>ML794733.1:24355-88442 GCA_009831015.1 Picea engelmannii | reverse complement strand
AGTTCCCTTTTTGGGTGGCATGTTGGCCAAGTATCACTTTTGAACCTTGATTTTGAGGTGGTTCTGCTAGACAATATTTCTTCTATTGTATCTCCCAAGTTTCGGCCCTTATGGGTATGAAACTTTATTTTATGTAGTTCTCTGATATTTCTTCTCTGCAATGCCACAGGTCTGATCAAAATTGGATGTGTCAAGTGGAATTTATGGTAACTTCCCCACAACTTGCCGATTTTTGTCCTTTCCAGGAGATCTCACTTGTATAGCGTGCCCCACACAAAATAATTGATATAAAATTATGAAACTCGTATAAAAAATACTAAAGACTGTCCAAAATCCAATGAAACTAGTCCCACTCAATTTGGATACACTAGGAAGAATTTATGATTGTTTTACTTGGAACACCTTCTTGAGATTAGTCAATAGGACTAGTCAGATACCCTATCTTACACAGGCTGTGTCTACAAATTTAATATGACCCAGAATCTGAAAGTTTTACCACATATACCTTATTAATTTCTGTGAATATCCTCCAGAGTTTACGGTCTGAAACGTTATAGAAATGTTGTTATAGCAAAAACTCTGCAATGAATCAGTTCAGGATGATTCCAGAACCCTATCTTGTATAGGTTGTATCTCTGAAAGTATAAGGCCTACGGAGCTGAAATTTGAACCCAACGTACCTTGATCCATATGCTAAATATCCTCCAAGTCGTTCCTTTTGAAACATTGTAGAAAAAAAGTTATAGCGAAAATTCCAAGGTGTCTCAGATGTAGCAACGAAACCCCAAGACCTTGAGCTTTGATACCATATGTTAAGAACCAAATATCAATATAGCATAGAAAAACCTTAGAAAAAGTACTCAACGCCTTGAAAAAGAGATAATTTCAGATAATAATCCTCTTCGAGGGGGCAACCTCCTTTTACCCCACTTAAATGTTCAAGTACAAGATGACTCAAAATGAAAATGTCTCCTCGGTATATATAGGAGACTGAGAGGTATAATTACAACTAATGGCCTAAATCCGACATAAATAAAACAACATTACTAATATAATATGCCCCAATTAAGGGGTAATGAGCCAATATTAGGGCTTAACATAATACCTCAACAGTCTAATATTATCCATCTTCATCATGTGATCTAACACATTATAGAGTTCATTAGTGAAACCACCTACAAACTCCAAACCAAATACTATATATGATGTGAACAACTACCAGGAAGATCCAAACACAGAACATGCCTAGAAAAATTCATTTTTATCGAACATGACATATGCTAAATCGACTACCTATAAATTCAAGGGAGTTAGGGACTTCCACTTACTTGTTAATTATCGAGCATAAGTTGACTAGTGCACTAGTATCCTGAGGTGAAGCTTTTATATATCCTTCCACTGATAATTGCTTGCTTATTGGTGCATCCCATGTTTTAATATTTTCTAGGCATAAGAAGTTTGAAGCATTGGAAATAATGGTGTGAATTCCCAAGACTCTTCCTTATTAAACCAACTCAAGTTCAAATTAAATGTATGATCATGGAGCATTATGGTGTGCTCATGCATAATGGTATACAAGTAAGTGGAAGTCCCTAACTCCCTTGCATTATGGTATACTTCCATAGTGATAACCAACCTTTCCCCACCTTTCCCTAATTTCCACATGACACTCATTTCCTAATTAACTAACTTTTTAGGGGTTTTTTGGGCCAACACTTGGAGAAATTCCTTCTTTGAATATCCATCATTGTATTTATTAAAACTTGATTGAATGCTCCAACATTTAACCTTAGTGGACCAATTATCCTTTCTTCCTTAAAACCTTTCAAACAATGAAGGATTTTGGGTCCCCATAGTGAGAATCTTGGGGGGAAATCCCATTGTGCCTTCTGGCACTTGGACCATATTCTGAATGGAAAACCAAGATGCTTCCAAAATGCTCACTGACAAGATTATTTTCTTTGTCCAATTAGAAATGGGTGGATCCACTATTTAATTTTCCTTTTGGGATATGATCACGTGCCCTATAAAGTGACACCACACATGTCCTCTCCACAAAGGATAGTGGGGTTTCTTTCGGTACATATCTTTTTGACACTTAGAAAAACCCTGCTACAAACAAAGGTTATCACTGACTAGGGATCTTATCAACCAAGTATGTTAATCAATAAATTGTTAACAATTGTCCCATCAAGATAGTCCAATGGGATGGGATGTTTTGAGGGAGAGACTAAAAAATCCTTCAAAATACCCCACTACATATTTAGGATGCCAAATAATCAATGGATATACATTCCAAACTATAGTGCTATTATGTGCAAGAATGATCACAATATCTCATTAGCGCAAAACCTAGATTTGGATCCTTGAATTCAGCTTTAACCATGGTAGCCTATTCACCTTTAATCATACCTTTACTGCTACAATTTTATTGAAGAAATATTGTATTGACACTTAAAATTTGAGGGGTAATGCATTTAGTTACCACACCAAGTATGGGGTTTTCAAAGGTCGCATCCTTGGAAAGAATCATTTAGAGAAATTTGAGAGGGAAAATCATGGTGTGCCATAACTCAATTGCATAGTGTACACATCAAATTGTGTTCCTATGGAAAAGACCTCTCTTTCATGTGAAAAACATATTTTGACCTTGATTATTGATGATTTAGGTATATTTAGATATATTTCTTGAAACTAAATTGTCAAGTATTTGATCCAGGTAGATATCGGTGGCCACCCACCTTTTCCAACTGGCTCAAAACAGTTTTATGGCAATTTTGGTAATTTACTATTTTTAGTAGTTTTCACTTCCGGAGCTGTTTTGAGGCCCTAAACGATGTTTTTTGGGAAAATAGGTTTGAAATATGGTAGTTCTTTCCATATTGCACCTAAAATGAATCTTCTCGACGATACCTTTCCAATGGGCTATCATACGCCTAAAACGGAGATCGTATGCAAAAGTTACGACCCTGGGAAGTTGATGTACTAACTTACCCAAATGGGGCCCGCATGACTTTTGGTGCTTCATCTCCTAGGGTTAGGTTTTTGGATGTCTAGGGTTTTTGACATTCATGTTTATTGTAAAAATACCTTCAGAGCCTCATTGTAATCATCTTCTTGCGAATGCGAGTAGACGTCACATCTCTTCTCAGAGATAAGCTACCACCATTCTAGCGAGTCTTTCACTCTGTATTTTTACAGTCTCTGTACATTTATTTCATTAATAGAAATCGTGTATTATTGTATATCTATGTTTATGGTTGCATCTCTGATACATTTTTGCTATATTATTGGATATCTGCGATATCTCTGTGCATGTATTTATTATATCTCCGTTCTCATTTCGTGCTGAAAATAATCTGAATCAGTGGTATCAGAGTAGGTTGCTCTTGATCGTTTTTTTTAGTGCATGTCCCCGATGAGGTCTGAGTATAACAAGTTGGGTCTTGATCTTGTCTCGCTGGAAGACAATCGCTCTCGCACGCCCAATAAACCCTCCATGGCGGAAGAAAAGAAAAATGACGGAGTAGACGATCCTATCAGTGTGTTGCTTGAGCAAGCTCTCATGCGACAGAGGGACGAAATGATGGAGAATTGTTCCCACATCCTTCAACGCCTGTTGATAGCAACAGACACATATTCATCAAGCGACCACTTTGGAGGCACCTCGCCTTTCAAGGTACAAGTTAATTTTGATATTCCTGTATTTGAAGGACAGATAGATGAAGAAGCCCTAGACAAATGGTTAAATCTGCTAGAGGTTATTTCTCTGTTCACAATTTTTCTGACAAAGAAAAGATCACCTTCGCACTCCTTAAAGCTCTCCCTCATGTCAAACATTCGTGGGAAACTTACTGGGAGCAAAGTTCCACTGAGGAGTCTAGAATATATGGGGTCGAGCCCACTTGGGATTTTTTTTTGGATGCGGTAAATAAACAGTATTACCCTGTTGGTAACTATGAGGACTAGTACATGAGATGGACCACACTGCGACAAGAGAGGGGCCAAGAAGTTCCAGAGTTCACCAATACCTTCCATACCTTGCACACCAAGCTGGATATCAAAGACTTCGAATGACATTTGGTTCTGAAATACCATGGGGCTCTACACAGATACATCCAAACTGAAATGGATTTTCTGGATATCTCATCACTCGATGATGCTTATCGATATGTTGTTAAAATCAAGAAGAAATTTAAGCACTAGAAAAAACGGGAGTTCAGGTCTGCAAATCCGCAACAACCAAAGTATAACAAAGACGGCCCTAACAAACAATCTCCCGAAAACCAGTCCAAGCCACAGAAAAAGAAGGGTCACGGGAAGACAAAGAAGGACACCGAAAAATGGTGCGATTTCCACAAAATCCCCTAGCACAACACCGATGAATGTCGCTCAAAACAATCATTGGTGGCCGAGATCAAAGACAAGGAGCCAAACCCTGATTCAAAATATGATTCTGAAAATAATAATAAAGGACAGATCATTGATGCAGACCCCACTGCTATTGTCGCGACTGCAACAATTCAACCAGAAGAACCAACAGATCCTGAAGAGGGGGAGCACCTTTTTCATTCACATGTGTGGGTGAAGGGAACCCCGCTACATTTTATTGTTGATAGTGGAAGCCAGAAGAACCTCATCTCAGCAGAGGTTTTCAAATAGTTGGGATTGTCGACAACACCACACCCATAGCCATACAACATCAGGTGCTTCGCCAAGGACGAGATCTTCGTGTCAGCTAGCAGTCTCGATTGTCATATGACATCCAACCCTTCAAGGATGATGTATTATGTGATGTTGCCCCACTAGATATCTGTGATGTTCTCTTGGGCCAACCATATATGTGGAGACGCCATGTTGTTTATGAGTCTCGAACGCACAATGTCATTGTTTCTCTAGGGAGTCATCTCTACAGAATACCAGAGGTAGTTCCAACTATTGTTCCACCTAAATGGTAACACAAGGTAGTATCTCATACTGCAAAATTCATCTTCTTCACAATCTGTTCAAAAGGGGAACAAAAGGACACTGCAAGCACTACAGCCTCGCCCCAAGCACCTTCTATCCAACAAAAACAGGTCGACAAGGTTGCAACAAAGCACACAGATTCCTTCTGCACACCGTCCTCTCGTGTAGCTCAACTTATTGAACAACCTCAACCTCAACAGGTTCATGACAGACTTCCACAAACTGAGCAGCACGACGTCTCCAGCAAGGCAGGCAGCTCACCAAGTTTCAGATTCAACAAACTTTTTTTTCCTCTCCCCCGGGCACTCAACGCAATGGAGACCATTGCTTCCTAAGGAGGGAGGATTGATCCAGGTGGATATCGGTGGCCACCCACCTGTTCCAACTGTCTCAAAACAGTTTTCTGGCAATTTTGGTAATTTACTATTTTTAGCAGTTTTCACTTCTAGTGAGTCTTTCACTCTGTATTTTTACAGTTTCTGTACATTTCTTTCATTAATAGAAATAATGTATTACTGTATATCTGTGTTTATGGTTGCATCTCTAATACATTTCTGTTATATTATTGGATATATGTGATATCTCTGTGCATTTCTTTATTATATCTCTGCTCTCATTTCGTGCTGAAAATAATCCGGATCAGTCTTGGATAAATTTAAGGAGTTTAAGGCTCTTGTTGAAAACCAATTTGGTCAATCTCCTAAACTCTTAGCATTGATAAAGGTGGAGAGTATGCTAATAATTTCATTGACGATTTTTGCACCAAGCTTGCCATTTCTTGTTAATGCATTGTGCATGGTACTCCCCAAAAGAATGGTCTTTCAAAAAGGAAAAATGGAACCGATCTTGTTGATATGCCTCAATGAATATTCTGTGTTAAGGGTGGACTACAAATTTTGGGTTGGGGTAATGATTTATACATGTTACATTTTGAACCATATTCCTACCAAGGTGATTAAGAATGTGACCCTTGAAGAGATTGGGATTGGCTACAAGCCCATTGTTGTCATTTCAAGGTCTTTGGATGTGATGCTTGGGCCCACATTCTAGATGAAAATAGGAAGAAATTAGGGCCCAAAATTCACAAATGCATCTTTGTTGGTTACAACGAGGATTCCATGACATTTCACATTTTTTATCCAACCGATATGAACATCTCCTTCAAAGGGATGTTCTCTTCAAAGAGAAGTCCCCTTCCTGAAGTTTTCCTTCTCCTCCACCTCATCATTTTTATGATGTTTCTCCTATCCACACTTAATCTTTGCCAAGATTGCATATTATTTCGAGGATGAAATAGAGTTTTTGCATCTCCTTGAGATGTTCCTTGTGCTATTGAATCATTTTTTGTTGGAGAAACTTGTTGTCATAAGTGGGCTACACAACTCATTGAGTCAACAATCTCTAATGTTGATGATGTCTTGAACACTTCGAAAGACTCATGGTCATAAGCAACAAGCAAAATTTTCACCATGTTGATACTCATGATGACTTATGATCCTCGTTACTATGAATAAGCTCACAAAAAGCATGGGAGGTTGTTATAACATAAGAATATATATCCTTGATGAAAAATGATATAAGGGAGTCAATACCTCGTCCATTAGGGAAGGGTCCATGTAAATGGGTCTACAAAATGAAATTCTATGTGAATGGTATCATTTAGAAGCATAAATCTTGATTTGTCACTTAAGATAATTTTTTTCCTATTGCCAAGATGGACACCATTTTATTCTACTTTCACTTGTTGATAGTTTTCAATGGGATATTCACTAGATGGACATCTCTCAATTGCATTCTAGTATCTTGTACACTTGTTTCATTCATTTATAACATATTGAATATTTGGGTACCAATGACACATGGCTATATTTATTGTCTTGGATTTTGTCTTGATTGTTCATGTGGAGTCTCATGCTGATCCTAATCTCTATTATCTACATATCAACAAGCTGAAATCCATTTATTAAAATCGCATTACATTATTAACTTATTAATTACAAATAGTTGTTTTTTAATCAAAGTTGCAGCCATCAAAGAACCCCCCACATGCCGATCTAATATCTATTTTCTACATATCAACAAGCTGAAATCCATTGATTAAGATCACATTACATTATTAACTTATTAATTACAAATAGTTGTTTTTTAATCAAAGTTGCAGCCATCAAAGAACCCATGCAAGTATGGCAATCAACTAAACTAATTTTGCAATATCTAAAGGAAAAACTTAATTTTTGCATTAACTTTAGTTTGTGCACTTGTAGTGAAGAGCTTCAACAACTTCTACAATTTTACGATGTTGATTGTGAAGGCAATGTTGACCAAATAGGAACTCCACCACAAGTTATTACTTTACTTTTGGCAATAAAGTTGTGTCATGGTATAACAAGAGAACTTTTAATGTTGATTTCTCACCACAGATGCATTGATGTTTACTTTTGACAACAAAGTTTTGTCATGCTATCACAAGAGAAATTTTATTGCAACTTTGTGAAGCATTGAAGCATAGCGGTCTCGGTTGCAAAATCAAGGAAAAATTAATGTGATTGAAAAGGTTGCTATCAAATGTTGGAGAAAGACCAACATATCCTATGATGTTATGAAGTGACACTCGGAGTTTCATTTCTCCCACAAAGAATGTGAGATTTCCTAGGAAAAGCAAGCACATACATATACAACATCATTTGTGAAAGAAGTTGCTAGAAAAGAGTTGGAGCTTTTATTTTTCAATTCAGAAAACATAGTAGCAAATACCTTTATGAACATCAGACCTTGTACTAACTTTTATTCACATATGATAAATTGAATGTATCGTCTTTGGTCTTTTGCCATGAAAGGAGGCTAAGCAAGAGTTTTATAGGTCCAACCAAGAAAAATGTGTGATAGTTAGAATGAGAGTAGGTAGGTAGTTCAACGAAATCTATTAGTGACCATATGTTTATAATAAAAATGTTTATATGTTTATAATATATGTTTATAAATACTAAATTTAATCAATATATTCATCAATCATGCTAATATTAATAAATGTTTTACTTTCTTCATCTACTAGAATGTTTGATGCATGCTTTCTTTCAATGCTAAATGATAAAAAATCATAAATTACTTAAAACATTAATCATAATTTATTAATATGCATACATTAATGAAAGGGTTAAATAAATTACAATCTCAACTTACATCTGTGTTTTGCATTATTTTGCATAACAATCTAGCATAACATATTAGAAACCAATGTAAAAATGAAGATTAAATTTCATTTCCTCTCTTTGTCCCTCGTAACTATGTTTTAAAGGAAAATCAATAATAACAAAACTGAAAAATAAACTTATGATTTGAGGGCCAGGGAAAGGACCTTAGTTGTTTCTCTTCACTAGATTCAAAACAATATATATTAATCTATAAAATGTCATTTATGATATAAGATGCCTCATCTAATTAGATTGAGTCGAGAATGTTTTATGTTTTGGACTTTTTTTGGGCATTTTTTTCAACCAATTTTGTTTGAAATCTGGCCATGAATTGATGGAATTGCAGATTTGAGTTGTTGAGTCTACAATCTCAGTGTTCCAAGCGTTTTTCAGGGCGATGAATCCATTTATGCATTAAAAAAATGAATCCATTTATACAATTATTGGTGAAATCACAATTTTCTATTACTTAAATTGCATTTTTGTACAATCTAATTGTTCCAAGGGTTTTTCAGGACGATGAATCCATTTATGCATTAAAAAATGCAATTTAAGTAACAGAAAATTGTGATTTCACTAACAATTGTATAGCAGGATTCCAGTGATGATTGCTAGAAAAGTCCAAAACCTAGAATGTTTAGACTGCACATCAAGTAGATGCCAACACTAATCACTCATCATCTAAAGGAGCATATGTTTTAGCTAACCTTAAAAGTTTTAATAGGAATGAAGTATAAACTATAAAAAAAAATTAATCTATTTTTAGAAGTTTTTTATTTTCTGATTTTTTTATATTTATCTTAAAATTTTCTATTTTCCAAAAAAAACATTTTTGTTCACAAAAAAAATAGAAAATATTTTACTTTTAATCTGCAAATCTTTTAAAAAATTAATTAAAAAAGACAAAAACCAAATATTAGCCACAAGTTTTCCCTTACATCAACCCAAATAATAAGAAAACAGATACATTCTAAACAGTCAATTTAATTAACATAATATTCAAAGTGGCATTGGAGTGCATATTGTTAATGCTGAAGTATATATCTAACTCAAGTACGACCTTTCAGTCCGGACCTAGCACAAAGTTCAGGTAAGTGACCTCATCTTGGCTATCTCAGGAAAGTGACCTTGTAGCCAGTGGGCATTTTCCATATATTATCAACTATATGGGTAACTTATCTTATAATAAGGAGTTGGTTTAAAGGTTAAGACAATTGGAACAATTGGGTGAAATTGGTTGAGTTATTAGAGCTTATTATTCTTTTATCTTTTCATGGAATCAAATATTAATGTCTATGTATTAATTATCATTCTAGCAAGATAATGTAATCATTATCGACATTATCTTTTCATGGAATCAAACATTGATATCCATGTATTAGTCTCCATTCTAACATGTATTAGTCTCCATTCTAACAAGACAATGTAACCATTACAGGCATTAGGCCTTCAGGTTAAGATTTTCATTCAATCAAATTAATATACAAGGACAAGATCACGACAATGAGAAATTTTGCAGTACTTTATTAGATAATCAGTGCTATTAGATAGTACTTTGCTATTAGATAATCAGTGCCCTGTGTAGATTCAGATTAACATATCTAGGAGAGTCAACTAGATAAGCTCCTTTACTTGGCTTGTTAAAACATTTACATCTATAATGTCAGGGCCATGTATGTATCTATTCAACCTAATCTTTAAACATGTGAAAATCAAAATGGATTATCCAAAATGAAAAGTACCTATTTAGCCTAATCTTTAAACATTTAAAAATCAGAATGGATTACCCAAAATGACAAGAAAATATATGTTTGAAGACACAATTTCTTTAAAGTTACTGAGTTGGAAATACTTGAAAGAGAAAGTATCAACTGTGGACTAGTTTATTACTTCATCATACTGCATACACCATATATTCAAATAGGACCCACTTAATTATATCTCTAAGCTAAGATGGAATATTGTTATAAGTCTCTGCTTCTAACCATGTTACTGTATTAACTCTAGTACCCAAATCAGTAGCAGCTTTGGCTGCCTTGTTCAGAGCTCCATCTAACTATGTTACTGTATTACCTCTAGTACCCAAATCAGCAGCACCTTTGGCTGCCTTGTTCAGAGCTCCAGAAACCATCAAGGCTCCTGAAGCAAAATAACTGCTGTTGACAGCTGCTGTTCCTGCACTGCATGCTGCTTGCCCCGCCACATTCAAGGCTGCTTTTGATTTCTCCACTCCTGAAGCAAAATAATCGCTGTTGACAGCTGCTGTTTCTGCACTGGATGCTGCTTGCCCGGCCACAATCAAGGCTGCTATTGATTTCTCCCCGATGAACTTGCCAAAAGATGTCACCTTGGCTGCAGCAGTGTCTATGACTTGATACTTCTTGTCTAACTTGTTAGCTTTGCTGAGTGTGTCCTTTCCTAAGGTATATCCTTTAGAAAGCATTGTCGTAACCACATTTACTGCCTGGCCAGCAGATGGAATAAAGCTGCTAGCCTGCAAACATATTGACATGTTAGTCACTTCTCAAGGACTTAAAACTAACCAGCGATAACACTGCCGTGAATAATTTAATACTGCAAGAACATTATTTTGGCCAATAACTCGAGATAGTCACTTTTCACACTAAGGACTGACTTTCTAAATTTTTTGAACTAACATAACTTTTACCTTCTTATCCTCTCATCAGTAGCAGGGAAGGTGACCTTTTGAAGCTACATGTATTTTACATAACAGAAGTAATCAGTTGAATTCCAAGAGTAGGGTATTCCTTCTCTGCAAATGGCTATTTAGAGGCTGAGTTTTCTACTGCAAGACCAAAATTAAGTCTCTTGTTTTTACAAAACAGTGAAAACAAATCGAGGTAACTATGATATGAAATCTGTTTTACTTATTTTGTTCTTGTAAAGTCTTATTGTAGGTTTTCATGTGAGAAGGGCTAAACATCCACAAGGTACAACCCTTAGTAAAACGGCCTTTGAAGTAATCTAAAAGATCCAATCTTGATCCTTGAAGCATTCAATAAAAATAAAATTCCTGCAGTCTGCCCATCAATGGCATTCATCTACGGAAACCCTCAAAAACAAAATTAAACACATACAGAGATCACAGACAGACATGTAAACACATACAGAGACCATAAAAAAGGTGATAAAGTTAATTTGATCTAAAAATGACTATGGCAGGGCAAGCAGGTATCGGTGCAGCAATCAGGGGTTTATGAGCAAATACATCTCATCGTACCCTACCTTCTCGAGTTTATTTGTACATTGTCCCCATCCACATAAAAATTTAAAAAGGAGAGAGGAAATTAAGTAAATGACAATACTCCTTGTGTGTTGCCCTCTTCTTGAAGTTTCATCATTTGCTTCTTCCAACGATTAACTGCCTCCTCTGATCCTCCCCATGGCACTATACACACTTTCTGATCTATGATTGTGGCTCCCTGTCCAAGAATCCAAAAACACCAAAGAAAACAAAACTAAAATCAGAATAAAATGTTGGGTCTGAATGTGATCGTCCATAACCTCATATCTTGAATTCCACCTCTTTATCACAAACAAGAGTATTATGCAAGATCCCAATCCACAGGTAACCCAAAAAAACAAATAAGAATTTATCCTTTGAACCTTATTATTGCCAAACAGTGAAAGACTAGAAAAAACATACTTACATTCAGAAGGACAGCAGTTTCTATAGCATAGGGCTCCTTGAAAGTCACAAAAGCAACTTGTGCCCACTGTCCAGCCCTACCACCAAAAAAACAAAGGATAATATTCAGGGTTTTTTAAGCGAATTTTACACACCTTAACTATGGATATCAATCCAAAATCTTTTAAGATTAACACAATTCTATGTAAATCAGTGTTCTCCAGCTCTACTACCAAAAAATTGAACACCATCAGCACTGCTAAGATTTCCTGTCTAACTATTGTAAAGTCTTATGACATTCACCACCTTTTCCATAAATCACTGCTCTTATTTGAAAACTCTCAGCACTTTCATATGAAAATTTCAATGGTTCGTTTTTTTTTGTTAATCAGTAAAAACATTATTACGACTTCATTGTAAAACAGAACAATACTCTCCAGCTCTGATAAAACCCATGTTGACAATTCATTCACAAATTGGGTAGTAACAAAAATAGAAAATAAACACTTTTACATCAAATTCAAGCAAAGAATACAGCACGCACCTTTCTAATTTTACTTTCTTTACTGTGCCAGAGTACGAGAAGAACTGCTTAACATCCTTGCCAATTACTTTGGGAGATAAATTACAGACCTGCACTGTGTAATCGTCCATAATGGAAATTGTGAACACCTGGGGAAACTGTTATGCTATGGCGCACAATTTTCTTCTTACGATTCTGAGGGAAAAGCAAACACTGATATGATATAAATACTGGCACGTTGAAGATGAAATAATTCGACAGAAAAGTTTAATTGAATTATTTAATTATTAGGTAATTTTTTAAATTATGAACARAATTTGGTGTTGATTGTGAAATCACTTCCCAAAAGCAAATGAAACCACTACTTTAAAAAAGTATACAAAGWTTAAAATTAAGAAACCGTAAGAATCTATGTACAAACAAAGTGAAATAAGGTCGGTGCCTTTTGAATAAATCCTATGTGAAATGTGGTTCTAAAGAATCCACTTTTATATAAATTTATCATTGAGTCATTGACTTTTTTTTTTAAGGTTAGTTGTCATAAAACACATTGAAACTCTAAAGTTGAAATTAACCCCATAAACAATATTAGAGTTCATTAGAAAAGGATTGGAATCACTTGTGCATCAAGCAATGTACATAAGAAGGATACAATGATTTTAGGTTTAGAATCTAAGTTGGAGTTTGTAAGTGCTAGAGAACTATAAGCACCTTAACACTTTATGTAGTATTATCGATAAAAGTTAGGGATTGTTTTTTTTTTGCAAAGTTGGAATCACTTATATTTTATGGAAGGATAATAAGTTTAGTTTTTATGTAAATTCAAGTTTTAGTTAAATAGATTTAGTTTGGGTAGTTGGGAGGAATGATTGTTATCCTTTGTTATCTTCCCTATTGGGTTGTTGAGCTCATAATACTTTTTGAGTCATGTTGTTGATTGGCCTTGTGCCTTGAAGATTCTAGGGGATTCTAGGGTTTACCCTGAGTACCATCATCTAAATGAGGGGAAATACTCGGAGAAAAATCCAGGTTTTAGATTTAAAATATAAAAAAAACATCTTATAATGTTATGGTCAAATGTTAAGGATGGTCTCTTTTGTATAAAGTGGTTATCAATAATTAGTGTAAATATTTAAAATGAATAAATAAATCAACTTACCCTTGTACCACAAATAAGGGGATCTCATACACCAATTTGGTGTCTGGCCTGACCTTAATATATATATATATATATATATATATATATATATATATATATATATATAAGAAAAAAGTGTATTTATATTAAGATGAAGATAAGCAGAGTCCTCTTCTTGGGGTGTAGATGCACCGAAAAAATTGCTTCTTTGTTTCTTTTATTGGAGAAACCTGTGATAGTTGATAAAAAATGATAATAAGACTCATTTATCCAAGTTGTAGACTACTCCAAAACTAGGTACAAATCATTCAAAAAGGAATTACAACATCTTAAATTCATTGTCCTAAACTTTCATATTACAAATTGAAAGTGCAAATTTAAAGGCCAGAGATCAAAAGTTGACTACAAGCCATTGGTTGACCATCTATATTCATGAAGCATGTAATAATTCTTAGGTAACAGAAATCCCTCTTTAAAGAGTTTTTTTGGTATTTGGTTCGACTCTTTGTAGACATGTGTATAAACAATATGAGTGAAAAGACCAAATATATCCCAAAGTTGATCAAATAGTGACCTCAAACCAATGTTTTGAAGTTGAACATTACCAAATAGACACTTAATAACAAGACTAGAGTTGTCGAAGACTTGTAGTGAATAAATTCTAAGGCGATGAGCACATTTTAGTAAAAAGAAGATAGCCATGAACTCATTAAAGTTATTTGTTTCCCTCCCCACATTTACCTTTAGATGATTTTTTTTGTTGAGAGATACAAGGTAAAACCACTACCACAAAAATGAATCATAACACGCACTGTCAAAGAAGCTCCATGGAAAGGACTTGTCTATCCTTGGTTTATCCACTAGTATGGGATGTTGGTGAATAGGAGCCATGTAGTACATAAGTAATCCCATGCATTGATCTACCATTCTAAAGGGTGGAACAAAGTTATCTTCAAAAACCATCGAGTTGTGTGCCAACCAAATTCTCTAGAGATCCAAAAATGGAACTACTCTCGGCTACTTCAATTCTCTATTGTTGAACACCCCTACAAAGCATTCTTCAATAGAATATTGAATCCATAGATTTGTAAAACCCAATTCTCATTCTAATTCCCTCCGTACCTGTTGAGAATATGTACAGGTAAGAAGGAGGTGATGAGTAGTCTCTTCATTATTCCTGCAAAATAGACATATCCAAGGACTAGATTTTTTCCACTTCCTCATCATTTCCAAGGTATGTACTTTGTTATTTAGTGCAAGCCACATGAACAAGAGGGATTTAGTCATATCCTTTACCTTCCAAAGTTTTTTCCACCACCAAGTATTACCCTTGTGCCAAATAGAACTTCATAACCCAATTTTGTAGATAATTAGCTCCTACCTCATTCCTATTCCAAATGAGCTCATATTCACATGGACTAATTCTTATGTGAGAATGATGGAATCTGTAAAATTAGTCCATTCCAAATCCTAATCTCTAATCAGATTTAGATTAGCAGTGTTCAACCATCCTTGAGACCAAATAGTAGAATGAGCAGGCACTGATATAAGGTTTAGTGTTGCTTCACCAATCAAAAGTAAGTGTTGTATCAAATCATTTGAGAGGAAGAATATTCTATTGCAATCCATGATTACAACAATATTGAATCTGATTTGTGAACTGCTACCAACTTTCCATGCCAGGAAGTTTCCAATCACCGAAAAATCCAATGTTATTGCTTTCCATTGATTGGAGACGTTATGAATACTTTTCATGTCTTTCCTTATCCAATCAAGGATTGTGATAGGGACAATATATTTTTGTATAAGTATCCTTCTCCATGAATTCTTCTATGTGATAAAATTCCAAAGAGATGTTGCGACAAAAGAAGGTCCAAATAGGTGAATGTATTTCAGACCCCAACCTCCCAGATACTTTGGAACAACTGTAGTTGACCTAGTGTGTACCTTTGTAATAGTTGTTTCCTTGCTACAAGAAATTGAAACATAGCTTCCTAATATTTTCCATGATTCCTTTCAGGATGTGGGCCAGTGCGTGCAAACATATAGGTATAGCATCCAAAACCAATTTAACCAGAACCAAACGACCGCCTCTTGATAGCCAATGATTACAGGTCATTATGTAATCCTTTTTTCTATATTTCCTATAAGCCATAACAATTTTTTTTCACATAATTATTTGATTTCAAGATGAAACCTAGGTATTTTATACCATCACTATAATCTAAGGACCGGAAATGTAGATACCTTCCTATCATTGCCTCATTACCAGTGAAAAAATTGAAAGGGTAAAGAGTAGATTTGAACTCATTAAATAACATTCATGTTGCTTTCTTATAAAGTGTTAGAATGTCCCTGTAAACATTGAGTTCCCTTTTTGAGCCAAAACAGAAAAGTAACACAATGTCTGCAAATAAGAAGTGAATGAACTTTCAGACTTTCCAACCCTAACACTTTTCACAAGTCTCCTTCTCTTAAGCTTTAGCTTGCGCTCGACTTAGTCCTTTAGATACTGATAGAAATAAATAGGGTGAGAGTGGAAATCCTTTTTGCAATCCCCTTAATGGCTTGAAGAATTCTGAGACAATATCATTGATAAGGACAACAAAAGAAACAAAATTATCGCACACCATTTTCCATTTTACCACGGGGTATGAGAAACCAATATGTAATAACAAGAGTCTTAGATAAATCTAGGATTCCTTATCATAAGCCTTCAACAAGTTAAGCTTGACAACAATAGTCTAGTCTTTGGAAAGTTCCATAGAGTGTAAACCTTCTTGTTCCATGCCAATGGCTTCATGGACCAACCTTCCTTCAACAAATCCAAACTACTCTACAGAGATTAAGTTTGACAACAAGGGATTGAGCATGAAGGCTATAATTTTAGAGATAATATTATACAAGCAGTTACACAATGAGATGGGGAAATTTTTTGGGATCAACATGATAAAATTTGAATTGATATTGGATGGAACTCTCCCTGACCATCTAACTTCCTCGACAACCTGTAAAACATCTTCCTCCAAAAGATCGAAAAAGGAGAGATAGAACTCAATCGTCCATCCTCCTAGACTTGTGCTCCTATCCTTCTTCAAGGCCATTAAGACTTGATAAAGTTCCTCTTTGGATATAGGCCTATACAAATCATCATTCTCCTCTTCATTTATCAACCCCTAGGGAAGTAAGAGAGAAATTTTAATATTTCATTAATATTAGAAACCTCTAGTTCCTCAAATAAAGACATGAAGTAGAGAACACCCAAGTCTACTAGATTTTGGAAACCTCACACTTTATTACCTTCCAAGTTTATCATTTCCCAAATCCAGTTAATGTTCCTTCGGTGATTTGTGAAGTTTTGAATTTTTTTTGTATTTTGATCACCCGCAACAATCCAACTAGCCTGAATCTTCATGCGTCAATATAATTTCTTATCTAGTAACAATTTGGCATGAGTTGTTTCAAGCTTCTTGAGTTTAGACAGTTTCAACTTGGAGAAACACCCTCCTTCAATAATCTAGGACACAGTCTCCAAATTTTGTTCAATCTCTGCAAGTTTGAGTTCTTGTGACTTGAATCTCTCACCAACCCATGTAACTACCTTCTCCTTTACAAATTTCAAGGTATGTGTGAAGTGTTCACAGGTCAAAATCCCCACCTTGGGAGAATAATGGCACCAAGAAGTCTTTACAATATTTTTAAATTCCTCCTCTATAGGATAGCAAGGATTATATTTTAATGGTGCTTTAGGTTTGTTTCCCAAAGGACCAAATTCAAACCAGATAGGAAAGTGATAAGAGAAATGTGAGTTTCCAACCCATGTTCTATAGTGATCCAACTTCTTTACCAATGTATCTTGTACCAGGAAGCGGTCTAATATTTTAGCAACCACCTCCTGCCTCGATCTGTTATTCATCCAAGATGGTTTCAATTTGATAGGTTTGAGATCAAGGAGGGTGTAGAAGTAATCAACAAGAAAATCACACCTTACATTGGCACCTCAAAATTCTCTATTGTTGGTCATATTAAAATCTCCTTTAATAATAAGGTTGTCCAACTTGATGCATTGTGTATCGAAAAGTGTGTCCCAATGTGGTTGTCTTCCATTGTAGGGTCCATAAATATTGAGTATTGATAGTGAGTATCCCAATCTAAGGAGACGTTATTGCTTTCCATTGATTGGAGACGTTATGAATACTTTTCATGTCTTTCCTTATCCAGTCAAGGATTGTGACAGGGACAATATATTTGTGTATAAGTATCCTTCTCAATGAATTCTTTTATGTGATAAAATTCCAAAGAGATGTTGCAGCCAAAGAAGGTCCAAATAGGTGAATGTATTTCAGACCCCAACCTCCCAGATACTTTGGAACAACTATAGTTGACCTAGTGTGTACCTTTGTAATAGTTGTTTCCTTGCTACAAGAAATTGAAACATAGCTTCCTAATATTCTCCATGATTCCTTTGAGGATGTGGGCCAGTGTGTGCCAATATATAGGTATAGCATCCAAAACCAATTTAACCATAACCAAATGACCGCCTCTTGATAGCCAATGATTACACCATTGTGTAATCCTCTTTTCTATATTTCCTATAAGCCATAACAATTTTTTTTTCACATAATTATTTGATTTCAAGATGAAAGCTAGGTATTTTATACCATAACTATAATCTAAGGACTGGAAATGTAGATACCTTCCTATCATTGCCTCAGTACCAGTGAAAAAATTGAAAGGGTAAAGAGTAGACTTGAACTCATTAAATACCATTCATGTTGCTTTCTTATAAAGTGTTAGAATGTCCCTGTAAACATTGAGTTCCCTTTTTTAGCCAAACCAGAAAAGTAACACAATGTCTGCAAATAAGAGGTGAATGAACTTTCAGACTTTCCAACCCTAACACTTTTCACAAGTCTCCTTCTCTTAAGCTTCAGCTTGGGCCCGACTTAGTTCTTTAGATACCGATTGAAATAAATAGGGTGAGAGTGGAAATCCTTGTTGCAATCCCCTTAATGGATTGAAGAATTCTGAGACAATATCATTGATAAGGACAACAAAAGAAACAAAATTAGCATAGACCATTTTCCATTTTACCACGGGGTATGAGAAACCAATATGTAATAACAAGAGTCTTAGATAAATCTAGGATTCCTTATCATAATCCTTCAACAAGTTAAGCTTGACAACAATAGTCTAGTCTTTGGAAAGTTCCATAGAGTGTAAACCTTCTTGTTCCATGCCAATGGCTTCATGGACCAACCTTCCTTCAATAAATCCAAACTACTCTGCAGAGATGAAGTTTGACAACAAGGGATTGAGCATGCAGGCTATAATTTTAGAGATAATATTATACAGGCAGTTACACAATGAGATGGGGAAAATTTTTGGGATCAACATGATAAAATTTGAATTGATATTGGATGGAACTCTCCCTGACCATCTAACTTCCTCGACAACCTGTAAAACATCTTCCCCCAAAAGATCGAAAAAGGAGAGATAGAACTCAATCGTCCATCCTCCTAGACTTGTGCTCCTATCCTTCTTCAAGGCCATTAAGACTTGATAAAGTTCCTCTTTGGATATAGGCCTATACAAATCATCATTCTCCTCTTCATTTATCAACCCCTGGGGAAGTAAGAGAGAAATTTTAATATCTCATTAATATTAGAAACCTCTAGTTCCTCAAATAAAGACATGAAGTAGAGAATACCCAAGTCTACTAGATTTTGGAAACCTCACACCTTATTACCTTCCAAGTTTTCCATTTCCCAAATCCAGTTAATGTTCCTTCGGTGATTTGTGAAGTTTTGAATTTTTTTTGTATTTTGATCACCCGCAACAATCCAAGTAGCCTAAATCTTCATGCATCAATATAATTTCTTATCTAGTAACAATTTGGCATGAGTTGTTCCAAGCTTCTTGAGTTTAGACAGTTTCAACTTGGAGAAACACCCTCCTTCAATAATCTAGGACACAGTCTCCAAATTTTGTTCAATCTCTGCAATTTTGAGTTCTTGTGACTTGAATCTCCCACCAACCCATGTAACTACCTTCTCCTTTACAAATTTTAAGGTATGTGTGAAGTGTTCATAGGTCAAAATCCCCACCTCGGGAGAATAATGGCACCAAGAAGTCTTTACAATATTTTTAAATTCCTCCTCTATAGGATAGGAAGGATTATATTTTAATGGTGCTTTAGGTTTGTTTCCCAAAGGACCAAATTCAAACCAGATAGGAAAGTGATAAGAGAAATGTGAGTTTCCAGCCCAGGTTCTATAGTGATCCAACTTCTTTACCAATGTATCTTGTACCAGGAAGCAGTATAATATTTTAGCAACCACCCACTGCCTCGATCTGTTATTCATCCAAGATGGTTTCAATTTGATAGGTTTGAGATCAAGGAGGGTGCAGAAGTAATCAACAAGAAAATCACACCTTACATTGGCACCTCAAAATTCTCTATTGTTGGTCATATTAAAATCTCCTTTAATAATAAGGTTGTCCAACTTGATGCATTGTGTATCGAAAAGTGTGTCCCAATGTGGTTGTCTTCCATTGTAGGTTCCATAAATATTGAGTATTGATAGTGAGTATCCCAATCTCTTTGATAAGACTTTAGTGAATATATCCATGGAAATTGAGAAGGAATTAATCAAAACAACCTTAGAATTCCATCCTGTAATTATCCCTCCATACAATTCGTTTGAATCACGAGCCACAAAATTCCAGCCTCCCAACAATTTTTTTAGTTCAAAAATGAGAAAATCGCCTTTCTCCATTGTCTCCTAAAGTAATATAATCTCGAGTCATTCTACCTCAATTAGATTCTCGAGGAAAAATATTTTGGACTACCCCCCTAGGCCTCAAACATTAACAAACAATAGTTTCATGGGAAAAACTTAGTAGGGGTTCATCTTGTTCTAAGGACCCTGGTAATCAGTTTTTGCTTACCTTGGTTAATATAAGAAATGGCTTGATCATGTGCTCCCTTGATGATCTTGAGCCCACAATAATAGAAATCAACATATCTCTGATCTGTATTGCAAGAACTTCATCTAAAATTAGGCCCACTTTCTCCAGAGTTATAATACCCTTTGCAATTCCAGATTCCATAGTTTGTTCAATAGACCTAGCCGACGAAGGGGACAATCATTCATTTGAAGATGAGAACTATTGGATCTCCTTTCTCCTCCAATTTGTTTTAACAAAGGGATTCTCACAGTCCTTAATTATGTTGCCATACATGTGGCATCTAGAAAAATGAAAGGGTATATTAATATAGCCTATAGGTTGAGTATAAATTTTCTCTCCAACAACAATATCAATGGACTGAAATAGACCTTTACCCACATCCATATCTACTAGAACCCATGTAGTCAACCTGTAGCCTTTATATAGAAAACTGGCATTGACCAATATCGTCTTCTTAAGTTGATTTCCTAAGGCCCACAACGCTTGAGGAGTCCAAAATTCCATTAGGAGGCTATTTAATTTGATCCAGACTGGTGTGTTGGATAACTTATTATCCGTGAAATTGAAGAGAGGATGTCGAGGTTTTATGGATAGGTGTGACTTATCCATAAACCATACATCTTTAAGTATTGAAACCACATCCTCTTATATTATGAAAATCAAGCCAAGACATCCTTTGGGTAAGAGGTGTATCAGCAAGGTATACCCTAACCCCACACTCGAGGAAATTTCCATCCAACTTAATAGATTAACCAAGATAACCCCACTCCCGATGAATTTCCCTACAAGGGTATGCCCTGACAAATCCAACATCTGAGACACCTCTACATCCTTTCCAACAACAATAGAAACCTCTCCACCATCGGTTTTGAGCACTTGTCTTTTATTTTGGGATTTGAGAGCCTCCCTCTTGAGAACTACCCCCTAAAAATCCTCGACAAAAACCCTAGACCCGACGAACCTCAAACCAACATCCTTAGAATGGCTCGTTGACTTGGGGAGGACCTAATATACAACAACAACCATAAGATTATTTTATGAAGTAGGCATAAGGTTGATAGGGGAATGTTGTGGGATATTCCCTTCCAACAAATCCACCATGGAACAAGATGGTACCTTCGTTGACGAGTTGAAACTGGGAAAGTCACCAATAGTTCCTTGAGAAGATCTAGATCCATTCACACTATCCTCCTATATTTTTGTGTGTTAAGACCTAGGACCACCTGTGGTTTACCTTTAATGTCCTTGTAAGTGGCAAGTGAGGTGACGTCCTCTGAATCCAAACAATGTGACAAAGACTGCACAAGGGTCGTGACACTAGGGGGAAAACAAAAAAAAAAATTCTTCAGACACCAAGTTGTCCAAATAATCCACCAATTATATGTACATTTCCATGCTTCTCCTATTTGGATCATCTAGTTGGACTATACAACAAGTGACAATGTTGCAGAAACCCTAGATGCTTCGCTCGCTCTAAGAAAGGATATATACTAATAATAATAGATTTGTTATTTTTATTGATAATAAAAATTACAATAATCTTTATAAATAGTTTTTTAAAAATAAATTCTCATTTTAATGAAAATTATGAAGTAATAAAAAATATGCTTTGATTTGCTAGAACACTCAAGTAAATATACTTAGGAAAATGGTTATGATAGTAATGATTAATTGTTGTGATATTGCATTTATTTTTAGTGGAATTTCATTATATTACAATAATAAGTAAGAGTGCAAACTTAAATGAGTGACTAGTCCTTAGTATGATAACACTTGGAAGATTTTTTTTCCTCATAAAAGAGCGTAATTTATATTTCAGCAAGTGAAAAAAAATACATTATGTATAAATACATGGAGGAAACCATGTATTTTTCTTGCAGTTGTCCCTATACATCAGTAATTCATCACCACTCATCTTGATTCCAAAAAAGATCATATTTGGAAGAAAAATGTAGTCTGTTGAGAATGCCTCATAAAGGATGATCCAAAATCAATATGTAGTATACCTAGGGAGGTAATATGGGTACGGAGGTACCCAATGGGAATGTGGTTATGTATTATTAGTGGAAGTCATTTAATATATGAGAAGGTGGTCATTCAATGTAAGATGAACTAGGTCCACTATATTAATAAAGGCCCACTATGGTAGTTAAATGAAATAAATGTGAGAAGGCTCTCTAGAAGGTTCCTAGGAGATAGGGAGAGCTATATACAGAAGTGTAAGCAATGTAATGAAGCAGATTGAAGAATATTGTGAATGTATCAAGCATTGCTTGAGGAGTGTTATCCTTCCTTAAGGATTTTTTAAAACCCTTGTTCTATTTTTGGTGTTTTTCATAGCAAGATGTATTTTACAAGGAAATGTGATGGCCCTATTGTTGAAGCATTCATTAAAGAAAGAAAGACAACATGGGAAGAAAATTGGCCCCATGAGGTAGCTTACCAATTACAAGGCACTGCTGCCATTTGGTGGAAATCGCTTGATTATAAGGAGATGATGACACTCTCCAATGGAGAATTTTAACAAATATTGTTAGATAGGTGGTCTCATGGAAAAAATAAGGATACAGAGAGCACCAAGGGTTTATTTTCATGTGGAAAATCTATATTACAAGTTCATGGTTGTATTCATAAAGAAAATATCATTGTTTATATTAAACCTAGTTGCAAACAAAATTTTATCAATATTCAGTTGGTTATTGGATTGCAAATTCCAACAAAGAATATTCAAAGCACACAGGTTGTAGGTGAAAATGTTAAACTTTTTAAATATTTGAAGCTCAGTATGGATAAATATGTGTTTCATTCATATTTTGAGGCTCTAGATATGGGTGATGAAGACATTGTTTTGGGATATCCTTGGATAGAATCAGTGGGTACCATTAATATTAATGTGAAAAAGAAGTTTCTAAAGCTTTGGTACAAGAAAAACAAAATTACATTGTAGGATGTGTCTCTTAGTAAGAAAGATGGGCCCATGGAAGCTACCAAAGAAGTTAATTCTGAGTCTGAAGTTGAATCAGAGTCAGAGTCTACAGAAGGAGATGAAGCAAAACTACAAGAAGGACATAATCAAGAAGCTAAGTAGGTCATTGACTCAAAGGCACAAAGTGTTGCAGATTTGAAGAAAAAAGAACAGATTCCTACAGTTGTTGTATATCACCATCCACAACATATAGGGACACAACACTCATCCAAGCAAGGGCGTGCACATCAACACATTTATGCATCAGCAAGGCACCAAACAGGAAACCGATCAAGAGGTGCATGGAGGACTACCGACACTACAGGAAGAGCTCATGCTACATAAACAATCCCATGGAAACCCTGACAGGATGCAGAGCAAGATCAGAGTGGCAAGGAAACAGATGGACATCATGTTCGACTTCCATTGGGATGGATGGATGGCCATACTTGGTACCAATTTGCTACATTGCTTAGTTGGTCATATTGTATGGTTTCTTCTCATGTTTCGAGGACGAAACATGTGAAGGGGGATGGAATGTAGTATACCTAGGGAGGTAATATGGGGTACCTAGGGAGGTACCCAATGGGAATGTGGTTATGTATTATTAGTGGAAGTCATTTAATATATGAGAATGTGGTCATTCAATGTAAGGTGGACTAGTTCCACTATATTAATAAAGGCCCTCTATGGTAGTTAAATGTAAAAAATGTGAGAAGGCTCTCTAGAAGGTTCCTAGGAGATAGGGAGAGCTATATAAAGAAGTGTAAGCAATGTAATGAAGCATAGTGAAGAATATTGTCGATGTATCAAGAATTGTTTGAGGAGTGTTATCCTTCCTTAAGGATTAATATATGGTGTTACCCTACCTCAAGGGTTTTCTATGTTCTTGTGGTCATGTTATGGTGAATAGTTTATGGTTTATTCTTAGTCTTATTGAAGTATATTTGCAGATCTGGTATAGGTACTTAAAAAGGTAAGATCATTTGTGGGATTAGATGGATATTATTGAAGTTTTATTAAGGGATTTTCCAAGATTGTTCATCCCATTACCTCATTGTAGAGAAAATGGATGAAGTTTGTATGGTCAAAAGACTGTGAAGCTAGATTTTAGTAGTTGAATCATCTCTTGACCAATGCCCATTTGTTGAAGATTGGATACCCTGAGAAAGATTTATTGGCTTGCACTAATGCTTTCAAGGAAGGAATCAATGGAGTTCTTATCCACTAAGGACACGAGATTTTTTTATGAATCAAGGAATTTGAATGAGCATGAACAACTGTATCTCACCCATGATTTATAACTTGCAATGGTTGTACATGCATTGAATATGCAGAGGCATTACTTGCTAGGAAGAAGATTTGTCTTGATGATAAATCATTATGGTATGAAGTGTCTATTCGATCAACCATGATTGAATGATAGATAGGATAGGTGGATGGAACTGATTATCAAGTTTGATTTTGAAATCAAACATAGAAAAGGGAAATAAAATTGAGTGGTATATGCACTCAACTGAAGTGTGCAAACAATATACCTAGCAAAAACAAGTGTAGGTGAGTTGGACATCAAGCAGAGAATCAAAAATCTCTTGCATGAGGATGAGATTTTCAAGATAGTAAAAGAAATTTTGGAGCAAGAGCCCAATGTGAAAAAGAATGAGGGGTACCATCTTACAACATATGAGCTATTGTTGTATAATAACATGTTGTATGTACCAAATTTAGTGGAGTTGAATCACCTCATTATGGATGAGTTTTATCATAGGCCTTATGTGGGTCATCCTGATTATCATAAAATGATAATAGTAGTGAGGCAATTGTATTATTGGCCAAGGATGAAGAAATATATTGTTGACTATGTTGCAAAGTGTTTGGAATGCCAATGGGTCAAATTTGAACACAAGCACCCTGCAGGACTACTGCAACCATTGCAATTTCCTTAATGGAAATGAGAGATTATTTCCATGGATTTCAATATAGGTTTTCAAAAGACTGTTAAGTAACAAGATGAAATCATGGTAGTGGTGGATAAGCTCAGCAAGGTGTTGGCAGCCAACAACTCTTGTCAAATTTTATCATGATAGAATGTCATCGCCAAGGGATAAATGTTTCTGTAGCTACCTCCTTCTCCTTACAATTTTTTTTGTCTTTTGATTTTGAAGAGATTTATTGGCCTAGCTGAGTATAAGATTTTTTTTCGTTTTTAATCAATCGTTTGTTTTGTTTAATTTCATGACTAAAAGAATGAAATTAGAACAAAATTTTGGCTTGAGTAATCATCAGACAATTTGTGATTTCTTTGTTTCTTTTGCAAAGGGGATTACACCTAAAGGGCATCCATATTTTTATAAACTTAAAAACTTGTAAGCCTATATTTTTTCATTCGTTGATTCATTGTCATAACACTTGATTGATCCACTTTGGGGGATATGACTTAGTCGATTTTATTTTTGATTATATGACTTTTACATTTGACATATGCTTGACTGCGTCGAACCTTGGGTTAAATTTGAAATATGAATCTTTCTCTTACCAGTCGTATCATGATCTTATCACCCTGATACAGGATTGACATACTTGCATTCCACATCACCCTTTTGTATTGCATAACTCAAGCTCACATTCATTGTTCAAGGAGGTAAGTAGTGGTGTTTGAGTTTAGTATTCATTTCGCAGAATGGTTTACTATCCTGCGCGTCCTTTGGTTCTTACCTCAAATATCAAATTGTCAGTTATGGTAGCCTCCCAAGTCCTTAGGTATCGAGACTCTCCCATTTGTGTAGACCTCTTACTGATGTTTGTATGTTGGAGAAAACAACCTATCTCGCGTTTCCCTTGTTGTGTCTATGCAATAGTACCCATGGATCCCGTGGTAATAATTGAACCCAATGGTTTGCAATCCCTCCTCGCTCATGACGATGTCATAGGCGATATTATGGCACATGGATGGGACATTTTCATCAAATGGTTTGAGGGTTATAACCTTGCTATGACCCAGGCTTTCGCTCAGTCTTTTGATGGATTTAAGGCTAAGATTGGGGATCTGCAAGTCGAAGTGACCGAGGATTCCATAGCAAAAGCTACAGGAATATCCTAGGAGGGAGAACGATGGTTCAAAAATGCCAAAATCGAAGGGGTGCCCTGGAATTTGCTCATGGTCTCTAAGAAATCGAAGTGCTGCCCAAAACGTACATTGATTACTCTCTTCAAACCTTGATGGCACGACCTGCTTATAATTCTTAAGAAATTCATAACTTGTGAAGGTAGATATGGCTTAGTATTCTTGTATCGCATCCGCTTGCTAATGGTTTTCTTAGGTTTCAAGTTAAATATGCCTTTCTATCTGTTCATGAGTCTGCAGAAAATGTCTAAGTTTTATCATAGACAAAAGCTAAACCCCTTATCGAGCCTTTTCCACCATGGTCTTATTTGAATCCTTGTGTTTTGGCATCTATCTAAGACTGGGGATACCTGGGAATATTTCTTGTTTAGAAATAATTTCAACCTACCCAAGAATGCAGGAGAATCGACTCTCCATCTCAATAAAAAACCCAGCTCCTGTGTATCTAACCCTACTATCGAAAACCTATGTGTTGATCCACAAGAAGACCA
This sequence comes from Picea engelmannii, assembly GCA_009831015.1. Classification (NCBI taxonomy): domain Eukaryota; kingdom Viridiplantae; phylum Streptophyta; class Pinopsida; order Pinales; family Pinaceae; genus Picea; species Picea engelmannii. The sequence continues at coordinate 61,421 of ML794733.1, read as the reverse complement.
TGTGACCACATATCAAACCTCTGTTTCTATTCAGAACCCATTGGGAAAAAAGCCACGATGTGATTTCATGCCTAGAAAATGTTAGAGGAGGTTTTAGATGTGTTAAAGGATATGGTTTCTTTTGTTCCTACTTATGGGCCTATTGGGGTTGTCCCAAATGAATCGGTTGTCAAGAAAATTCGTAGACTTAAGGAACAGAGTAATTCAGATTTAAATTTTTCAAACAAGAGACCAGGCAGGCTTATATCCATAAGTTTGAGAAATTGCCAGCGAGATCATATGAGCTCGATCCCAGTGATCGAGGTTGATGATCACTTGTCCGAGGATGAGATCGATAAATTTCTTTCCCGAGAAGATGTAGATGACCAGTTTATGGGAAATGATGTCGATATTGATGCTATACAGTACAATTTCATTTCTAATATCCCACCATTCCTAAAGAATCAAGAAGGCTTCTCTGGTATATGGCACGATCTGAAGCAAGTTACAGAATAGACCAAAGCGCCCTCTGCGAAATAGACTCTACCTCTACCTACCATAGAACCAATTCACTGTGAAAACTGTCTTGATTGGGTTGAGAGATACTACAGGGATATCCCATATCTCCAAGTACAGTTAAACCAACTGGTAGCACGAAAATCCTTGCTCGAGAGGGAAAATGAAGAATTAAAAGCAAGCGTTTGATCGAACGCTGACAAGGAAAACAAAAGGATTAAACGGTCTAGTAATGTGATTATCAAGAACTCAACGAATTTCAACACTATCATACATTCAAACTTATCAGATGCTTCTTTGTCTAATCTCTGAAACGGTAAAAGTTGTTTTGATTCTTTTTATTTAATTGTGTTGGAAAAATAAAATAGATAGATTTATTTTTGATTTTGTTTTTAATTTAAGACTAGCTACAGAATTGTAAGATTTTGTAGCCAGTCTATTTGAAAGTATCAGTTTGTATTGTTATCTAAAATTCGATTTTGTTTTATCATTTTCAGGAAAACAACAGTTTATGATGTTATTTTCAAGGAGAAGAAATCATGGATTAATGCACTCCATATCTTAGTAATTTCTCGTTTTTTATAGAACAATGTCATTTATGTAATTTATTTTTTTGTGTACGGACTCCTACAGGAGTGTTCATTTGTTATTCTATTTTTGTAAACCAAACTTATTTTCAGGGATCATCCTCTATCTTCTATGATAAGAGGTTACTAACCCAAGACATGTTTAAATAGTAGTTGTTGTTTAATGTTAAAGACAACTTTTTATGGATTACAAGATGGACATATAATTTTTGAAGTGATATGGGAAAGCAACTCACTATTGGCTTTAGACCTATGTGAATTGTAAAATGTTTTTTTCATTGTTTTCTCCTATTATTTCTATGTTATGAAATGTCACTTCTGTTGATTTAGCTTTAGTCTTTTCCTCATATGATGTTTCATATCGTTGATTATTAAATGTTGTCTATCATCTGTTGGTCTAGTTCCTACTTTTGATCAATCAATCATTTAGTTATTTTGAGTTTACTTCTGATATTAAATGATTGATAATATCGATACCTGAGATTGAGATTTCTTTTGTCTTCAGCTATTGGTTATCTTGAGGTCACATGATTTTTAATCAGTTATCTTTCTGTTGTTATAAATTCACTCGAAGAATCAAACACTTCCTTGAATTTCTTCAAGAAGCACCATTGTTTGTTTCTGTTATAAGTTTCCCTTAAATACAGAACAAGCAGGAGCTCATACAATGCAGAGAGAGGAACATAGTTTATTGCTGATCAGTTAGAGGTTAGTAGATATATTGTTTTATTTATTTAAAGTTGTTTACATATGAAGGAACGATGATTGCATTAATTAGCTTTGTTTGTTTTTGTGTCATTGTTTCAATCGTGTTTGCTTAGTATTTATTAATTTAATATCTTTAAACATTAGAAAGAGTTTTGTTCTTACTTTATCTTATTTAGAAACACTATTACGAACATTCACTTTTGCAAGATTTCAAGCAAACCTTGTAAACCGTATATAGATTGTTTATAATCATTTGTACATTCACATTTTTAGATAAACATTTGTAATTAGTATATCAATCGTTAGAATCATAGCTTTAGATTAGTTTATTTCTTCTTACTATTTTTAGGACCCTAGTTGGCTAACAGAGCCATCAAACCCGTTGGGTTAGATCATACCAAACGACTTGGGTTAATTAGATAACCCCAGTCTGGATCTAACCTTCCAGTTGACGGTGTGTCACTTACGCACGTGGAGGTCGCAAGACCCCTCCAAATAATCGTTCTCCTTTCGTAATGCGTAGTCGCTCAGACACCAACGTTACACTTGAAACAACTACTACCTCAAACAATACCCCAGAAATTCCCTTCGAACCAGTGACACCATTTCCTTAAGGGATTGACGTCCAAGAAATTGTCCGCCAATCGCTCATAAAAAATCAAAGTGCTTTATCTCGTATTAGACAACCTGGTAGACAACTTAATCAACCCCTTGATTTTACAAATCTTCAAGAACAACCTCAAGGCACTGGTCTACCTGGAGACACTTTAGGTGATAATATTACCAATCCTGCTGAAGCACTTTTTCTTAGTGCTGGAGGATCTGGTATCCCACCATCCCCACCTTCTTCGGGAGGTGAATCCTCAGATGAAGGTAATTCTTCATCTGAACCATTTCAACCTTCGACTCCACCAACTCCCATGGAAAACCAAAATAATCTTGCCAGACCTTGGCTCGATCAAGATGTCGTGGCAATACCTAGACCCCAACACCCATTGCCTAAACATTCGGAGAAATGGCTGCCAAAATTTGATCCAGATTCAAAGCAATCAGTTGAGGATCAAATCAATAAATTTATGCTAGATGTTAGACTCTAGAGTGTTGAACACGAAGATGTCGTGTGCAAATTATTCCCTTACACTTTTGAGGGGAATGCGTCAACCTAGTATTTTTTCCAACAACCTCAGACCATCATCTCTTGGGAGAAATTTGAAACCCGTTTTCTCGAAAAATTTGGAGATGATAAATCTCTAGAAGCTTGGTAATGGAACTCTCTAATTTAAAGATGAACCCTGAAGAAAAAGTTAAAGAATTTAACCAGAGATTCCTAACACTGAAAAACAAAATCTATGTAGATTCGATGCCTGCAGAAAACTTGATTGTTGCATATTACACTAAGGCCCTGCATAATAACATATCCATATGGGTTAAAAGGTCCAAAAAGAACACGTTATTAGAAACCTTTGAGGAGGCAAGCGAAATTGAGAAAGACATTTTGAGCTTAAAAGATAATCTAAGTAGTGATGCTGAAACAAATTCATCTTCTAAAAAGAAAATAGAAATTCTCACTAGGCCTTTGCAAGCTAAAAATCAACAAGACACATTAGACTTGGAAAGTTTGCATAAAGCTTTCCAGAAATTATCCAATCAGGTCGTTGACTTGAAAATATCCCCGGAGGAGGAATCTACAAGTAAAGGAGGTTTCAAACCACCTTTTAGAAAACCTTATCCTCCATATTGGCCAAACCCGACCATAGAAGGTCTAAATTTCAAAAGTTTACAGTATGCTTTGCAAAAACTATTGGAAGCACATGACAATTTTGTTTTTGCTCCTCCTGAAAATCATGATGATACAACAGAGGAAGAAGCGCCTGATGAGGAGGATTCTTCCCCTCCTGTTTTCGAGCACTTGTCGTACAACATCTTTCAAGCAAACTTTGAAACTGTCCATCCCTATAACACTAGAAGTAAAACACAAAACAAGCCCTCACTCGAAAAATGTGGTTTCAAAACAGCTAAATCAAACTGAAACAAGACAAAACCTAGTTGCCCCAGTTTTAGAGTATGAATTAATTGAAGATCTGAAAAAATTAAGGGCAAATATTTCAGTTTTTGAATTGCGGAAATTTTCACTTATCCTGCAGAAAATGCTCCAAAGCATTGCTAAAAATAGTAAGAAAAATGATGTTATCAGTAAGAAATCAGCAGAAACTGATTTAAACAAAGCTAAAGATGTCCCAAGTAAAAATTCACTTGAAAACCAAGATAAAAGGGACTCATCAGAAAAAACTGTAGGAAACTTGGATAAAACTGTTTCAGGTACAACAATAAAAAATCAACAGAATTTTGTTGTTTCTGCACGAAAAAATGTGCCTCCCTTTTTATTAACCTTTGAAATTTTTAATAGAAATGTGCACAACTGTATGGTTGACTCTGGCGCATCATCAAATGTGATGCCTCTGTCTGTATGCCAAAAAATTAATGCTGAAGTAAAACCTTTTGATTTAAAGATCATCCAGATAGATCGAACTAATGTTAAAGTTATTGGTGAACTCAAAAACGTGTTGATAAGATTATCGTCCAATCCCAAAGTTCATCAAGTAATTGACATTATTGTCATTGACATTCCTGAAGTTTATGGTCTATCTTTTAGTAGAGATTGGTCAGAACAATTACATAGCTATTTTTCTACAGACTAGTCTCATTTATGGTTGCCAGAAAATGGACAGCCCAACAAGATCAAAATAAACAAAGAACGTTACCTTAAGTACACTGTGACAGATCTGAATGACCCAAATGTGCCTTTTGTTATTGTCACAAATTTGATTGAAACACAGGGAATGAATACTTTTTTCAGTAATTTCATGACTGAAATTTCCTCTATCACTAACCTAGAACAATAATCTGAAGTAACAACCTATACCCATGCACCATATTTTCCAAGTACACCAAATATTTCTAATGACACACAAATCTGGTCCTTATATTTTGATGGATTCAAATCCCGAGAAGGGGTAGGTGTTGGTTGTGTGCTCATCGATCCCACAGGTAATAAAACATTTATTGTTTTTTTATTAGAGTTTGAATGTAATAACAACACAACAAAGTATGAAACACTTCTGCAGGGACTAAGGAAGGCACTGGACATGGACGTGCAAAATTTGGTAGTATTTGGTGATTCAGAAATAGTAGTCAAATAGGTAAGAAATGCAATACACTATTTGTCACCACATTTGGAGAATTACCAAACCGAGGTATGGGGTTTAATGCACAAATTTCTATCATTTAATATAAATTCCATTCTGAGGATGAGTAATTCAAAAGTTGATTTACTAGCCAATGTTGCTTCTAAATTGTTTCATGTTGAAGGTCTTTCTCCTAACGCGTTCTTGGTTGAATTGTTATTCAGGCCATCGATTGCCGAAAACATCACAAACTGGAGAGTATTTGATGATGATCAACAGATCATCAATTTTTTTCATATGGAAGACACCTTCCAGGATGCAGTTATTGATGAAAGCACTCATGACGAGAATCTCTGAGATTTCACGGTAATATCCGATCCTCGATCTCTGGAATCATCATCTAAGTTGGTAAACTCTATCCCCAAATATGTTGTGAGATTAGAGAAATTTGATGACCTACATGACAATTTTAGAGGGGTAGTCAATTGCAAAACAAACAGTTCCTCTCTGTTGTACGAAATTGTGAATTTAGGAACACAAGATAATCCTCAAAATATCAATCTAGGAAAAGGGTGTTCTGAACAAGAAAGGTCTACTTTTATAAAATTATTCAAAGAATTTAAAGATGTATTTTCTTGGACGTATGATGATTTAAAGACTTTCGACCCAAACATCATACAACATGTAATTCCTATGAAACCCTGAACTCAACCTTTCCAACAAAAATTGAGGAAGATGCATCCTAAATTGGAACCTACCGTAAAAAAGGAACTAAATAAATTACTTACTGCAAAGATAAGTTTTCCAGTTAGGCATACTCTGTGGGTATCTAACTTAGTCCCTGTAAGGAAGAAGAGTGGAGAAATTCGACTTTGTGTCGATTTTCGAAATTTGAACCAAGCATCTGATAAAGACAACTACCCTATTCCTCCAATGGAACAAATTATGCAACAAGTGTCTGGTTTTGAAAGACTATCTTTATTATATGGTTTCTCAGGATATAACTAGGTCCTTATTTCCCCTTCGTATCAACTTAAAACCACCTTTTGTACCCCGTGGGGCACTTACGCCTACAGAAAAATGCCTTTTGGACTGATAAATGTCGGTGCCACTTTTCAGAGAGCAATGGACATTGTTTTCCATGGCCTCATCAACCAATCAGTTGTGTTCTATCTAGAAGATGTCACTATCTTTCCCAAAAACAAGAAAGATCACATGTCTCACCTTAGGGCTTTGTTAGAACGATGTCGCAATTTCGACATTTCACTCAATCCAAAAAATCAGTCTTTGTAGTAGAACAAGGGAAATTGCTTGGGTTTATGGTTTCCAAAGAGGGAATGATAATTGATCCTGAAATAACCCAAGCCATTGCCAACCTTCCCCCTACTTCTTCCAAAAAGGCCATGTAATCCTTTTTGGGTAAAATAAATTTCGTTAGATGATTTGTCCTGAGTTTTTCTGAAATGGTTAGACCTCTACAAAATCTGATTAAAAAGGATGTTTTATACAGATGGGGACCACAAGAGATTCAATCTTTCGATTCAATGAGAAAATCCATAATCGAGGCACCTTCCCTAATGAGCCCTGATTTTTCCCAAGTTTTTACATTATATACTTTTGCATCTAACAGGCCTTATGCCATTGTACTCACACAGAAAAATGCAGAAAGCAATGAGATACCCATCGCATTTATGATCTCTTCCTTTAAAGGAGAAAAACTAAATTACCCTGCAGTAGATCAACAGACGTATGCTATTTTTAAAGCTGTGAAACATTTCATATCATACCTGTTGAAATCCAGGACAAAAATTGTTGTTCCTTACCCTATTGTGAGAAATCTATTAGTACAGAAAGAGTTGGGAGAAAAAAGGGAAAATTGGATGACATCACTTCAGGAATATGACCTTGAAATAGTACCTGCCCAAATCGTTAGAGGTCAAGGCCTTTGTAAATTGGTGGTTGATTCAGTTGATAAATTAGAAAGTCAAATAAATACATCAATTGTAAATCAGCATGATGAAAAACAGATCAATTGTACACAAACTGTGCCCAATTCATGGTATGAGAATATCATATTTTATTTATTGCACGGATTTGCTCCTCACAATCTTGATCCCAAAAACAGAAGAGCACTTAGGCTTAAATCTGCATCTTTCCAATTAATCAATGATATATTATTTTGAAAGAACTTTGATGGTGTTTTTCTGCTTTGTTTAGAAAAAGAGGAGTCCGAAAAAGTGTTGGTTGAACTTCATTCCAATGATGTTGATGGTCATTTTGGTGGAGATACCACTGCCCACAAAGTGCTAAGGGCTGGCTACTATTGGCCTACCTTGTTTAAGGATTCCTATATGTTGTCTCGCAAGTGTAGAATCTGTCAAAAGGATGCAAGATGGGTGAAAAAGGCAGTTTTTCCTTTGCAACATGTTATGGTAGATGCACCTTTTCGAAAATGGGGCCTATACATTATAGGACCAAGCAATCCCCCTTCCTCGCAACAACACAAGTACATTCTCACGACAACAGAATATTTTACGAGATGGTCTGAAGCTTTCCCATTAAAAGTGGTCAATACAAATCATGTAGTGTCATTTTTAAACTCCCATATTATCACTCGATTCAGAATTCCTGAATGTCTGGTTTTTTTACAATGCTTCTTATTTTTCTTCCCTAGACATGAATGTTTTCTCTCTAGAAAAAGGGATTAAACTAAAGTACTCTGCCAACTATTACCCTCAAGGGAATGGTCTAGTCGAGTCAACAAACAAGAATATGATCAAGATTATAAAAAGAACAATGTCAGAAAACCACAAGAATTTGCACAAAGCACTTTACAAAGAACTTTGGGGTGATAGAGAACTCCAAAAGCCTCCATTGGTAATTCTCTTTTCTTCCTCATTTACGGAAGAGAAGCCATCCCCCCCCCTCCCCGCCCCCCCCCACATGTCTTGCTTCCTTCTCTGCAATTATCGCAGAAAGTTCAAGAAGAGGAATGTCCTCCTCTAGAAAACTGAATAAATGCTTTATTAAAATTAGAAGAGGTAAGAACACAAGCAAAATAGAAACTTGATCAACACCAGTAAATTGTGAAGAGCTGGTTTGACACAAGTTCATCCTCTAAAAGGAATTTTAATGTAGGGGATTTGGTCCTCAAATGGGACAAATCGCATGAGAGTAAAGGAGAACATGCCAAGTTCCAAAACCTGTGGTCGGGGTTGTTTGTAATTTCTGAAAAATTGGGTCCCATCTATTTTCGTCTGCATAACTTGGAGGGACAGTCGGACACTTTCCTAGTGAATGGCCAGGCTCTCAAGAGATATTCCACTTGATGAATTCAGATCCACCCTTTTGTAAAATTTTTTAATTTTATTTTTTGTTTTTGTTTTTGGTTCTTTTCATTTTGTTTAATTTTGATTTGTTTCTAGATGATTATTTTTGGATCACCATTCGTTATTGAAGGGAATCAGAGTTGATAACATTCAAGCACCTGAACAGTAAGTGCTAAGCTCAGATCATGCAGAAGTAAGTTTTTGTCTAGTTATTGTTTCTGGTTTCTCATTAAAATCACAGGAAAACATGATCATCCTTAAAAAACTTCTAACGTCGTCCCTGTTTTAATGAGAACAACTCAATGTGTTTCCCCATCCCAGATATGATTTCTTAACTAAAATCTAATTGTCCAAATTATGATGAAAGTCATCAGAACAGAAAAATAATTCTTAAATGATCAATCCTTTCATTACCATATTGTGAGATCTTCAGTATCACCCCACTCTCTTAATATCATGAAGTTTCTGGAAATTTATAAACAAATTTTAGAGAGTTGGAAGCAATGTAATGTGTGGGAATTGTGTGTAAAACCGTCGGGACACTGAAAAAGTCTTCTGGTAGTGGGTAAATGCACACATGATACCAATACAACTTCGTCGGGGTACTAAATAGGCCTGCTGGAAACGAAGTAATGTCGGGTTTCGAAGATCCTCAGGTATGTTTTTTAAATTGATCAGGTGTCAGGATGATTTTATCATAAATGGACAACTCTTGGACAGGATAGAAGTACTAGAGTGGGTTAAATGACATCCCTGCCAAGGCTATGGATGCCTGCTAGCAGCAATGGCCCTGTCAACGGTATTGGAGTCATCTGTATAAACATCGCTACCCGATCAACACGAGATACTGGCTTACAATTTTTGGACAGAATTTCATCCAATACTATGATTGTGTTATTTTTTCTGAGTTATTGTCGAAATGCTTGATCTGTCTTTAACTGTTTCTAAAATTTATTGTTAAGTCGTCTTTTCCCCTGATATAAATTTTTGGTGATGCAAGGATAACTGCTTCGCCCAGCGTGACGCCATTGTTGGCAGCCAACAACTCTTGTCAAATTTTATCATGATAAAATGTCATCTCCAAGGGATAAATGTTTATGTAGCTGCCTCCTTCTCCTTACAAACTTTTATGTCTTTTGATTTTAGGGAGATTCATTGACCTAACTGAGTATAAGAGTTTTTTCGTTTATAATCAATCATTTGTTTTGTTTAATTTCATGACTGAAAGCATGAAATTAGAAAAAAAAAATTGGCTTGAGTAATCATCAGACAGTTTGTGATTTCTTTGTTTATTTTGCAAAGGGGATTACACCTAAAGGGAAACCATATTTTTATAAACTTAAAAACTTGTAAGTCTTTTTTTCATTCGTTGATTCATTATCATAACACTTGATTAATCCACTTTAGGAGATATGATTTGGTCGATTTTATTTTTTATTATATGATTTTTACATTTGATATATGTATGCTTGACTGGGTAGAACCTTGGGTTAAATTTGAAATAGGAATCTTTCTCTTACCAGTCGTATCATGATCTTATCACCCTGGTACAAGACTGACATACTTGCATTGCACATCACCCTTTTGTACTGCATAACTTAGGCTCACATTCATTGTTCAAGGAGGTAAGTAGTGGTGTTTGAGTTTAGTATTCATTTCCCATAATGGTTTACTATCCTGCGCATCCTTTGGTTATTACACACTCAAAGATCAAATTGTCAGTTATGGTAGACTCCCGATTCCTTAGGTATCAGGCCTCTCCCATTTTTGCATACCTCTTAATATTGTTTGTGCGTCAGAGAAAACAACCTACCTCTCGATGCCCTTATTGTGTCTATGTGATAGTACTCATGGCTCCTGTGGTAAGAATTGAACCCAATGGTTCACAATCCCTCCTCGCTCATGACGATGTCATAGGCGATATTGTGGCACATGGCTGGGACATTTTCATTAGACACTTTGAGGGTTATAACCTTGCTATGGACTAGGCTTTCACTCGGTCTTTTGATGGCTTCAAGGCTAAGATTGGGGATCTGCAACTCGAAGTGACCGAGGATTCCATAGCACAAGCTACAGGCCTCGCCCAGGAGGCAGAACAATGGTTCAAAAATGCCAAAATCGAAGGGGTGCCCTGGAATTTGCTCATGGTCTCTAAGAAATCGAAGTGCTCCCAAAAGGTACACCGGTTACTCTCTTCAAACCTCGATGGCACGACCTGCTTCTAATTCTTAAGAAATTCATAACTTGTGAAGGTATATATGGCTTAGTGTTCTTGTATCACATTCGCTTGCTGATGGTTTTCATAGGTTTCAAGTTAAATATGCCTTTCTATCTATTCATGAGTCTGTAGAAAATGTCTAAGCTTTATCAGAGATAGAGGTTAAACCCCCTGTCAAGCCTTTTCAACCATGGTCTTATTTGAATCCTTGTGATTTGGCATCTATCTAAGACTGGGGATACTTGGGAAGATTTCTTGTTTAGAAATAATTTCACCCTACCCGAGAATGTAGTAGAATCGCCTCTCCATATCAATAAAAAACCCAGCCCCTGTGTATCCAACCTTGCTATCGAAAACCTATGTGTTGATCCACAAGAAGACCATGCGACCACATATCGAACCTTTGTTGTTATTCAGAACCCATTGGAAAAAAATCCATGATGTTATTTCATGCCCATAAAATCGTTAGAGGAGGTTTTAGATGTGTTAAAGGATAGGGTTTATTCTGTTCCTACTTATGAGCCTATTCGGGTTGTCCCAAACGAATCGGTTGTCAAGAAAAATCGCAGACTTAAGGAACAGAGTAATTCAAATTTAAATTTTTCAAACAAGAGACCAGGTAGGCTTATATCCAAAAGTTTGAGAAATCGCCAGCGAGATCATCTGAGCTCGATCCCAGTGATTGAGGTCGATGATCACTTGTCCGAGGATGAGATCGATAAATTTCTTGCCCGAGAAGATGTAGATGACTAGTTTCTAGGAAATGATGTCGATATTGATGCTATACAGTACAATTTTGTTTCTAATCTCCCACCATTCCTAAATAATCAATAAGGCTTCTCTGGTATACAACATGATCTGAAGAAAGTTACAAAACAAACCAAAGTGCCCTTTGCGAAACAGACTCTACCTCTACCTACCATAGAACCAATTCACTGTGAAAACTGTCTTGATTGGGTTGAGAGATACTACAGGGATATCCCCTATCTCCAAGTACAGTTAAACCAACTAGTAGCACAAAGCTCCTTGCTCGAGAGGGAAAATGAAGAATTAAAATCAAGCGTTCGATTGAACGCTGACATGGCAAACAAAAGGATTAAACGGTCTGGTAATGTGATTATCAAGAACTCAACGAATTTCAACACTATCATAAATTCAGAATTATTAGATGCTTCTTTGTCTAATCTTTGAAACAGTAAAAGTTGTTTTGATTCTTTCTGATTTAATTATGTTGGAAAAATAAAATAGATAGATTTTTATTTTTATTTTTATTTATTTATTTATTTTATTTTTTAATTCAAGACTAGCTACAGAATCGTGAGATTCTGTAGCCAGTCTATTTGAAAGTATTAGTTTGTATTGTTATCTAAAATTCAATTTCATTTTATCATTTTCAGGAAAACAATAGTTTATGATGCTATTTTCAAGGAGAAGAAATCATGGATTAATGCGCTCCATAGCTTAGTAATTTCTCATTTTTGATAAAACAATGCCATTTATGTAATTATTTTTTGATGTAAGGACTCCTACAGGAGTGTTCCTTTGTTGTTCTATTTTTGTAAAGCAAACTTATTTTCAGGGATCATCCTCTATCTTGTATGATAAGAGGTTACTGATCCAAGACATGTTTAAATAGTAGTTGTTGTTTAGTGTTAAAGACAACTTTTTCTGGATTACAGGATGGACATATAATTTTTGAAGTGATATGGGAAAGAAGTTCTCTATTGGCTTTAGACCTATGTGAATTGTACACTGTTTTTTCATTGTTTTCTCCTATTATTTCTATGTTATGAAATGTCACTTCGGTTGATTTAGATTTAGTATTTTCCTCATATGATGTTTTATATCGTTTATTATTAAATGATGTCTATCATCTGTTGGTCTAGTTCCTACTTGTGATCAATCAATCATTTAGTTATTTTGAGTTTACTTCTGATATTAAATGATTGATAATATCGATACCCAGGATTGAGATTTCTTCTGTCTTCAACTATTGGTTATCTTGAGGTCACATGATTTTTAATCAGTTATATTTCTGCTGTTATAAATTCACTCCAAGAATCAAACACTTCTTTGAATTTCTTCAGGAAGCACCATTGTTTGTTTCTGTTATAAGTTTCCCTTAAATACAGAATAAGCAGGAGATCATACAACGCAGAGAGAGGAACATAGTTTACTATTGATCATTTAGAGGTTAGTAGATATATTGTTTTCTTTATTTAAAGTTGTTTACATACGAAGGAACGATGATTGCATTAATTAGCTTTGTCTATTTTTGTGTCATTGTTTCAATCGTATTCACTTAGTATTTATTAATTTAATATCTTTAAACATTAGAAAGAGTTATGTTCTTACTTTATCTTATTTAGAAACACTATTACGAACATTCACTTTCGCAAGATTTCAAGCAAACCTTGTAAACCGTATATAGATTGTTTATAATCATTTGTACATTCACATTTTTAGATAAACATTTGTAATTAGTATATCAATCGTTAGAATCATAGATTTAGATTAGTTTATTTCTTCTTACTGTTTTTAGGACCCTAGTTGGCTAACGGAGCCATTAAACCCATCAGGTTAGATCATACCAAACAACTTGGGTTAATTAGACAACCCCGGTCCAGATCTAACCTTCCACTTAAGTGACACACTGTCAACTCAAGGTAGTTCATTTCAATCCAATAAAATCTACTTTTAAATCTATAGATGTTGGTGATGTTTTTATAAAAGAAATTTTCAAGTTGCATGGTATGCCCAAGACTATTATCTCTGGCAGAGATGCAAAATTCACCTTGAATTTTTGGAAAGGCTTGTTTGCAGGCTTAGGAATGCAATTAACATTTAGCATGGCCTACCATTCTAAAAAAGACGGTCCTATCGAAAGGGTAAATAGAGTGATGGAAGACATGTTGAGGATGCATGTCATGCATCAACACAAATGATGGTAAGAATATCTACCCATGGTAGAGTTTGCCTACAATAAAGTTTATCAAGAATAATTGAAGATGAGTCCCTTTGAGGCTTTGTATGGAAGAAAACTTATAATTCTAACTTGTTGGGACAATCCAATGGATAGGATCACACTTGGAACAAACATGTTAAGCTAAATGGAACAGACAGTGATAGGAATAAGGCAGAATTTAAAAGTAGCCCAGGATAGACAAATTTTTTATGTAGATAGCAATAGAAACTGTAAGGATTTTAAGGTGGGAGATCATGTGTATCTCAGGGTAAAACCCAAAAGGATCCCCCTAAGAATGGGAACTTGTGCCAAGTTATCACTTCACTATTATGGATTGTTTGAAGTCTTGGAAAGAGTAGGACTAGTGGAAAATACACTTTCCTTTCCACCTACTATTAGAGCTCACAATGTGTTCCAAGTGTCTTTGTTAAATAAACATATTCATGACTATAATCATGTTATTTATTGGATTGTGATACAAGTGGAACCAGAGGGAGAATTCCATCCTGAGCCCTAGCGCATCCTGGACATGAAAGAGACATTGCTTCGGAACGAAGCCATCGTGCAGGTCAAGGTGCAATGGAAGCACTCTGGAGCATATGAGGCCACTTGGGAACTATAATAAACCATGAGGATGGCATACTCATTTTTGTTTTCTATATACATTGTATATATCGTGCTAAAAACATTGAGGATAGTGTTTTCTCAAGGGGGGGGAGGGGGGGATGTAACACCCTATTTTCTCCCAAGGCTATAATCATGTTTAAGACTCTATGTATTGTGATTAATGAAGTTTGTAATTTTTTTTATGGTTAATGAAAACACCAAATGGTTCACTGAGAATGAAGCCTTGTAGTAATTTCCATGATACCATGAGTAGGATTGGTGGGGTGGAACTTGGAAGTTTTAATGAGGAAAAGAGGAAGCTTTCCCAACAATCCATATTGCACCTACATGACTTGAATGCATAACTTGTCTAACGTACCCTGGTTGCCTTGAACACAAGGAACCAATTAAAGGTGCTCAAGTTGGGAAATTGAGCAGTTATAATTGCAATCTAAATTGGTACTTGGAGGAGTGAAGGGGCATTTGAAGTGTCAGCCAGGAGTGATTAGGGATTTTCCACTTCGATTTGGGAGCTCGACCCTGGAGCTTGCGTCTGAAATAAGCCAGTGGGGGATCCCAAGGATAGAGAGAGTGTTACAACAGAGGAGAAGGAATATGGAGGAAGGGGACATAAATATAAGGGAGACACAAATACTGGAAAAAGAAGAATAAGAAATACACAAATTTAGAAGACACACGAGAAGATAGGCATGCGACACCCACAATTCACAACACACAGGGAAACACATAATATTTTTTCTAGAGATGAGTTGTAGACTCATAAACATATGGTAATGCATGTGAGTAGATAGGGCTCTCACATATAGATCTGAGATGTAGAAGAAAATGGAAATTTTTCTTGAGGAAAATAGGAAGCTTTCCCAAGACTTGAATGGCCACCATGGAATAGAGAATACGCATATCCAAATTGGATAAAAAGAGGACTATGACCTGGTACTTGCTGGAAATAAACTAACACTTGTAAGGGGAGGTCAAAAAGTGATGGTGTAGCAGAGAAGGAACTCCCTTACATAAAGGAAATCCAGTTGGGAAGGTGCCAAATAAACTCGTGGAGGTCTCGAGCTCAGTAGGAAGAGGGAAACTTCTACTATTGCTAGTGGAGTGAAGGAGAGTAACCTTCCTGATCCATTCCTTGACTTAACAGTCAACTAAGAGATCCCCTTGGTGGTATCATGGCCTGACACAGAGGTGGCTTATTGTAGAAAGGAAAAGTGTAGAATATCCTACGGTTGGGTGGAAAGGCATTTCCTCTCAATTAGTTGGTTGGTTGAATATATGATTAAACAAATAAGTTTTTTACTTGAAATGTTTATTGAATGTTTAATAATGGTTATAGACTATATTATGTTAATGTTATTGATCAGATTATGCTGACTAAATGTTAAGTTCTCAGTTGAATTAAGTAACTATTATGATTGTATGAGGAAGGACTGTGCATTCTAGTAATCATCTGTTTTCCTCTGTCCTTTGAAATGGAAAGCTTGTAGGATATGAAACCATCATTTGGGTACCTAGGTAGATTGATTCTTGTTTTCTGGGAAGTGGTTGAGGGCTTGAAGGAGTTGAGTTAAACCCTTGCAGGAAAGGCATCTAGAAATATTGTGGAACAACCAAGTCTAGAAATAACACCTTAACCCTATTAGAACCATTAATTAAACCAATAGGAACAACAATGGTTGATTTTGTGGAAAGATGATATCCCGAACATTGGTCAGAGATTCAAGCTTTGAGAGAAGTCTATAGGAAGGTGAAACCTTCAGGGAGACCCCAAAATATGAAGTTATTGTGAACTCCTGATATGAGAGTTCCAAGAGGATGTGAGTCGTTGATCTATCGGAGGATGGACTGATGAGATCTAGACCGTAGGATCCCTAAGCATAAGGTTGACAAGCCAGTCAGGAGATTGGATCTTGGGGAATTCTGGAAAGAGACACATGAGGATTTTTTGATGTCGAGGACTTGAGAACAACCAAAGCTATAGATTTGTTGGTGTAGGAACCAATGGGTTTTGAACCGTTGGATCTGGGGTGATCCATCCCAAAGAAGGAACCTTGTCAAGTGGTATGTCGGTTAAGTACTAAGATGTTGTGAGATCTGATTGATCTCTTATTGTGGGATGCAAGGATCTAAGGATCATTGAATCCATCAAAGAACTTCTTGTTGGGAAGAACCATTCATGAAGTCTCATGATCCGAAGAGTGGACACTCCCTATGATGAATGTTTGAGAGACTGAAGACCATTGATTTCATTGTAAGGCAACTCGATATGATCACAACCATATATTTTCTTGTAGGTCCCATAGGCCAAGTGTTAAGCAGAGAATGAGCAAGGAGCTATCCATCACATGAACTTGAGGAGTAGAGTAAATCTAGACTATTGAATTCTTAGCCTGAAGACCGTTAGATTTGTTGGGAGTGGATCCATCAGAGAGGTTCGATCATGAATGAAAGGAGGGTGATGTAACCTACCTTCCCGATGGGAAAGGAACCCGAATCACCATTGACCATCGATATGGTCGGGCCAGGTGAGTCAGAAGAATTTGATCGAGGATGTTTATTTTCTAGTCCATGTAGTAGCATTCCATCATGAATTTGTTGGGAATAAAGGGTGGCAAGTTTGTATATTTGTCACAACTTCACGTAGCGTAGAGGATGAAGAAACAATCCTTGTGTGTGTGCCACAAAAGATGAAATTCGAGTAAGGGTATGAACCCAATATATGAATTTTAAAGGAAACGAAAATATGACATCTTGCGAGCCTAAGAGAGAGTTAGGGGGTCAAGTGTGTTGCAAAAGGGTTCTTTAATGGGGAGTGTTACCCCTCATAAAGAAGAAGGATTTTGATCTAGGTTGAAGACCCTGCCCAAGTAGGCTACGTCTAGAGTATAATGGTTTTTGAGCCATACTTTTTCTATCAAATGCACATATATCATTAATTATCATTCATTTGGCATCATCATCACACATGTCAAATATATATAGGTTGATGTGATGGATCTCTTGGCTTGATGGGGAATTTTACTTGTACACGCTCTTCTAGACACTTCCCTTGTAACAGTTTATCTGTTGATTTACCCCACACTTTGAATGTCTCTCTTGGATTTATGTATAACATTTTGATATGAAGAAGGTACTATCTTGGTAATTTTTAGGCTATCCTTAATCCTCAAAGTGTGTGCCAGGTTTTGTCTTGATGACAATTGGTGGAATATTATCCCTAGTCTCTATACATGTCCTTTGTTTCATGTCAAATTGGATCTTTACATCACTCCCACACGATTATATTAGGTTCCATTTCATTTTCACACCACATTGCATAGATTAATTCTTAAATCACTTTGTAATTAAAACATTACAAAAAACAAGCAAATAAATAGTGCACAAATATTTAAAAACAAGAAAGTAATCACAAATTGATCTAGGTGGACATTAGTGTCCATCCACCTATTCCACTGGCTCTAAGTACAATTTTCCCATGTTTGCAAATTTTCTATAGTTTTTCGGGTCCCAAACTTCCAGAGCCGTTTTGAGGCCCTAAATGATGTTTTTTTGGCTCGACAGTGCCTAGAGAGTAAGTAAAGGTAAATGATAGGACGGAAAGAATGTGTTTTCATCGGCTAGACCTTTCTCACGAGGTATCGAGCACCCCAAACAGAGTTTGTATGCAAAAGTTACGCCCTCAGGAAGTTGACGTATCAACTACCCCCATCGGGGCCCACAAACCTTTTGGAATTTCATCACCCAGGGTTAGGGTTTTGGATGTTTAGGGTTTTCTCATTTTTACTTTATGTTAAAAATGCTTTTGGAGCCTCATTATAATCAACTTCTTGTGAATGAACATAGCCGACATATCTAGAATGGTGGTAGCTTATCTTTGAGAAGAGATGTGTCAGATTCAATGATTATGTGTGTGTGTGTGTGTGTGAACTTTGACCCTTTCTTTTATTGCACTTTTACATGACAATTAGTACAAATTTTACTTGTCAACTATCACACTGACGACACTTGTGATTTTTGTTCATTGATTTTGATGTTTGACTTGTTCAATTAAGGTCGCAAATGTCGTGACTTGGGAATAGATCAATTTACTTGACTGCAAGATGTACACGATTTAAAGGAGGCTCTGTTGACATAAAATATGAACCCCATAATGATTCCTCTGTGACCTTTGACATGAAACTACAGGAAAAAATGATAGTGATTCAATACTAAAACAATACACCATTTCTTAATATATTTAGCAACCAGATAGCTGAAAAGACGCCACCACAATGCCTTCATATAACACTTGTACGTCTATGATATCCTTTCCATAAAAAACAACTACTACTTTGCCAATCAATCAAAATCTCCTTTGACAATGTTAAAGATGTTTGGTCAAAAGAAATGCTGCAATATATTTGTCTATTACAAAAAGAGTTGTTGACTTTTCTCAATGGTGTTGCTTCTCTTACTTCCTCAACAAGCTCTACTTACCTCATTCATTCAAAGTGTCCATTTTGACTTACTATCAATGATCATATGTTTGAAATATCTTGATTTCATTCAAGAAGGTGTCTAAGAAGGAAATGATATTGCCTTGAACTAGGCATTGCTAAATCATTTTCACAATATGTTGTGAAGATTAAATGCCACTTTGTGGAAGAATACACTAATTATTTACAACTTTTAGAATAAATTTGTGGTTTCTTTTTGCAGTGAAAGTAATGAGGTGTTTTACAACCTAGTAAGTATGAAGGAGTATCTTTGTTGGTTATATATAGAACCCCATATACTCACACAATTAAATCTGCATAGCTACCTTGAAAATTTTGATCTCTCTCCATACTTGATAGATCCAAGTTTAAAATGGATTTACTCAGCTTGTATAGAACTGTATATGTTCACACAATTACATCTACATAACTTTTCAAACAACACTAGTGTCATTTTCTTGAAATAAAATTATTTGAAAAAAACCTCCATTAAATAAATATAAAATCAATAAACTCCATAATATATATATATATATATATATATATATATATATATATATATATATATATATATATATATATAATCAGTGATACAATACCTTTAAAAATGAGAATAGATTTATAGATATAAAATCAATAACCTCCATAGAATAGATATAAAATCAGTGAATACTTTAAAAAAAAAATAGGAATAGACTTTTGTGAGATGTAAATACAATAGTGAATTTCTTAAAAAAAAACATTTTTCAAAATTCAAATTCAGCAATCAAGACAACTAAGCATATTCATACACACTATTTACTTGATTTCTTTCTTAGTCTTATAGTAACTTCACTAATATTTCCACTATTTAAAAATAGCAAAAAAAAATTTCATTCATATAACTTTTATTTTTTTATAAAACTCTATTAAATTTGTAAATTTATAAATATAAAAATACTAAAACATAAATTTTGCTAAATTGAGTTTTCAATACCAATATTCCAAAACCCCATAATCACATTACTATCATACATTACTATCATACATATAGTAAACTGAATTTTTACTGAAAAGAAAAAACCAAAAAAATTAAAAAAAACTGAATTTTTAATTTAAAAAAAAAAAAAAAAATTAAAAAAAACCATTATTCAAAGTGCAACTACCATGACTCTCAGCTGACATAACTTCAGCTCTACTCAGAACCACTTAAATTAACCCTTTAAACTATGAGTCTTGACATATTATTTACAGGTCGTATATATATTCCATAATAGAACACATTCCTACACTCTAACGAGCTCGACTCTGCAACACATAGGTGCACAGTCAAGATGACACTTTTAAATATTCTCAACATTATGTCATTCACTCAAAAGTCCTATTGGACAAAAACTTACAACATTACGTTGTTAACTATGACACATATAAGCATTAGGGCCAAGACTACTTCATTACAGTTCTAAGTTTTGCTGGATATTGGCATAAAACTTCGATTCTACTTCCTTACTGCATTATTCCTATTACCAAAATCAGCAGCAGCTCTGCCTGCCCTGTTAAGAACTCCAGCAACCTTCAAGGCTCCTGCTGCAAAATAACTGCTGTTGACAGCTGCTGTTCCTGCAGTGCAAGCTGCATGCCCGGCTGCAATCAAAGCTGCTTTTGATATCTCCCCGAAGAACATGCAGAAATCTGCCACCTTTGCTGCAGCAGTGTCCATGACTTCATACTTCTCGTCTAACTCTTTGGCTTTGCTCAATGTATCCTTTCCTAAGGTATACCCTTTGGAAAGCATTGTTGTAACCACATTTACTGCCTGCTCAGCAAATGGAACAAAGAAGCTCAGTTGCTTATCAAGGACTTCAAAGTGTCCAATAACAATGTTGTTAACAGCCCCAAGAATATCATAGGCTAATTAAGAAAATCATTTTTCAGTCTAAATACTATGACTTCCTAAAATTTTGATGTAATATCTAACGTTTGCTTCTTGTCCTTTCCTCAGTGTTAGGGTAGGTGGCTTTTTGAACCTACTTCGATTTTACATAAGAGTCTTCCTTCTGTGCCAGTGGCTACCTAGAGACAGTTTTCTACCCAAGATTAAAATTAAGACTTTTCTTTTACAAAATAATTAAAATAAATCAAGCTAATTATGAAGTGAAAATTGTTTTCCATATTTTGCCAAAATCTTATTATATATAGGTTTTCATTTGAGGGCTAAATATCCACAACGCTTGGGTGTTCGAATAAAATGGGCTTTGAGGTATTCTACAGGATCCAATCTTGAACCTTGAACTATTCAACAAAAATAAAAGTATTGCAATTTGCTCATGGATGGCACTCATCTACCAAAGCTTTGCACCTTGAACTATTCAACAAAAATAAAAGTATTGCAATTTGCTCATGAATGGCACTCATCTAACAAAGCTTTCAAAAACAAAATTGAAGGATCAGACATGTAAACATATACAGAGACCAATTAAATTGATTTGATCTAAGAATGACTATGGCAGGATAGGCCAGGTTTAAGTGCAGTATTAATGTCATTTTGAAGAAATTGATCTCTTCTTAAGTTTATCTGAACATCCTCTCAACACACTTAAAAAATAAAAAAGACAAGACAATAAGTAAATGAAAATACTCCTAGTGTGTTGCCAAAAATAAAAAAGACAAGACAATAAGTAAATGAAAATACTCCAAGTGTGTTGCCCTCTTCATGAAATTTTATCATTTGCTTTTTCCAACGATTAACTGCCTCCTCTGATCCTCCCAATGGCACTATACACACTTGCTGATCTATGATTGTTGCTCCCTGTTCAAAAAGCCAAAAACATCAAAATCCCACATTTTTAGTTTTAATCCAATGAAACCAAAACAACATCCAGAATGCCATGTTCAGTCTGAATACTATTCTCCATAAACTCACATCTTGAATTCCACCTCTTTATTGCAAACCCAAAGACCCAACCAAAATCTACATGTAAGCAAATCACACCAAAGAATTTACACTTTGAACCTTATAATTGCAAAACACTGATAGTAGCCTGGGAAAACCATACTTACACTCAGAAGGACAGCAGTTTGTAAAGCATAGGGCTCCTTGAAAGTCACAAAAGCAACTTGTGCCCACTGTCCCGTCCTATCAGCACCCAAGAAAAGATAAAATAAATAGTATTAGGCACTATTTTTGGCCAGTTTTACATACCTTATCTATGTATATCAATGCAAATCCTTGATTGTTCTCCAGCCCTACCATCAAAAATATACTACAGGGATACTACCTGGCTTGAGATTTCCTAACTAATTAATGTCAAGTCTTACTATATCCACCAAGTTTTCCATAAATCACTGTTCTAATTTGATAACACAAAAATATTATTATGACTGCATTCTATTTCTCAACAAATTCTTAATAGAGCTGTGCAGCTCTCCAACTCTGATAAAACCTAAGTTGACAACTATTTGATAAAACCTAAGTTGACAACTATCATACGAAATAGATAATTATAGAAATAGGAAATAAGCACTTTTACATAAAACTCAGACAAGGATTCAAACACCCACCTCTCTAATTTTACGTTCTTTACTGTGCCAGAGTATGAGAAAAACTGCTTAACGTCCTTGACTGTTGCTTTGGAAGACAAATTACAGACCTGCACTGTGTAACCGTCCATAATGGCCATTGACAACACTTGGAGTAACGGTGATGCACAATCTTCACTCAGAATTTTGAGTGAATAACAAACACTGATATGATATGATATAAATACTGTGACATACAGCATAAACAGTGACCCAAGGAAGATTAATTAAATTAAAATTAGTTGTTTCCCTCAGTTTTATTTGTAATCAAAATTTTTGACTGTGCAATCTTTGAAGATGCGTGGTTGCTTCAAAGATTAAGATATGTCATGGGTCAAATGAAAGTACAAAGCATCATAGTATTAGAGGGGGCAATGGGATCAATATTATTTATATGGGTTTCTAGAAGCAATAGGATCAATATTATTTATATGGTTTTCTAGAAGCAGTAAAATTCTGTGTTTCGTAGGGTAGTATGGTATTTTTTTTAAATGAAGTTTTTTTCATATCAATGTGTTAAACTGGTGTTACAGCTTTGCTTATTAGGTGGTATATTTTTAAGGTCACTATCAAGTTAAACACGAAATTGGTGTATGAGATTTTTTATTTGAACTTGTAATTTTTTTAAGAAGAAATGTTCTTGACCATTAGACTCACTTAAATTGTGTAAAAATATTTTGTCACTTAAAATTTTGTTACATAAATAACTCTTACTAAAAAAATTAAATTCAATCCAAATTATATATATATATATATATATATATATATATATATATATATAATTATTAAAAATAAATATTTATATATATAGATAATATTTTAAATTATCAAATAAAATTATTAAAAATAAATATTTTAAAATAACAAATAAAATTATCATATCAAAACAATTTATGTAATAAAAGTAATTTTAATTTTATTGTGATGGTATTAATTCATATTTTTATACATATTTATGAGTGATATGAATTATTTAAAATGGATCACATAACATGTGTTTTTATAATATCTTATACATTTTAATGATAAAAATTTAAGGGAATATAGGAAGAATAAAATAAAATAAGGTCGGCGCCATTCCGAAATCCATGGAATTCGGATGGGCATATTTGAACTTGGGGGAATTCAAGGTAGAATGAGGAAACCAAACTTTATGGTCAAACCTTAATTTTAAGCCCCGTTCAAGGTGGGGCTTAAATTTATATAGTATATTTATTAGATCAAAATCAAGTCTAAAGGATCCACTTTTTGTTAAATGGGTCAAGGAATTTTCTTTAAAAAGATTTGGAGGAGTAAATTTTTTTCCATTATAATTAGTGCTCTCTAACATAGTCAGTGTTAAGATTTAGCATCTTTCATGGTTGAGATTTAATGTTGCATGATATTTCTTTCCAAGTTAGGTTTTGGCACATAAATACTTTGTACATGAGATCTCCTTTCGAATTATCACTTTCCTCCTCGAAGGTCGGGATTTGATCTTCCCTTTGAATAAAAAATCAAGAGAAGTTTAGTCTATCTTTGAATTTAATCATGACTTTGTAAAGTATGGCATGGAAAAATAAGAAATGTACCTTGGAATCACTTCTATCCCACACAAATGTAGATAAGGGAGTATCAATTAGTTTAACATGAGTGAATCAATGGCTGATTTTGTAAAAGATAACACAGAATACATTCCCAACATCAAGGTGATGATGCTACTTTGTCAATGTCACCTTGCTAACATCATTAAAAAAAAAGTAAATTGAGTCAAAGGAATGGGTATGTAAATTCATAATGTGTAGTGTGAGTAAGGGTTATGTTAATCAATTCAATGATATTATAATTAATTATTAATTGATTAGTTTTAAATAATAAAGAAAGATAATTTATAATTTTATTTAATATTTAATTATTATATATATAATTAATAATAAAAAATCATGTATAAGGTTTTAATTTAGTTGGTACTTAAAAATATTATCATGATTATTATTGAGTCTCTTAATAAAATTTGAATTAATGAAATTCATAATTACAATATAACATAAAATTAACAACAATATAACAAGAAGAAGAATAGTATGGACATTTAATAGAATTTTTATAGCATGTTTGACACTTCTAAATAGATGTTTGAGAGTTTTATGAGGCTAGAAGACACTTTTATGAGGCCGGTAATTTGCACACTATAAATTATGGAAACATATCAGATCTGTCGAGATATCAAAGATAGTTTTGAAGATTGATTGTATAATTTTGAATGGATCAAGTTATGCAGTATGGGCATCAGACATAGAAACCCTATTGAAGAGTAAAGGACTGTGGAAATATATGAAGATTGTGATTGTTGCACACACACTTATACTGAGACGGGGGGGGGGGTAAATTAGTATAAGACAACTTTTTGCTTTTTCAAACATTCATAAAACTTAAGAAAACAATCACACATTTACTGCAGAACATGGAACACACGATTTACGTGAAAACCCTTTGAGGAGAAAAAAACGAAACTTATCTTTATAATTATTTGTAGGCACCAACCTACTGTTACAAATATTTGTAGGCAACAACCTACTAGAGACACTAATCCCCACTGGTACAAATCCTGGTAGGCAACAACCTACTCTTACAAATCTTCGTAGAGAGCAATCAACTGGAGACACCAATCCCCATCGCTAAGAACCAACTTAGTAAGAGACACCAATCTCTTATAAATATTTGTAAACATTAACCTACTGGAGACACCAATCCCCACCGCTAAGTGCCAACTTAGAAAGAGACACCAATCTCTTATAGATCTTAGTAAACACCAATGTACTGGAGACACCAATCCCCAATGCTAAGAGACACCAATCTTTAAGCTACATTAACCTTCACCAACTCTATTTGCTATTTGTGCCTTCACCGGGTTTGCTCACTGCTTCTACCTTTACCAGGTCTACTCATTGTTTATGCCTTCACTGGGTCTTCTCACTACTTCTACCTTTACCAAGTCTGACCAAAATTTAAATTTCCAAATGAAAACTTTCCCAAAGCTTGTTGTTTTGGCCCTCTTCCCAAGAACAAACTTGTACATCATGCCACGTATCCAATTTTGAAAATCTAATTTTGAAACTTTTACCTAAGGTACTTTTGTATGTCTCCTCTTTCTCTACAAAATCTCAAGGTATGAAAGATCCCAAAAAGTAAGATATAGAAAAAGTTCAAAGATGACTTGTTTGAAACTGATTTTAGGAGCATTCAAGAACCCTAACTTCCACAGAGCATGTATCCAAAAATATAGAGAAACACTATCTAAAATTTTTATCACATGTACACCAAGATCTATCCTCTGTCTCTACAAAATCGTAGGATCTAAAATATCCAAGAAAATAAGTTATAGAAAAAGTTCCAACCCGACCTATTTGAAACTGATTTCGGGAGCATTCAAGAACCCTAACTTCCATAGAGAATATATCTGAAATTATAGTAAACTAAAATATGATATTTTTACCAAATGTACACCAAGATCTCTCCTCCATCTTTGCAAAATATCAGGGTCTGAAACATCCCATAAAATAAGTTATAGAAAAAGGGCCAAGTTGACCTGTTTGAAACTGATTTCATGAGCATTCAGGAACCCTAACTGCCACATAACATATATATGAAATTATAACGAACCAAACTTTGATATTTTTTGCCACATGTATGCCAATATCTCTGCTATGTATTTGTAAAATATAAGGGTCTAAAACATCCCATAAAATAAGTTATAGCAAAAGTGTCAAGTTGACCTATTTGAAATTGATTTTAGGAGCATTTAAGAACCCTAAATTTCACAAAGCATATCTCTGAAATTATATCCAACTAGAATCTGTGATTTTAGTCACATGTACACCAAGATATATCCTCTATCGTTGGAAAATATTAGGGTTTGAAACATCCCAGAAAATAAATTATAGCAAATGTTCCAAGCTAACCTGTTTGAAATTGATTTCAGGAGCATTCAAGAACCCTAACTTCCACAAGGCATATCTATGAAAGTATAATGAACCATCTTATACAAATTTTACCAAACATACACCAATATCGGTCGTTTGTCTCTTCCAAATTTCCAGGTTTGAAACATACAAAAATAAAAAATTATCGCAAACAATGCCAAGATGACTTGAAATTGATTTCACAATTCAATCTTTGTTAATTCGTTTTTTACACACACACACTTTCTCTCAATGATTTCTCTTTTTATATTTTTTCATAACCCTTCATGAAGGGACATGCCCCTTAATTAAATAATCAATTCCCAATATCATGGGAAAATACCCCAAACCCATGTGTTTGAAACCACCATTTCACTTTTTACATTTACAAATGCACCCCTTTTTAATATACTTGTAGACCTATATATATAAATCAATATTGGAAATGTTGTGTTTATTATAATGTTGTAATATGACATTAATGAAATCATTAATCATTTGACATCAATGACAATAATTCAAACAATCTCCCCTTTGTCGTTGATGGAAATCCTGCAATGAAACACATAGTCCACCAGACGTAGAAAGAATTATCACCCTATTTGCAACTCTCTCAAGAATATAAAGAATTCTCCCCCTATTTGCAACTGTCCCCCTTTGAAATCAATGGAAAAGGGATGTTCCCCCTAAAATTGTACTTCTCCTTAATCACTTAGTTTAAATTCTAGTCGATTGTAATGTCAGGTCAATCCTCGGTTGACCACTTCCAAGGAAATTGTTTGTAAGTAAGAGGAATGATGCACGATTGTACAACCAATGATACACAATGATATGAATCCCTCAAACATCTAGTCAAATTATTTCATGACCATACTTCAATCCAACCACAATCTATCTTGGTAGTCATCACAGGTCCACAATTATGTATTTCACATCTCCTCTGCAAAGATATGAAAGCTTGATTTCCATTCCTTTGATTTTTATGGTAAGGATGATGATAGGGAACATATTTTTGTGCTAGTTAATCAGAGGAAGTAGGCTTAGGGTCAAGTTCACTTACAAGAGTAAAAAAACCTAGCATATTAGAAACAATGCCATCTATATGCTCAAACTCTACCATCAATCGATTTGGCACAATCAATAGTAGGTTTCTCTTTTGGAAAACTAGATTGAACTCCACCTACAACGAATAAAACACCCCCAGTTGTAGCAAGGTCAGGTGTAGGCATGGAGGAAACAACAACATCATATCCAAGACCAGTATTAATGAATTGATACCTTTGACAATTGATAACATCATCTAATATTTTAGTATTCTTTTCAAACTTCAAGCTTCTATTCAACTTAATAGTTGTTTTCTCTAGTTCCTTTCTTAAGAAAAAAATTTCATATTCTACCTCTTCGCAAATTTCTTCATTTTTCTTCAATTGGATTCTTGTCACTTCTTCCATCCTTCTTGCTTCTTCTAATTGAACCTTTAGGTTCATGATAGTATTTTATGTTTCTTCAAGGATTTCCAACATTTTTTCTTTTGAATCATGATCCTCTTCCTCTTAATTTTGCAGCTGGTCCTTTTGTTTCAAATCTTTTTTCATAAGCTTCTTTATTTCCTTTAAGGCATGCATGAGTTCTTCTTCAAGATCCACTTCCCCATTTGTTTTGTAATTTTTTGCTTCTTCTCAAACCATCATTCCTATCCCTTTGTCTTCAAAACATTTGTTTTATTTCCATAAAGAGAGTTTCTTCTCTATCATTATAGAAACTTCTTTCACTCCTTTCTTCAAATGACTCGCTAACGCCTTTCGAGTAGTGATTCTTCTTCTACTTCTAATATTTCTTCTTCTTTTCATGCTTGTCTTGTTTGGAGTTCTTTTTTTGTTGGTGATGTTTTCTCCCTTTCTTTACATTATGGTCTTCTTCATCATCATTACTTTCATCCTTTGCATATGGACACTTAGCAACAAAATGTGATACTTTTCCGCAGTTACAACATTTGAAGGGTAGCTTACCTTTATATTTTCTAAATCCTTTCTTGAGTTTCCTCACAACTGTAGATTTTAACCTTGTACAAATAACTACTACAAACAGATTCTTAATAAAATAAAAAATATACAATGGCGTGTGCACACACACACACATTACATAGATATGTTTACCCTAGAAACCCAAACTAGGAAAACCAACAACCTTTTTAGATCCACACCCCAATCTTCTTTATTCATCTTCTCCATTGTTTAAAATACAATATACATATATTATTCTGCAATATCCAAACCCCTAATCCATTGACCCATAATAGTCAACAACCCTAATTCCTTAACTGGAATTAGAAAACCATCGGTGAAAACCAAAAATATGCCAAAAACGGACACAAAAAAAAGAAGAAAAAAAAAACCAACTTTTTTTTCCATGGGCTCTTCCCATGAACTCCCTTATAGGGAGACCCCATCCCCCCTCCCACGTTTCTCCCATATCAATGTACATTACATGGAATCAATTGTGCAAAGAATATAACACATACCCAACAACAACATGTCCTTCCATTGCATCTAATTCAGTTTCAAAGTTATCGCTTGATTCATGCTCTTTGTTCTTTGTCTTCTTTAAAGATTTGAAGGTTTCTTCTCTATTTGATGGATTTTCTTTCTCAATCCTCATTTCATACATTGTGAGGATCCCATGTAATTCATCCATTGTCAGTATATCAAGTTCCTTCATTTATTCAATGGCAAAGACTTTGGCATCACATCAAATCTTAAGGGGAGTGACCTTAACACCTTTTGTACAATCATCGGTTCTTCAACCTTTTCCCCAAGTTCCCTAATGGTTTTGAAAATTTCATCCACGTGAAGGAGATAGGCTACAACATTTTCTTCATTTTTCATTTCAGACTCTTAAACTGTCTACTATGAGTTTGGAGTTTTTCTTTCTTAAACTTGTCATCTCCTTCATAAATGTTTTGAAGCTTTTCCCAAATTTATTTTTTCGGTCCACAATGCATTACCTTGACAAACTCAAATTCTCATAGACCATACAAGATGGAATTCATGGCTTTTGCATTATTTTCACTAGGCTTCTTCTCTTCCACATATATTGATAGAGTTGTTGGGGTTGTATAACCAAACACAAATGATTTCCAAATATCAAACCCAAGGGCCATTAGATATGTTCACATCCTTATTCTTTAGAAGGCATAATGTGTTCCATCAAACAATGGAGCTATGTTTGTAGATAAATATTCTTTACTATCCATGTGTGCTCTCGAGATCTAGCTTCCAGTGGTTAGACATTTTTCGAAGGAATCCACTCTGATACCAATTGTTGAGAACACAATTATACTGAGAGGGGGGGTGAATTAGTATAAGAATTTTTTTTACTTTTTCAAACATTCATCAACCATAGGAAAACAATCACATATTAATTGCAGAACATGGAACACAAGTTTTACATGGAAACCTTTTTGGGATAAAACCACGAAACTTATTTTTATAATTATTTGTAGGGACCAACCTACTATTACAAATATTTGTAGGAACCATCCTGCTAGAGACACCAATCCCCACTGGTAAAAATCCTAGTAGGCACCAACATACTCTTAGATATATTCATGGAAACCAATCTACAGGAGACACCAATCCCCACCACTAAGCACCAACTTAGCAAGAGACACCAATATATTACAAACCTTCGCAAACACCAATCTATTGGAAACAAAAATCCCTGCCACTAAGCACCATATTAGCAAGAGACACCAATATCTTATGGATATCCGTAGACACCAATCCCCACCACTAAGAGACACTAATATTTGAGTTGCACCAACCTTCACCGACTTTGATTTTTATTTTTTTCTTCACCAAGTTTTCTCATTGATTCTACATTTACCAGGTCTAATAAATTCTTCTTCCTTCACCAAGTCTACTCACTACTTCTTCCTTTACCAAGTTTGACAAAATTTGAATTTCCAAATGACAACTTTCCCAAAGTTTGTTGTTTTGGGCCTCTTTCCAAGAATGAACTTGTGAAAAAATTCATGTATAAAATTTTGCAAATATGATTCTAAAGAACTTACCTGAGGTACATATATATGTCTCCTCTATCTCTACAAAATCTCAAGTTCTGAAACATCTCAGAAAAGAAGTTATAGCAAAAGTGTCATGTTGACTTGTTTGAAACTGATTTCAGGAGAATTCAAGAACCCTAATTTTCATGGAGAATATCTCTGAAAGTATAGTGAACCAAAATCCAATATTTTTACCACATATACACCAATATCTATCTTCTGTCTCTAAAAAAATTTAGGGTTTGAAACATCCCATAAAATAAGTAATAGCAAAAGTGCCAAGATGACTTGTTTGAAATGGATTTCAGGAGCATTCAAGAACCCTGACTTCCATAGAGAATATATATGAAAGTGTATTAAAAAACCATTTGATATTTTTACCACATGTACACTAAGATCTCTCCTCTATCTATGAAAATTTGCAAGGTCTGAAACATCCTAGAAAATAAGTTATAGCAAAAGTGTCAAGCTGAGCTATTTGAAACTTATTTTAGAAACATTCAGGAACCATAAATTCCACAGAGCATATCTCCAAAAGTATAGAGAAAAAACATATGATATTTTTAACACATGTACATCAATATCTCTCCTCTTTATCCAAAAAATATCAAGGTTTGAAAAATCCCAAAAAATAATTTGTAGAAAAAGTTCCAAGCTGACTTGTTTGAAACGGATTTCAGGATCATTAAGGAACCCTAACTTCCATAGAGCATATCTTTGAAAGTATAGTGAACCAACATATGAGGTGTTTACCACATGTACAAAAATATATCTCCATTGTATCTAAGAAATATTAGGGTCTGAAACATACCATAAAATAAGTTATAGCAAAATTGTCAAGCTGGCCTATTTGAAATTGATTTTAGGAGCATTCAAGAACCCTAATTTCCACAAGGAATATCTCTTCAAGTATAGAAAAATAGAATCTAAAATTTTTACCATAGGTATACCAAGATTTTTCCTCTATCTCTTCCAAGTTTCAAGGTTTGAAACTTCCTAGAAAAAAATTTATTGCAAAAATTCCAAGATGGCATGAAACTGATTTCGCAATTCAGTTTTTGATAATCCATTTTTCTCACACACTTTCTCTCAATGCTTTCTCTTTTTATACTTTTTCATAACCCTTCATAAAGGGACATGTCCCTTAATTAAATAATTAATTCCCAGTACCATGGTAAAATACCCCAAATACCCCAAATTGATGGGTTTGAAACCACCATTTCACTTTTTACTTTTTCACATGCACCCCTTTTTTAATATATATATATATATATATATATCAATCTTGGAAATGATAAGTGTATTGTAATGTTGTAATATTAAATTAATGACATCATTAATCCTTTGATATTAACGAAAATAATTCCAATAGTGATTCTACATCCAATATATGATCAGGCAAACTTCGTTGTCGATGGATAAAAGGATGAGGGTGTGGGGGTGATCACAACCTATATCTCACAGGAGACTCATTTTTACATTAGTGAAATTGACTGTCCTCATCAAGTCTGGAAGAATATAAAGTCATTATTTGACATAGTTGATGAAATCCATGTCATGCAATTGGAGAAATAGTTCATCCCTCTTGATCCTCATTCTTTCGACATAATAGAGGACTATTTGGAACCTGTGAAGGAACTGGAGTTGAAGTTGGGAGAATGTGGAAGAAAGACAGACAACTCATCAAGATCATTCTAATGAATTTGAAAACACCATTTGACGTGTTCGTTTTGAATTTCCACACCAACTGGAAAGAACACAAGGAAGATGTTAAGAATTACACTTTTGAAGCTCTTTTGGCCTATTGATCACTGATCAACACAAATTTCTCGATGAAGGAAATATTTATGGTAAACATCAAGCCCACTTTCTTAAGGGGAAGGGAAATTCGAATCAAAAGGAAGGAGGATGTTTGATACCCCTATATAGAGACTTGCATGCCTCAACCAGAAACCTAAAGGGAAGAAAGATGCACCTTGTCAGAGTCGAAAGAAAAAGACATGGCTGCTACAAGAAGAGAGATGCCCTATAGGAGAAGTTCAAATGCCTTGAAGGAGATGTGTCCATTGTTCGTCGACCCACTAATAATTTCACCTTCCATGTCTAAAATTCTCAAGCCTTTTTGCCTCATTTTATACAGAACGAATGGGTTTTTGACTTTGGGTACAGTTATCATATGGCTAAGGGATCTTTCTTGTTCATGTCCTTATATGAAGTTGTTGAGAGGAAGATTTACATTGTTGATGATTTTTCTCTCAATATTGTTTTTCAAGGTGATGTTTCCCATCAACATGGTAGAATTGTCAATGTATATCATGTATCAAACCTTAGTGCCAATTTGTTTTCAGTTTCTTAGCTAAAACAAACAGGTAAGATTGTGGAGTTTTGGAAATATCAATTCTTTTTTCGATATTTGGAGAAAGGTTAGTTGATTGTCCTCGAAGGGTTTTTCTACTCGAAGGATAGTTTGTATAAGTGTTGTGACACGACTTGACCCGACTCTCAAGTGACCACTCTTGTTTCTCACACCGACGAACAAATTAGAACTTGTCATGAATTACTCGGACACCTAAAATTTTGAAGTTTGTATTCTATGGCAACTCAAAATATGATTGTTGGTTTACCCAATTTTTTTCCCCCTTGTGGAGTTTGTAAAGGATGTGTGTTTGGAAAGCATCATCAAGAACCTTTTGATTCTAGAAAATCATGATGAGCACAAAACCTCCTAGAGTTGGTTAATAGTTATATCTACTATTGTCACACATCCAAACCCTTAAGTAGCCTTTTAAGGGATGGGGGTATAAGTTTTCTTCTTTCCTACGACTACATGAATTCCTCGAATGAGGAAACCATTGTCATGTGCTCAATGAGAGCTTTCCAATGACTGAAACCTTGTCCAAAACCAAGTATTGGTTCAAATTTTATGGCCTTCCGAGCTCTTTGGGCCTCATTGGTCAAAGGCCATGTGACACCCATGTGGCTCCACCTCATTCGTACCATCCCACTTGACACTAAATTGACCTCGATCGTCATCCTTTATCGACGACATGACCATTGGAGGGGCGTTTGTAGGGAATGTTCCTTGTTCCTTCATAATTTTTAGGCCTTCATCCCTTCTTCATTCATGTTCATGTCTAAAACATTCCTAGAGTCTCGAAGTCCCAGAGTCTCTTTCCTCACTGGGATCCATGGTGGAGCTCTATCTACCCTTAAATATCTAATGGCTAAGACTTATCCACACTTAACATGTGGTTTATACTTGACATGGGGTGGGGGTCCCATGCCTAACTTGCGACCACTCCCCTAACGCCATGTGGAAACTTCCAATTGGAACTGGACACATCAACAAAGGAAAGTTAGACGCTTCAGTGCTTAACATGTCTTCCTACATCTCCAAGTCTCTTGGGGTCCTCAAGTTAGAAAGTTCCAAAATCCTGGAGAGGGTCCCACATGTGTACTTCTCTTAAGGTTTATCATGAGATTCCTATAATCCCATTAGTTAAGTAATCTCTAGCCTTCGGGCCATAGCCCAGGTTACGCTCTACTAAGAATTCTCGAAGTAAACTTCATAGAAGTGCTTACACTTTCCTTCCACTAGTAGATCGAACGGATGAGAAAGGTTCCCAATGGACCCTCAGATCAACGACCCACATCGCTCCTGAATTATTCCCCACAATATAACGATGGGTAGGATTTCGCCACTTTGAGGCTTCGCGACTTTGCGTCCCTTGCAGTCCTTAACCCAATATTTCCTCGAAGGGTTACCTACCGAAGGGGTCATAAAGTGGGGATGATTTCTTATTGTTGGTTAATGACACCACTTACTCTATCCTTCCACTATACTTGATCTATCGGTCAAGAAGGGTCCCAAAGGATCCTTATATCAACGGCCCTTTCTCTTCGCGACTTCGACATTCAGGGCTTCCAGTCGTTTAACACCTTTTTACTCCCAGAGTGAGTCAACACCTAATTGACCGTAGTTTATATCAAATGGTTAGGAAGGATCCTGAAGATCCTTAGATCTACGGATCATGTTACTTCGTGACTGAAGAGTTGTTATGGGTTTAATGATAAGGTGGATCCCACATCAACGAATAGGAAACTTCCAGTTGTCAGTCAACTATCCGATCATCGTTTCGACCAGTTGCCTTTGGAGAAATATGGGTGTTATGAGGTTCTAACATCCTGGAGCTCCTGACCTCCGAAGTCACGAAGCTCTGAAGGATTATCTCCCTTTTAGCATAGTGTTGGCTTCTGGAGTCCTGGTCATACGAGGTTTTGACAAGACCAAAGGGCTACACTCTTAAATCTTACACAAGATTTGGTTAAGTCCGTGGACTTGAGCCTAAGGTCCCTTGGACAAGAAAATGGTTTGAAGGAAGTGCGCCTTCCATTCACAGAACCCAAATTCTATAACAGGAAAAAGGGATTTCAAGGGATGGAAGAGTTCAGAATCAGTCCTGTAGTGTCCATCCTAACTTTGTATTCGCGGATTTTATCCTCGATCACCATCATGAAAAATTTCCAACCAACATAGAGGCCAAATCCTTATGCCCTAATTTCATTAAAACCCATTGGTAACATTTCTCCCTAGCTAAACAGGGTTTAAAACAGGAATCCATTGACTGGATATGATATTCAAACTTTACTTCAAATTTCCAGTCAAACAAGACATCCAAATCACAACTATTTAGCATCCAGATACAATAATATGCCATCATCCCTATATATCACGAATGTATCTGTATAGTGAAAATACAATCATTCCATTAGGCATTTTAATTCAATTATACAAAGTCTATGAGATGCTTATCTATTACAATTGATAGCCAACCAACTGATTGTGGGTGTTCGCCTTTCCACCCAACCTTTGAATCAAATGCATTTAGCATTATCACTCTGGCCACCTCCATGCCAATCCATGATACCACTAGGGAGTTCTCTCTCTTTCCTTCGAAACTTCTGCAAAATCATGGAGGTCACTCTCTTTCTCACAGGAAGCTAACCATCCAATTTTCTATCCACCAAGCAAGGGATCCTGTCGTGATTGCTCATTTAATCACACAACTCCATTTATTAGCTTGATTAGAAAACACTATCCATTCTCTCCTATAACCAGAACAACTTAATTTTTTAGTTCTTCTTTAGAACCCAAGGGCCTCGTGTGCTCCTCTCTTTTCTTAATGGTTCCCAGACCCCTCATTGTGTCTCTTCTTTTCGGGTTTTTCTTCCCCTGGACGCAAATCTCTACTTTCTCTCTCTATACGTTTCGTCGCTCCTTCCTTATCTTTCCTTTATTGCCTTACACAACAAGATTTCGTGGGTCAGATCCCCAAATTCAGGAGTCAGATCATAAATTTCTAGATGGGTACTCTGCCCATTCTTTCATTAATTTATGAAGAGAACTTTCAACTACGAACTTGACTGGTAAATGAATTTTATGGGCCAAAGGACAATCCTGGGTTTCGAACATTTTTAATTCAACAGAGTATTTCCTGGCAGGGGTCGTCTCAACCAGTCATGGTTCCCCTCACCATTCCCTGTCATGGCATTATAACTTGTATTGGAAACCCTCTCTACAGGTTTCCTCACTTTTTCCTCTATTTTTATCATGTCCAGTACTTCAAGGCTTCACCCCATAGTTAGTTATTGGCAATCTGAAGTAAAATAAAACTAATACAATTTACAGTGTTCGCATGTCATGGCATGGAAATCATAAGTAATGATTAATTACAATATGGGGTAAACATGGGTATTACAATCCCCTCCCCCTTCAAAGGAACACTGTCCTCGATGTTCTTTCTTAGTAACACATGTCATGCCTTTGTCATTCATATGGTTTATAAATATTGATCCTCTTTCTTGGTCAGGTCCTTTCCAAACCTATGGCCTTCATCACCTGCCTTCAATAATTTTGGACAACAAACATATTAATCACAATTTCATGGGAAAACATTTTACTGTTGTTCAAAATTCAAGAGGAAATTTTTTCATAATCCATCACAATACTTATCTGTTCAATTCATGGATCTACATCCATATGGTTTTCATGCTAACTTGGATCACTTCTTTCCTTGACATACCCATTGTGTGCATGATCCCAATCAATGGTTTATAAGAATTATTGAAGTCTCCTCTTCCTTGCAGTCACTCACCCTCCAGGCCCCAGGCTCACGCATCTCCTTTTTTGTTATACAGTCCCTCGGGCGATCCATCTTACCTTTCCAAGGATTTCTCGCACAAGAAGATTTGTAAAGACTTCATTGAGCCTTACAGTTGAGGCATCCCTCAAACTTTCTCTATCGAGATGTCCCTCTAGTTTGTGTTACCACAACACAACATATTCTAGGGAAATCATGGCTTACCACAGGGTTCTCGTGTCATAACGGTAGCCTTTTTCATTATTTCCATCTTGAAAACCATTCTTTGTCCCTCCAAGGCAGACTTTCATCTCACCTGTGTCACATACATAATGTAATCGTGATATGTTATCATCAATTCCAATTTATAATTTCTTTCAAATCTGTCACCCACAGATTTCCAAACTCCACATTTTTATTTTTAGATTTGTTCCACACAAGAACCAGATTCACAAGTATGGGATTTTATTTTTTCTTCCCATAGCAGTTTGGATTGGTAGGCTTGGTATTCCATATGGGATTACAGCACTGTCGTGTCCAAGACCCTTTCTTCCTCCAATTTCAACATTCCTTAGCCAAACAAATTGTTGGTTCTCATGTACATTATATTTTCATAACTATGCATACTAATAGTCCAAGTCATTTTCATCTATTCAAGGGTACAAAGAAAAATGGAAATATCATTATTTACGCATGCATCCTTTCAACATACCAAAATTTTCAAATGCAATTCAATTATCAAATGACTTTAATCAATGTGCCAATATTCATGGCC
>ML794733.1:0-24255 GCA_009831015.1 Picea engelmannii | reverse complement strand
ATATATATATATATATATATAGGGTTTCATCCCACTGCCCAATTCTCAGCAGTCATTAAGGTTGTGACTCTGTTCTCCTGACAGAGTCTTTACACAGTTCCTCCACAAGGAAATCCTTCGGCATGCAACTTCCTTGTTGCATATCCATACCCAAATATTCCATAAAGAATATAAACTTGCATTCTTATGATGCATTATGAATTACAAATGCACATTATTCCATTGTGCTTTCATGCACAATGTTCTTACTACATGCTTCAACATACTGTGTGTCTTCTATAGGAACACTTATAGTTGTCTTTTCTGTATCTATTGAAATTTAATTAGTTCATGATTGTTCATGACCATTTACATCCATTCTTTAAAATCCTAATATTTTATCATGACAATGGAACATCCTTGCTCATTTACTCTTTCATCAATTTATACTATCCTTTCCTGAGGGGATGGAATACATCCTCCTCAAGTCATTATTCAAAACAAAACTTTCACGATTCTTCAGAATAGATTCAACCTTGCATCTATGGTATTCATTCAATATTGGCAAGTGCAATTCTTGTCTTACATTTCACTCATTCAGGCAGTCACATCGTGCCTTTAGTATACATATACTCATACATCATACATGTGTATCACTTGCACATTTAATATCATCCGTTCATATCTAGTTGGTCTTAATATTAGTATTCATATCAAGCAAAATTACAATGCATTAAATACATGCACTCAAGCATATACAAACATAGCTAAACATTCATCATGTAAGCTCATTGCTTGCACCTTTTCCATGTCATTCGTACACATGGATATGTCAGACTTCTAGATCCTTCGCCCAAGGATATTACTACTGTAACGTTCCCGACCATCAACCCCATGGTCGGGCCAACATTACTACGTGGAAAAACACTACTGTAACATATTATGCATTCTTATGAAATACAATTGCTTAGTTACAGTTAAACACAACGTAAGCACATTAATACCGTTAGCATACATAATCCAAGGCATTAACAATAATTCACGAATACAGTGGAATACATGTAAACATTGCTAGAATCACATACATGCATATTTAATTGAAATTATACGCATATATACTTATCTTTTAGACTGGATGTAATTCACCAACTGCGTGTAGACCTCCCACGAACCTCCCAACCTTAGACCGTGCTGCTCATCACTCTCAACAGTAGGTCACCCCCAAGCTGGGACTAAGCTCCACTGGGTAGGGATTCGTAGGCTAGGCAGGGAATACAGAAAGACACACAGTCACAGGAGAAGGATTCTCTCCCAGGAGCCACTTATGCCCACTTCCCAAATACTCTCATTCCCCACATGTCTGTCCCACCCCAGGAGTATACACCTTCACTGTCACCAAGACAGTCCATTGGCTGCTAACCTCCCTTCCCTTGGGCTTCAGCAACAGACCAGACCGAAAGTCTTCGAGCTTTGTGGCAGCTACAGGACTCCTTCCAGGAGTTCTCACTCCCTCCGCGCACTCTCTCACTTGGAGAGAGTCACTCACACACTGGGTAACCTGCCTCTTCAACAACAATCACCTCCCTCACACTGGCCAGCAAGCCACACACAGTCTAGCACTACGTGGCCACAACAGTCAATTAGGAAAATGGGTATGGACACCCGAAATGGAAACGATCAGTGCTAAAGCATAGCGCGGCTCTACGATTACAGGATGCGTTAAGCTTTCTGGCAAGCAACACAGGATGCACGACTCAAAAATTATGGAACATTCAGTTCTCCCAACCATCAATAAGGAACAAAATCACCTCTCTGGTTTCAGAGATGCATAAGGTGTATAGAGGTTCAATAACAAAGGCCAAACGCATACAGATGGAGGATGGAGGAATTGGAAGGTCGAATCCCGGATTTAGGTGATGGTTGGAGGAATTCCCACCCAACTCCTATGCAACAGTCGATGGAATGGAAAGAGAACCCCCAACATGACTCATTTCCTGGGTTAAATCGCATGCTCCTGGGTCGACACATGTCGCCCATGAAGTTGCATGCATCCCTCCCTAGGAACTTAGAACAAAACATAGATTTCACATGGCTTTTGGGATAATATTAAAATATTATTCCCAAGGACTTAAGCCCCTAGGCTCCACACTTAGCCTCTCTTTCCAACCTTCCATCCCCTAATCCCTTACCCAGGTTTTGTGGAAGCTTAGTCCCCCATCACTCATTCATCATGGTCGGTCCACACAAAGAGATGTTTTGTATTAATACTGTGCATAATTACATGTACAAAAATCAGGCTCCTAGCCTTCAACACTTAGGCTCCCTGGCCTAATAACACATAAGCCCACTAGCTTATATAACTTGGCTCACCAGCCTTATAAACTTGAATTACAGTTCATAAACAAGCTTTATACTTCATAGACATGATTTACAACAGGGCTCAGCCTTGGGAACATTACAACTACCATTCTTATGACAAGTCTCATAGATATACTCAACACTTAGCTCCCCTCTCTGTTGAGATATTGCAGTCTTTCATTGGATATACAAATGGCAAGTTTAACATACATAATCATAATTATGTCCCCCTTTCCATATGAAAACAACCAGGAAGAAGGAATGCTTGCCTCAACTACTATAAAATTATTCAACAACCCATAAATACTATCTAGGAAATTCCAA
The DNA here is from genome assembly GCA_009831015.1 of Picea engelmannii. NCBI lineage: Eukaryota > Viridiplantae > Streptophyta > Pinopsida > Pinales > Pinaceae > Picea > Picea engelmannii. The sequence continues at coordinate 21,594 of ML794733.1, read as the reverse complement.
CAGTTCCCAAGGAAACAATACAACTTATCAAGCTTCTTTTTCATGCCTCAAACCATTTTTGGTTAACATACCTTTTATCAAGGGAATTCTTTTCTAGATTCCGTCTCACTACCACTTGAGCATTCCAAGCTATACCTTATATGGATACCATCCCCCCATGGGTGTCAACCTGACCCATTGGTCATCTAGAAGTGCCCCAACACTTCCTTTACCACATTCAGGATTAACATTTCATTAACCATATTACCTCATTTATAATGAACTTTAATGTCTAATAGCATTTGGACTATTTCCTTAAATCCCAAATACAATTTCGAAGTATGTTACTTACTAAGTATTTTAATACAGAACTCCATAGAATTTTTAGATCATAATTAGTCTTGAGAAGAAAGTCCATTTCTTTCTTTTTAAAATTTTTTGTAGAGGTTCTAGTTGTTTTTCCTATTCTCATTAAAAAAAAGATAGGTTGTAAATGTAGAGAAACCTTAACCATTACACCCAAAATTATTCCTTCTATTTAGCAATAGCTAGGGACAGAGGTCACTCTCCTCCTCCCACAAGAATTATGGAAGATTATTTTTCTATCCACCAAGCAAGGGAGGCCGTTGTGATTGCTCACTCAATCACTCCATATTTCTACAACTTTGTTTATTAGGTTGATTAGAAAAACGCTGCCCAACAATTCTTGTACCCAAAAACAAATTTGGTTCTCAATTCCCTTCAGAACCAGAGAGTTGCACATGCTCTCCCTTTTCAAAAAATGGTCACCAGACCAATTCCTCTTTCATAGACACTCCCTTAAGTTAATAGGGATACACACTTCCCTAGCACAACCATGAGATTTTGAACTTGCTCATGTCACTTCATATATACCTTCATGAAGGTTGTTCTCAATCTATAGGCTCCTTTTTACTTGCTTAACGGGTTATTCCAACAACAATTTCCATTCAGTATAGGTCAAGTAAATTGACCTTACCATTTCCATCAATCCTCTGATCATGAGGGATCATACACATATACAGGGTTTAATATTTTATTAAAGCAACAATTATAACTGATACGGATCCCTTCAATCCATTCACATCCAAGTCTTGCTATTATTTCCTATCAACATAATCCCACTCATGTAGGATTAGATATCATTCTACCAAAGCAACAATATGCTCCCTCTACTGCACATCCACCTATAACTTTTCTGTTGTAAGAATTTTCCAAAAGGAAACCTCAACCAAGGGGCTTGTGCAGATAACAGATAAACTTGTCCAACGCAAGGGAAATTTTCTAACAGGCTTGTCTTTGCCTTGTTATACCAGTCTTGTGGATGATTTCTAGCCCATCCAGGCATCACGTTTAAATATTTTTCTAATAGATAGGGTAGGGTACGATGCCCTCCCCCTTAAAGTTTTCTTAAGAAAATAAATTTATTTGACACTTTCATGAGCCCAAGCAGGCCAAGTGTTGTTTCCTACTATGATACCACTTTGCCACACACTTGACCCCTTAAGTATCCTTTTAAGGGATCAAGGTATAAATTTTCTTCTTTCCTATGACTCCCTAAATTCCTCAGGTGAGGAAACTATCGTCATGTGCTTATCGAGAGCTTTCCAATGATTGAAATCTTTTCCAAAACTGACTACTAGTTCAAAATTTATGGCATTCCGAAGATCTTCGGGAATCATTGGTCAAAGGCCACGTGGTTCCACCTCATTCGTAGCATCCTACCTGGAACTGACTCGACCTCGGTCGTCATCCTTTAGCAATGACATGGCCACTAGAGGGGCGGTTGCAGGGAATGTTCATCATGCCTTCACAATTATCAGTCCTTCATCCCTTCATCATTTATGTTCATGTCTGAAACATTCCCGGAGTCCCGAAATCCTGATGTCTTTTTCCTCACAGGGGTCCATGGTGGAGCTTTGTCTTCCCTTAAATATCTGATGGGTAAGACTTATCTACACTTAACACGTGGTTTAGACTTAACAAGGGGTGGGGGTCCCACACCTAACTTGCGACCACTCCCACGATTCCATGTGGAATTATCCAGGAGTGCCACATCATCATGGTGATCGTGGTCCCATCCAATTGGAACTAGACACATCAACAAATGAAACTTCAGTGCTTAACACGTCTTCCTACATCCCCAAGTCTCCCAGGGTCCCGGAGTTCCAAAGTTTCGGACTCTCAAAGAGGGTCCCACACTTGTACTTATCTTAAGGTTAATCACAAGATTCCTTTAATCCCACTAGTTAAGTAATCTCTGGCCTTCGGTCCATATCCTAGGTTACGCTCTACTGCAAACTCTCGAAGTAAAATTCACCGAAGTACTTACACTTTCCTTCCACTAGTAGATCGGACGGCTTAGAAAGGATCCCAATGGAACCTTAGATCAACGACCCACATCGTTTTAGAATTATTCCCCACGATCTAACGATGGGAAGGATTTTTCCACTTCAGGGATTTGCGACTTTGCATCCCTTGCAATCCTTAACCCAATATTTCCCCGAAGGGTTACCTACCGAAGGGGTCATAAAGTGGGGATGACTGCTTGCTGCTGGTTTTTGATACCACTTACTCTATCCTTCCACTATACTTGATCTAATGGTCGAGAAGGGTCCCAAAGAATCCTTAGATCGATGACCTATGTTACTTCACGACTTCGACATTCGTGGCTTCTGGTCATTTAACACCTTTTTACTCCTTGAGTGATTCAATTTCGAATTGAATGTAGTTTATATCCAATGGTCAGGAAGGATCCCGAAGATCCTCAGATCTATGGTTTGCATTAATTCATGACTGAAGAGTTGGCTAGGGTTTAATGATAAGGTGGATCCCATGGCAATGGATAGGAAACCTCCAGTTGTCAGTCAACCGTCTGTGGACTCAATCCTAAGGTCACTTGGACAACAAAATGGTTTGAAGGAAGTTCCTTCCATTCAAAATCAGTCATGTAGAGTCTGTCCTGACTCTGTATTCACAGATTTTATCCTCGAGCACCCTCATGAAAATTTTCTAACCATCACAGAGGCCAAATCCTTATGCCCCAATTTCATTAAAACCCATTGGTAACATTTCTCCCTGGCTAAATAAGGTTTAAAACAAGAATCCATTGCCTGGATATGATATTTGAACTTTACTTCGAATTTCCAGTCAAACATGACGTCCAAATCACAACTATCTAGCATCTAGATACATTAATATGCCATCATCCCTATATATCAAGGATGTATCTATATAATGAAAATACAAGCATTCAACCAGGAATTTTAATTCAATTATACAGAGTCTATGAGATACTTATCTATTACAGTTGATAGCCAACCAACTCACTGTGGGTGTTCTCCCTTCCACCCAACCGTAGGCTCATATGCATTCAGCATTAGAACTCTGGCCACCCCTATGCCAAGCCATGATACCACTAGGGAGTTCTCTCTCTTTCCTTTGGACCTTCTACAAAATCATGGAGATCACTCTCTTTCTCACAGGAAGCTAGCAGCCCATTTTTCTATCCACCAAGCAAGAGATCCTATTGTGATTGCTCATTCAATCACACAACTTCGTTTATCAACTATCTGGTCTCTCCTATAACCAGAAAATCTTGGTTTTTCAGTTCTTCTTTAGAACCCAAGAGCCTCGCGTGCTCCTCTCTTTTCTTAATGGTTTCCAGACCCCTCCTTGTGTCTCTTCTTCTCAAGTTTTTCTTCCCCATGATGCAACTCTTTGCTTTCTCTCTCTATACATTCCATCGCTCCTTCCTTCTCTGTCCCTTTCTTTCCTTACACAACAATATTTCATGGGTCATATCCCAAAATTTGTGAGTCAGATAAGAAAATTCTAGATGGGTACTCTACCCATTCTTTCATTAATTTCTGAAGAGTACTTTCAACTACCAACTTGAGTGGTANTGTCCCTTTCTTTCCTTACACAACAATATTTCATGGGTCATATCCCAAAATTTGTGAGTCAGATAAGAAAATTCTAGATGGGTACTCTACCCATTCTTTCATTAATTTCTGAAGAGTACTTTCAACTACCAACTTGAGTGGTAAATGATTTTTTTGGGCTAGAGGACAATCTTGGGTTTTGAACATTTTTAATTCAGCATAGTATTTCTTGGCAAGGGTCATCTCAACTAGTCATGGTTCCCCTCACCATTCCCTCTCATGGCATTATAACCTATACTGGAAACCCTCTCTACAATTTTCCTCACTCTTTCCTCTAGTGGTACCATGGCCAGTACTTCAAGGCTTCACCTCACAGTTATTTATTGGAAATCTGAAGTAAAATAACAATAATACAATTTACATTGTTCACATGTCATGGCATGGAAATCATAAGTAATGATTAATTACAAGTTGGGGGAAACATGGGTATTACAACTATATCAATATACCTTCCTTAGTAGGTGCAAGGTATATCTTTACTTTCATTGATGATCTCTCCTGTTTCACTTGGATTTATTTTTTGAAGAGAAAGAATCTTGTCTTTGAAAATTTCAAAGAATTTAGAGCCTTTGTTGAAAAGAAATTTGGTATACCCATCAAGTGCATGATATCAAACAATGGTGGTGAGTATGTGAATCGACCTTTTGAAAAATACCCGATTCAATCTGGTATTGACTTGCAACAGTTGGTTCCTCATACAACTCAGCAGAATGATATTGTTGAACGTAAAAATCAGGCATTAGTTGAAATGGCTAGATGTCTTTTGCAGGCCAAATATTTGTCTCTGTGCTTCAGGGTTGAAGCTATCTACTGTGAAAAATATCTACTCAATCGCACCTCGACTCAAAATGTTATGTTGGTGGCTCCTGTTAAATAATGGTGTGGAAGGAAGCCATGAGTTAGCCACCTCTATGTGTTTGGATGTTTTTTCTGGGATCATATTTCTGATAATTGTTGAAAGAAGTTGGATGCAAAGAGTCATGCTTGCATTATGATGTGTTATTATTAAGACTCTAAAGCCTATCAATTGTTTGACACAATCAAACAGAAAATTGTTATCAAATGAAATGTATGGTTTGATGAGAAGTCTTCTCGCACCAAGTTGTTTAATACCTCCTCTAGATTGTTATAGGATGATCACTTTGATGTTTTTTATGAATCTAGTTCTCTTACTTTTTTTTAGTCCTTTGACTAGACAATCGAACTCTATTCATGTTTCGAATGGACCTTCAACATCTGAGTCAACTGGTTAGTTGATTTCTATTTTGAATGGTATTCCATATCCATCAATCGAAACTATTCCGACTTTGATCTGAATTGGATCATTATATTATTTTTCATCTATCTTGATGTTTTCAAAGTGGAAAATATTGGAGGAATCAACTTGCAGGGTCATTTTAGTTGCAGGTCCTAGTTTGGAAAATTGGGGTCCAGAACCTTCCAGAGCAATTTTGAGGCATTAAATGATATTTTTTTACGCTTATGGTGTTTAAAACTTGTGCACAACCCCTTTACGGACGTCTACACTTCGATACCTTTCCAATGGTTTATACTGTGCATCAATCGAAATTCGTATGCAAAAGTTATGCCTCTCGCAGGTTGACCTATTGTGTTGACCACCATGGTACGAGAGGATGTCACATCATCCCTCATTACTCATGCATATGGGGCTATCCATGTGAGGAATTTAAGGAATATTATAGAAGGTTCAAAACCTTACCACAATTGAGGTTGATGAATTCAAAAACCTACCATTAGATGACTATCGAGCTATGTTAAATACCAGACAATAGGAGGAGAAGGGGTTCCATTCTATGTTATTGTATTTTGTTCCATAGAAGAGTAGAAAAAATGAGAGTGGGAAATTAGAGAGCATAACAAATGGGGTTAATGTTTTGTAGCAGTCTAACAGGACATAGGTCTCAATTAACTCCATAGAGAGTGTCTTCTGCTTTGTACTTGCATTATTTCCATACCAAAGAAAAGAGAGTAGAGCAACCTCACCTTCTAGTTGGGTTTTATCCTGTAAGGGTTTCCCAAATCAAATCTTTTTGTTATATTGTGGATGATGTGTGATTGTATTTTATTGTTATTTATTTTTCACATTTTATCTATTTTATGCATAAGCAAAAAATCGGTAACTAAATATTATGGAATCTAAAGGAATTTAACCTTCATAGTGTAGATTTTAGTTTTATTTATCATATATGTTGTGACGAGCTATTCCACTGGAATATTCATGGTAGTTTACATATCAAACTTTTAATCGACCTTTTCTAGTGAACAATGGTTCACCCTTTTCTTGTCTTCCTAGATGGGCTACCAAGACCATTGAAGTCGTTGAACTTGATGTCGATGATATTCCTTCAAGTCTAAAAAAATGTTGTCAGAAGAAACATGCCAACGTTGCATTTATGATTTGTGTGCTTGAAACCTATGATCCTGTTACCTACATAGAAAGATAGGGACAACCAAAATGGGAATAGGCTATGCAACAGAAATGGCTTCTTTGTTGAAGAATCACACTTGGGATTTAGTTCCTCAACCTCAAGTGAAGAATGTTGTGAAGTGTCTATGGCTCTGCAAGATCAAATTTACCTTTGAAGGTGTTTTTGAGCATCATAAATCTTTCTTAGTTGTGAAAGTATTTTCTCAAAAAGAAGGCATCAACTACACTGAGACCTTTTTACCTATTATGAACATGAACTTTGTTCAATTGATTCCCTCTCTTGTTGCTTGATTTGGATGGTTGATCCATCAGATGGATGTGAAGAGTGACTTTTTTCATGGTGAACTATCTAAAGAAATTTTCATGGAACAACCTCTTAGTTTTATGACATATTCTAACTTGGTTTTTCGACTTCAGAAGTCTCTTTATGGTTTGAAGCAAGATCCCATAACTTGGTATGCTAAAGTCGATAATTTTTTTCTTTGAATCGCTTTCACATATTGTGAATCTAATGACAACTTATATGTATTTCATACTCATGGAAACACTTCAATTATTGTTGTATATGTTGACAACCTTGCCATAATTGGAAATAACATTGATCTCATTTTTAGATTGTAGAAAGAACTTGCTAACTCCTTTGATATGACAGATCTTGGTATTCTGCATTATTTTTTGGGTCTTCAAGTATTACCACCATATAATGGTTTTTTCATTTCTCAATCTAAATATGTAATGGATCTTTTGACACATTTTAAGATGAGATATTGTAAGCCCTATGTCACTCCCTTTCAATCTGGAGTAAGGATAAGCAAAAATTGTCAAACTCCCAAAGTAGATGCTAAAATTTATCGACAACTGGTCGATAGTCTCATTTAACTTACTCACAATCGACCTGAAATTTCCTTTGTTTTTAGTGTGATTTCTCGTTTTATGTAGGATCCTAAAGAAAGCCATTGGAAAACAACCAAATGAATTGTTCGCTATCTCAAGGGTGCCACTCATTTTGGTATCAAATATTGTTGCAGTTCAGATTCGTTGGTTGTCTTCACCGACTCCAACTAGGTAGGCGACATGGATGATTGGAAGTTCACTTATGGCTATGTGTTTTAATTCATTACTTGACCATTGGTTTGGTCATGTAATAAATATTATGTAGTCTCCTTGTCGACTACAAAGCCGAACATTATGGTGCCATTCATGAAGGTACAAAGGAAGTATGGATTTGCCAACTTCTCGATGAACTTGGATTTCCTGTTCAAACCTTGACTACCATTTATTGTGACAATCAAAGTGCCATTCAAGTTACTGACAACCCTATTGCACACAATATATGAAGCATGTTGAGCTCCATGCTCACTATTTGATAGAGTCGGTTCATGAGAACGTTGTCTCACTTGTCTATTACAGAACAAATAATTAGGTACCTAATATATTCACTAAGACATTATATGAAGCTAAGTTTGTCAAGCTCCATATGATGCTTGGGCTTCAGGAAGCTACAATTATGGGGGGGTGTCCTACTAACGTAATTTCACCTCCTGAATCTCCATAGTTGTGTGTTGAAGGGGGTGTGTTGGAACATCAAGTTCTGATGGTTCATAAATCTTCTAGAATAATTTGGTTGGGTGATTGAACTACATATGGAAACAACCATTCAGGCGATCGACCGGATATCTACATCAGTCGGTCGAGTAGTCGAAAATCCTTTCGGTTGGATATTCGACCAATAGTCAAAGACGATCAGTTAGTGGATCAACTAGCTGAGCAATCGACTATACGTTGGATGCATAGATGATCAGGTCGAGCATCCTTGTCGAGTCAACTAGACAATGATGATTTGATGCAGTCAACTCTAAACATGGAGATTCATATGTGGACAATATATTCCCAATTCCAAGGAAGTTGGTTAGCTCTTGAATCTATAAATAGTAGACCCGATGGATCATTATCATATGATGTGCAAGTGTTGTGCGCCAATGTTGAACATGGTTTGTATGTTCAAAATGCATTGTGATGTTCATGCTCTATGATTAAGTGATGTAATAGTGTCTTTAGACACCACCTATTATCTTTGAAACTAATTCCTCTTTGATTATCTACAATTCTGTTTGTTTGTTTCGTATCAGGTTACACCCACTCCCCAACAATGTTTCTTAAATCCCAATCATTTTTCCTAAAATTATTATTTTGAGTGAACCTTCTAATTTTCCATTGAGTGTATGAGAGATAATCATTGAATACATGTAAGAGGGTGGGTGTGAGAAGTCATATCTAAAATTTATTGAGAGCATGGGGGATGAGTACAATCAACATCGGGGAATGTGAGAATCAACATGCTTGGGTAAAAGGGAAATTCAATTTTCTGTTGTGGACAATTTTTACATGCATATTTTGGGACAACAAGAGGGAGCCAAGTGCTAGAGTTGGAACATAGACATAGTGGGTTTTTTGTGTAGCTTGTGGGCGCTATAAAATGCATGAAGAAGTAGGTTATTAGGCCTGTAGTGTGATTTTTGTTGTGAAAATAAAATGATTTTATGCTGAGAGTTTTTTGTTGCTATATCTCCCTGGAGTTCCTAACAAGAGAGATTCCTAGCCAACCTATGTTGGCGCCTTAAAGGAGAGTAGGATAGCCTAAAGGACTATGTAACAGAGAAGGGGATTCCATTCCTTGGGTTGTGCATGTTATGGGGGAGAGAGATGGTGGATTGGGATGGTTGTAGGAAACTATCTTTCTATAAGTGGACAATATAAACTCTTAGGAGACACCCTTTCTTATGGATTCCTAGCCTCAGCTTGGGGGTGACTTGCTATGGAGAATTGGAGCAGCAAGTATATGGTTGGGTGGAACATTTATCCTCTACAGTTGGTTTCACATTTGATTTAAAAGATGAGTGTTTTATTGTGGTTCAATGTTTTTATTTATGGGTTTGTATTGCTATGCATAAACTCTGTGTTTTTGAGAAATTACATACTGTTATGTGTATGTTTAATTAGTTTCACTCATGTTTATTGGAATTGTTGTTATATGCATGGGCATTTTTATCCTGTTGCATGTTTTTAATTTAATGGTATTAGAAAAAAAAATGATTGAGTTTAGTATTGAGGGATGTAACAAAGTGGTATAAAATCTTTTGGTTCAACACCATACCCATATGGGCCAAATTCTAGTGTGGATTTAACAAATTTTCTATTACAGAGTATGAGTCTATGTCAAATTTGGGAGAAATGATGAACTTCAAAGTGAAATTCCCAAATTTTGGGGTGGATAATGTATGTAATTTGGCAAGGGATTCCAAATTAATAGTTGCAGGGTCATGTTTTGCCATGGGAAGCTAAGTTCAAAGTTTCCATGGTGCTCAAAAAAAGAAGGAACATTTTTTGTTGAAAAATAAAATTTTAGTACAAGTATTAAATTTTCAAAAATCATAATTTTCGATATTTTTGGAAAAATTTGTAGAGATGATAACGTGGACTATACTAGTGATGAGGATTGACAAGGTCCATAGTGGTAGTTCCCACATAGTGCCATGGTGGCAGAAGGAAGGGGTCTTGGAATAGAGTTTGATGGATTAACAGTCGAGATCACTTGAATTTTAAGAATCAACGGTCCAAAATAATCCTAGATTTGGAGCTCATCAGAGTCGACGAAATTAGTGAACAAAGTTAGTTCACCAAAAGGAAATCACCAATGGATGATGACCGATGGATTTTCGGGGTTTGGATTTCAGCAAAGTCTGAAAAAATGTTAAAGGAGATCACCAATGGTTGATGGACGATAGAGTTTTGGGGTTCGGATTTTGGCGAAGTCTAAACAAAAGTTAAAGGAAATCATCGATGGTTGATGACTAATGGATGATGGATTTTGGGGTTTGTATTTTGGAAAAGTACGAACAAAAGTTAAAGGAATTGACTGATGGATGGTGATCGATGGAGTTTGGGGGTTTGAATTTTGGAAAATTATGAACAAAATTTAAAGGAAATCACCGATGGTCGATAGTCGATGGAGTTTCTAGATTCATATTTCGGCAAAGTCTGAACAAAAGTTAAAGGAAATCACTTATTGTCAATGTTCAATGGAGTTTTGGAGTTCGGATTTTGGCAAAGTATGAAAACAAATTAAAGGAAATCATCAATGGTCAATGATCGATGGAGTTTCAGGGTTCGTTTTTGGAAAATACCAAACAAAAGTTAAAGGGAATCATTGATGGCTAAGGGAGTTTCGAGGTTCAGATTTCGACAAAGTCCAAACAAAAGCTAAAGGGAATCACTAATGGTCAATGGCCAATGTTTGATGGTCGATAGAGGGGTTTTAGAGATCACCAAAGAAGGGAAAAATGAATAAAATAATACTAAGAGAAGGAAAGAGAAGGAGAAGAAAAAAAGAAAGAGAAGAGGAGAAAGGGAAGGAGAAAATGAACAATTTACAAAAATTAAAAATTCCAAAGCCAAAAACTTGTGTTGGCCTTAACATGAACGTTTCAAATCAAAATTGGATGAAATTTTAGGGGTGTATCTGTTGTGATAAGGGATACAAAATTTTTAGTGAGGGCCAATGGCTAATTCAACTTGAAATTTCCGAAAAACGCAAACAAGTGACTTTTGAAGATTAGGGTTGTGATCAGTAACCGATCCCAGATGAAGGTGGAATTTTGATAGATATCTCAAAAAGAAGGCATGGAGATACCCATTTGGTATCCTATCAAAATTCAAAAGGGGTTGGTGTGGGGATACTGAAATAGTGCAAAATCCACTATTTTCGGGTGCACTTCAAGGATTTTCAAAATATTCGAAGGAGGAAAAGGGACCCCGGATCACAAATATGGAAATAAATTTGTTGAATTTTTACCTACTCATCAATCTGGACAAATTTTTCTTGAGTTATTTTTTCCTATTTTTTCTCTGTTTGGAAGATAGCCAATTTTGGCTAAAAATTACCAAGTCTAGAAAAAGTGCAAAAGCACAAAGTGATCAATTCCATATTTACACATAATTTGACTGGAGCATCATATTCCAAATCCAAAAGTTAATTTGTGTTCAAAATCGTAAATTGTATCTACTCCCAATGTAAAAAAATTCTGGTTCCTGATGGATTTTCTTCTACAAAAGGTAGAAAATGGTCTCTCAGAAAAAAAATTGCAGCAGTGAAAATAGAGCACAGTTGAATTAAAAGAAATTGCAAACTTCAAAAGGTTGTAATGTTTAGAATAGAACTCGAAATGAGGCATGAGTATAGTCATTGGAAAGATAACTAAGAGGGTATTATATCTAAAAAATCATAATTTAATTCCAATGCATCCATATGTCTCAAAAATTCAATTGAAGAATGACCTGTAATCTAATTAGTGAAATATTTTACAATATGCATTATTCTAACAATAATTATTACATGCACATTTATTGAAGAAATAGAGGTGTGAGAAAACAAATTTGGTTCCTATATGAAAAATATAGATATGGAGGATTCCCAAGGGTCTTACAACCATGAGAAGGAGGCCAGAGTTGTACATGTCAGCATGGGAAATGTAGAGACCGAGTCCAATGAAAGAAGGAATGAGGTGGAGCTTGCAGAGATGGTTGAAACTATGAGAATCTTGAAAAAAATAAGTGCATATCTATAGAGTAGATAATGAAAGTATGATGAGATCTCATGAGGAGATATTGCAAAGTCTGAATATGTTGCAGAAACAAGTCAATAAAGATTCTAACACAAAACAAGCAGTGAGTGCAAGGCAAGTAGAAGTATTGAGATCTCATTATAGGAGGGATGATCAAAAGGGATATAGAAAATTGAGGAGTATTAGCATAAATAATTGTCATCATTATCATCATTCACCAGGAAAATTGACCAGAAGAGAGAATGGACTTTCAAGGTCGGAGAGTAGCCCAAGTGTGTTCCTTGTCCAAAGATAGAGGATGATCCAAATTATTTTCGACATGAAATGAGAGGGGATATATAATAAAAAAATGTACAAAGATATCTAAGATATCCAATAATATAACATAAATATATCAGATATTCAACCATAAACACATAGATACATTAATACACAATTTCTGTTAATGAGAGAAATGTACAAAACTGTAGAAATACAGAGTGAAAGACACACTAGAATGGTGGTAGCTTATCTCTGAGAAGAGATGTGACGACTACTCACATTCACCAGAAGATGATTACAATGAGGCTCTAAAGGAATTTTTAACATAAATAAAATCCAAAACACTAACCCCAGAAGATGAAAATCCAACAGTTTTGTGGACCCCATTTTGGGTAGTTTGGTGTGTCAACTTCCAGGGGGCATAACTTTGGCATACAATCTTCGTTTGGGGCGCACAATAGCTTGTTGGAAAGGTATCATCGAGAAGATTCATTTTGGGGTCTCAATCAAATCCTTAGAAAATATTTGAGGTGCTCGATCCCGAAAAAACTTCATTTAGGCCCTCAAAATGCCCCTTAAAGTTTAGGAACCAAAAAACTGCTAAAAATAGTAAGTTGCTAGAAGACTGCTTTGAGATAGTTAGAAAAGGTGGGTTGCCACCGATATCCACCTGGATCAATCCTACCTCTCTAGGAATAAATTGTCTCCATTGCGTTGATTTTTTGGGGGAGAGGGAAAAGTGTTTATTGAATCTGCATCTTGATGAGTTGCTTTCCTTGCTAGAGAAGTTGCGCTGCTTAGCTTGTTGAAGGTTGTCACGAACCTGTGGATGGAAGGGTTGGACCTTTTTAACTCATCTGGATACATGATATTCTTGTGTGCAGAAGGAATCTTTACAATTTTATACAATCTTGTCTACCTGCTTTTGTTGGAAAGAAGGCGCTTAGACCGAGGCTACAGTGGTTGTAGTGTCCTTCTATTCACCTTTTGAAAAGATTGTGAAGAAGCTGAATTTTGTAGTATGAGATACTACCTTGCGACACTATTTAGGTGGGATAGTAGTAATAACTTCCTTCGGTATCTTTTAGAGATGACCCCCTAGAGTAACAATGACACTACTGGGTCGAGACTCATAAATAGCATGGCGCTTCCATAGATATGGTTGGCCCAAGAGAATATCACAGACATCTAGCAGGGAAACATCACATAATACCTCATCCTTGAAGGGATGGATTCCATATGACAATCATCATTACTAGCTAACACAAAGATCTCGTCCTTGGTGAAGCCACCCGATGTTGTATAGTTGTGGGTCTGGTGTTGTCGACAATCCCAATTGTTTGACGACCTCTGCTAATATGAGGTTCTTTTTGCTTCCACTATCAACAATAAAATGTAGCAGGGTCCCCTTCACCCACATCTATGAATGAAAAATGTGCTCCCCCTCTTTAGGATATGATGGTTCTTTTAGTTGAATTGTTTCGGTCGCGACAATAGCAGTGGGGTCTGCATTGATGATCTGTCTTCTACCAGTATTTTTTGAATTGGATTCTGAATCAGGGTTTGGGTCCTTGTATTTGATCTCAGCCACCAATGACTTTTTTGAGCGACATTCATTGGTGTTGTTCCATGGGATTTTGTGGAAATTGCACCATTTTCCAGTATCCTTCTTAATATTTTTGTTACCCTTCTTTTCATGTGGCTTGAACTGGTTTTATGAAGGCTAGTTGTTAGGGACATCTTTACCATACTTTTGTTTTTGCAGATTTGTAGACCCGAACTCCCACTTGTTCTGGTGCTTAAATTTCTTATTGATTTTAACAACATATTGATAAGAGCACTCAGTGATGAGATGTACAGAAAATCCATTTCAGTTTGGATGTATCTGTGTAGAGCCCCATAGTATTTCAAAACCAAATTTCGCTCGAAGCATTTGATACCCATTTTGGTGCAAAAGGTATGGAAGGTATTGGTGAACTCTGACATTGCTTGGCCCCTCTCTTGACATAGCATGGTCCATCTCATGTACTGGTCATCATAGTTACCAATGGGGTAATATTGTTCCTTGACCGCATCCATAGAAAAATCTCAAGTAGGCCCAACCCCATATATTCCAGACTCCTTTGTGGAATTTTTCTCACAGAAATTTTCCCACCAATGTTTGACATGGGGGAGGGATTTAAGGACTGCGAAGGTGATCTTTTCCCTGTTGGAAAAATTGTGAATAGAGAAATAACCTTCTAGCAGATTTAACCATTTTTCTAGGGCATCTACATCTATATATCCTTCAAATACAAGAATATCAAAATTAAATTGTACCTTGAAAGGTGAGATGCCTCCAAAGTGGTTGCTTGATGAAGACACACCAGTTTTTATCGACAGGCGTTGAAGGATGTGGGAAAATTTCTCCATCATTTCATCCCTCTGTCGCGTGAAAGCTTGCTCAAGCAACAAATTAATAGAATTGTCTGCTCTATCATTTTTCTTTTCTTCAGCCATGGAGGGTTTTTTGGGAGTGCGATAGAGATTGTCCTCAAGAGAGACAAGCTCGAGACCCAACTTGTTATACTCAGACCTCATTGTGGACATACACTGAAAAAAACGATCAAGAGCAGCCTGCTCTGATACCAGTGATACAGATTATTTTTGGAAAGAAATGAGAGTGGATATATCATAAATAAATGTACAAAGATATATTAGATATCCAATAATATAACATAAATATACCAGAGATGTAGCCATAAACACAAAGATACAATAATACACAATTTATATTAATGAGTGAAATGTACAAAACTGTAGAAATACATAGTGAAAGACTTGATAGAATGGTGGAAGCTTATCTTTGAGAAGAGATGCGATGGATACTTGCATTCGAAAGAATATGATTACAATGAGGCTCTAAAGGATTTTTTAACATAAAGAAAATCCAAAACCCTAACCCCAGAAGATGAAAAGCCAACAGTTTTGTGGACCCTGTTTTGGGTAGTTTAGTGTATCAACTTTCAAAGAGCGTAACTTTGGCATACAATCTTTGTTTGGGGAACATGATAGCTCATTGGAAAGGTATCATTGAGGATATCAATTTTTTGGTATCAATCAGAGCCTTCGAAAATCATTGAGGTGCTCGATCCCAAAAAAAAATTCATTTAGGCCCTTAAAATGACCCTGAAAGTTTAGGAACTCAAAAACTGCTAAAATTTGTAAGTTGCCAGAAGACTATTTTGAGTCAGTTGGAATAGGTGGGTGGCCACTAATATCCATCTGGATCAGAGGAGGAGGTTTGAGGTAGATGATTTCAAAGGATATATTAGGAATATTAAGCTTCATACTTTTGATGGTGATCATAAGAAAGATGAATATTTAGAAGCATGGTTGTTGGGAATGAGAAAATATTTCCAATTGCACATTGAGTATTCATTAAATGTAGAAGCAAGAATTACAACCTACCATATTCGAGGAAAAACATCTATGTGGTGGGATCAACTTAAGAAGGTTAACCATATTGATGAAAAGAGAATTTCCTGGAAGCAATTTAAGAGATATTTCCAATCGCAGTACTTGTTAGAGAATTATTATGACAAGAAAATGAAAAATTTATTTGAACTCAAGCTTGAAGCATGACAATGGATGAGTATGAGTGGAGGTTCCTTGAATTGTTGAGGTATTTTGGCTTCATAAAGGATGAGCAGGTTAAAATTAATTTTTTTTGAGTGGGATACCTTTTTTCTATAGTGATAAAATACATTATGATGATCTTGGGACATTGGAAGAGACCATAAGGAAAGTCCTTTATGAGTTGAATAGAGGAATACCATCTTTCCAAAAGGCTTGGGATGACAAAAATAAAGGTAAGGTGGAGAAAAGAAAGAAATATTTTAAGCCACCATTTTACAAAAATATCTCTCAAGCATATCAATAAGGGAAGATAGCATAAAATGAGCCCAAGATGACATATTCATTTGGAGAAAGACCAAGACAATAGCCCATAAAATGTTGGAGATGTGAGGATGACCACTTGTAAATGGATTTCCCTCACAAAGAAGAAAAGATGGGGATTGTTCACAATATTCAGGAGGTTAATACAGTTGAGGACATAGGAAAAAGCATGCCAAGGTTTGATGCAGCCTTGGACAATGCAAATAGAATACCAATCTCCCATGATTGAAGTACAAGGTAAGATTGATAATCATCCCATAACCATTTTAATTGATTATGGAGCTACCTGTAATTACATAAATCATAATCTTGTTGAAATATTTCATTTGTAAAGAAGCAAACATGATAAATATTGGTTGGTTTAGCTATCCATGGGAGCCAAGAGAAGAATCACTGAGCTATTTAAGTATTGTCCAATGGACATGAATGGACTCAACACAAAGGTAGATTTGAACACCATATCATTGGGCTCATATGATTGTTTTATTGGTATGGATTGGTTGGATGAGCACCATGTTGTCCTAGAATATTACAACAAGGCATTCACATGTCTTGATGAGGAAGGGTAGAAAGGAAAAGTACAAGGGATTCCAAAGCCTATACCTATTAGAGAAATTTCATCCATGCAGTTAAAGAAGAGTTTCAGGAAATAATATCATACTTATGCAACCCATATGGAAGAAGAAGTTGAAGATAAAATGCCAAGTATTGAATACCATTCAATATTAAAATATTTTGAGGATGTATTTGGGGAGATGCCAAGGTTTCCACCAAATAGAGACATTGATTTCTCCATTGATTTGGTGCTAGGAGTTTCCAAGTGTCCAAGACTCTTTATAGGACGAGCACAACAAAATTGAAGGAATTGTAGATGCGGCTTGAAGAACTTCTGAAGAAGAGGTATATATTCCCAAGTGTGTCAACTTTGGGTGCCCCAATGCTCTTTGTTAAAATAAGGATGGAACATTAAGGTTGTGCATTGATTTCAGACAACTGAACAAGGACAATGTAAATAAAAAATATCCTTTGCTAAGGATTGATGATCTATTTGATCAACTCAAAAGGGAAAGGATATTTTCCAATATTGGATTAAGGTCAGGATATCATCAAGTAAGAATTAAAGAAGAATATATTAGCAAGAAAACATTTAGGACAAGATATGGACATTATGAGATTGGGGTGGTGCCATTTGGGCTATCAAATGCAAAAAATGTCTTCATGTGTCTGATGAATGGAGTGTTTGAAGAATATTTGGACAAGTTTGTAATTGTTTTCTTGCATGATATACACATCTACTCAAAGATGGAGGAGGAAAATAAACAACATTTAAGGATGGTGCTACAAGTATTGAGAGAGCATCAATTGTATGTCAAGTGCATCTTTTTCCAAAGGAATATTCATTACTTGGGCTATATTATTTTAGAGGAAAGGATAACAGTTGATCCTGAGAAGAAAGAAGCCATTACAGGATTGCCAACACCAAAGAATGTTATAGAGGTGAGATCATTCATGGGACTTGTAGGTTATTATAGAAGATTCATTGAAGGATTTTCAAAAATTGAAAACCCAATTACTTATTTGCAAAAGAAGGATGCAAAATTTGAATGGAATTCTGAATGTAAAGAAATATTTCAGCAACTAAATAATATTTTGACAAGTGCACCAATATTGAAGATTGAAGATCCAGATGAAGATTTTTTTGTATGCATTGATGCCTGTAATGGAGGGATTAATGGAGTCCTCATGTAAAATGAGCATGTGATATGAGTCAAGGAAGTTGAAAGAACATGAGGGGAATTATGCCACTCATGGATTAGAGTTGGAAACCACAATCTGTGCCTTAAAAATGTGGAGGCAATATCTCCTGGGAAAAATATTTGAGTTGAGAAAGGACCATAGTGGTTTGAATATTCATTTGGATAGCTAACCTTGATTGCCAGACAAGTTAGATGGTTGGAATTCCTCAGCGAATATGACTTTGATATAAAACATATTAGGGGAAAGGAAAATAAAGTGGTTGATGTACTCAGCAAGATAGTGCAAGAGATGTGTGCTACAACCATTAGCATGTACATTTCTGATTTAAAAGAAAAACATTTAGAGGCTGCAAATTCAGATCAACACTATTTGCAAATAAAAGAAGCATTACAAGAAAGAAATTTTCAGCAGAAATTTGAAGATTTTGAGCTGAAATAGGATGGAATCCTCATGTATAGGGGTAAAATTTGTGTGCCAAAATCTAGAGATATGAAAATATAGTGTTAAGATAAATCCAAAACGTGTCATATGTTGGGAACCCAAGATATCATAAATCAATTGCAATTGTAAGAATCCAATACTTTTAGCCATGAATGAAGAAAGAGGTGGTTGATTACATAGCTAGATGCATAGAATTCCAAAAAGTAAAGGCTGAACATAGATATTTAGTTGGGATGTTATAACCATTTCCCATTCCTGAGTGGAAATGGAAATTCAATACAATTGATTTTATTACTAAGCTGCCCAAAACAATGAAGAAATATGATTCCATCATGGTAGTGGTGGATAAATTAAATAAGGTTGCACATTTTATTCTAGTGAAGTCAACTCTTATGTCATATATTATGTCATGGGACACTAGGAAGTGCATCCCAATTCCTTGTTCACTCATGATGAGGGAGCACTCCTTAATTAGTATTATAATTAATGTTGCAATTCACTTCATCTATTTCTATTGTAGTAATTTAGTTAGCTTGAGAAAATTATATTGTAAGCATCTAATAACGAGGAGGAAAAAGTCACCTTGTTTATAAAACACACTCATCTCTCACTCAATAAGCATGATGGTTATTTTCTGTTCTAATTCTTCTTCTCCATTTTCGTGTATACTTTATTTTCTCTGCTCCATGTTATCCAATTTATGTTCTTCAATGCACATTTAGTTTTCTATGTGTGTTTTTTAGATCTGAATTTCATATCAATTGGTATCATATCCTGGATCTTGACAAGTTGTCATTTGACATCAAGACTTAAACAAGAAACCAACCACCCGTTAAAAAAAAATGTTGTGTGTTCTTGTCCCAGCTTGCAATGCTAGTCACAGGGGTTTCATATGCCCTCCTCAACGTTTCTCTACTTTCCCTTCTCAGGGATTTTCCAGTACACCCTTCTCGGGGATTTCCAATGTGCCCAATCATTGGGTCTCAGTATGCCTTTCTCAGGGATTTTCCAGTGGGTTCAATACGCCCTTCTCAGGGATTGTCTAGTACACCCTTCTTAGGGATTTCTAGTGTTCCCTCTCCTCAGAGTTCTTAGTGCACCCTCTTTTCATCATTTTTCGCTCTCGTTTTGAGTTTTAGTGCGCACCATAACTTTAAGAATGTGTGCATAGCAACCAAGAGGTGTCTCTTCAAGCTCTGCCAGTCGGTAGTTGAACATCATGTCATCACATAAGGATCCATCCACAAAGGACTCAACGTCCAATATATCTGCACCAATTCAAGATTGATCTATGTAACTACATGAGTTACTCTGAATGCAACAACACTGGGCTACCACACCAATGCATCTCAATACGCAATTTCAATTGCCCAAGTTTTTCGGGCCAAATGAATGGAGAGACTGTCGACTCTTGGCTCCGAAGTCTTTCCACCTACTTCAAGACATGTCCCAATATGGTCGAAGACATGAAACTTCAGATTGCAAGCCTACAGTTGGAGGGAGTTGCGCAGGCTTGGTGGGATACTTAGTTGGATAATTTTTCTTTGGTTATCGACACCGATGAACCCACACCTACAATTCCTGTAAACATCACCTCGTGGGATGGATTTTCCAGACACTTAGAGACTGCTTCTATCCCTCAAGATATCGATATAACCTCCTTTCCAAATGGTTGCAACTCTGACAACTCACCAATCAGTTAGTACATAGCTACATAGATGTCTTCAACAAGTTGTGCATCCAACTACACATTTCAGATCCATAAGAGGTACTAATTGTCAAATTTAATTCTAGTTTATTAGTAATTTTATGTCGTGAAGTAGATTTGTTTGAGTCACTTACTTGGACAAAGCATTGGTCGTGAAGCATAAAGTGGTTCCTCAAATCCACTCTCCCCCAACCCGATATGGTCCTTCTATTGTTAGTCCTTATCATATTGACCACTCCTCGATTTCCCCAACTTCCCCATCCACACCCAGAAATGCACCCTAGTGTACCTTTCATAAGACCAACTCGCATGCATTTATAGATTGTCAAACACTTAAGAACATTCACACCAACCAAACTCTATTTGCAGAGGTTGCTCATCCAAATTCCCTTAACCATCATGAAGTAGTCTCTCTTGAGAATCCTACCAAAGCGGACCCTTCTCTGATCCTGATGACCACTACTGAATGCAACATCTCTAATGCATCCTTGTTTACACATAATTGTCAGATTAAGCATGAGTTGGCCACTCTCATCTTGGACAACGAAATCCAAAAGAACCCAATGGCCTAGAACTTGGTCAAACACATGAACCTCCCCACCACTCCGCACTTGATCCCATACTAGCTAGACTGGGTACAAAAGGAAGGCCCTCATCTCATTGTCTTCCAGTGTTGTACGGTGAACTTTGCAATTGGCCCTTTCTATGATATTGTG
This sequence comes from Picea engelmannii, assembly GCA_009831015.1. Taxonomy (NCBI): domain Eukaryota; kingdom Viridiplantae; phylum Streptophyta; class Pinopsida; order Pinales; family Pinaceae; genus Picea; species Picea engelmannii. The sequence continues at coordinate 760 of ML794733.1, read as the reverse complement.
GTGTGTGATGTCTCTCCTCTTGATTGTGTTGATTTGTTACTTGGCCTTCCCTACCAACAGGCCTGACACATTATCTATCGTGGTAAATCTCATCAATGCCACTTAAAACATGAGGGGCACACCTATGTTCTTACTTCTTTTGCTCTTCAATCCACCCAACCTATTGTTGACAGGGTCGTTACTCAAATTAGTCTGAACCAATGCATCTCTTTGTGCTTAGTTCGCACCATTAACCCAGATAACCAAAATAACCATATACCTCCTACCATGGATTCTCGGCTCCAAGAATTTGTAGATGTCTTCACACAACCCACATAAATTCCTCCGTCTCACTCTATTGAGTTCACACTTGATCTAGGTCTTGGTGCTTCTTTGCCCAACAACCTATCCTATCACATCATTCCTTGATAGGCCACTAAGATGGAACACCCAATTGGTCAAATTTTGAACTTAGGCCATATTCTACCATCATTGTCCCCACGTGCATCCCCTGCCTTTGTTATCCCAAACAAGGATGATTCAGAATGGCACATAGTGACACATTACCATGCCCTTAATAACTCCACTGTTAAAACCGACTACCCCCTACCCCGGATTGAGAAATTGTTGGACCACTTACAAGGGGATTATTCCTTCACATAGATGGATTTGGAAAATTGCTACCATCAAGTTCACATGGATGTAGCAAGTGACCTAGGTAAATGTGTGATCATTTATCTTGATGATATCTTGGTCTTTAGTAATTCTTGGGCATAACATA
>ML794732.1:225681-240552 GCA_009831015.1 Picea engelmannii | reverse complement strand
TGATATTTTAAGTGAAGATGAAGATGAGTTGTCATTTATACATAGTATCCCTCTTCAAAGATGGATTGATTGGGCTTGTGGCTATTCTTTTAGGCAAGATTTCCAAGATGATCACGCTGGTGGTTTATCTTTCCAGCAGGATTTCCTCCCTCCCACCCATCTCCATGAGTTTCATTTCTTGATTGATTATATGCCTATTTATGCTCATGATTATTATGTGCTTGACTTATCTTTGTTGTATTACATAATTAAGCACAGGGGGAGATACCTTGATGGGATGATTAGTTGGTTGCATTGGTTGTACGATTTCACCTAACATCCACAACACTTGATCACCATGGGCCATGGACCCCAGTTAAGTAGGTAGGTCATCCTGATTTCTTGCATTTGCATCTTGATTGCTCACAATAGTTTAGTTTCATTTAATTTCTGATTTTCATTTTGCTCTACTTGCATTATCGATTTACATCTTTTGTTTTCATCATATTATATGAAAAAAGTACAAAATTTTCTTTTCTAGATTAGTTGTCAATTTTGAAGTTTTGATTTTGTTATATGAGCAAAGGGTGAGTAAGCCACCCTAGATTTTACAGTTTGTTGTTTCAGTGTAGGCACAGGTCTAACCAATAGATGTTGAGGTTCTCATGCACTCTACGATGAGTACATGTCCCTGAGTAGTAGCCAGATGTTATCCCCCACTTCTAGGGATATCTAAGGAGATAATGTCTCGAGGCCCTCAAGTTGCAAACATGGAGTGTCGAGGGATAGATCGACTCATGATGTCCACTTACACAAATGGGGAACCACTTCACCACCACACTTTTTTGGTTCATCATGATGGCATTCACCACATCAGCCTGTTTATAGAAGACAATGGGTCTTTCTCCATGAGGTACAAGTTAGGTATAGTGGTAAGTCTCACTTTAATAATTGAGGCATTTGTGTATGTTGCATTAAAAGTTGTTTTTTTATTATAGAACGTCTGCTTGGAAATTATGCTCTTTGCCCTATTTCACCTTGGTGGTTGACATTGTGACCTAGTAAGTGGTCACCCTTGGGGAAAGGTTTTCTACTGGTTGGTCCCATTGATGATTCATTGTACCATTCCCAATCATACTTATCATTTTTCACAATTCATCATTTCTGTCTCCTTATCTTTTGGGATTTTTGAGTGTACTGACCCAAGAACGGATTGTACCTCATTTCATGCGAAGAAAGGGTTGAAGGCCCAAAGGGAATGTAGATGGAAAAAGATAAAATCCAAAATGAAATGTTTTGGATAAAACCTTCTAGATGCTCACCCGAAGAGGTCTTCAAAACAATGAAATGTTTCTCTTAAAATAATTGAAAAAATGAAAAAACAAAATTCACATTATATAAATGTCTCGCTTGTTGAGGTGTGTACACTTATGCGGTGTCCCTTTCTTTCCATGCATATGGCACTCTGTGTACCTCTAGCTTTAAGTGACATTATGGTACTTTTTTCAAGTCTTATCTTATCAATTCGTAGTACCCAATTGTTTTGGACTTTAATTAATCAATGGTAAATAAATGGGCTTGGAAAAAGGTTGCATTGAAAATGAAGATGCAACACACCCTCTATAAAGGCACCCATAAATGAGACAATATGAACCCTTGTATGTCATGAACCCCATGCCCAAAACTCTTACCCTCATCCACTCCATCTTATTTGCATGACTTAGAGAGGGTCTACTTAGGAAGCACTCCTCCACTTGAGGAATGACTCACCCAATAGGTCATGCAGGAGCATCACTGCACGTCAGCCAGCCAGCCACGTCAGCGTGTGCATTCAAGGGTTGAAGAGAGGCGCAACCCTCGTCTTCAATTTTTAATTTGAATGTAATTAAATGTTTTAGGTTGTTGAGCCATGAAGCCGTGCCTTTGTGCAGGCATTAGCGTAGGTAGGACTTTAATGTTTGTAAGACTGAGATCTAGATCAGGATTACGGACTAGACAACCCATTCAATGTAATTGAATAGGGTAGGTAGATTGGAGGGAAGAGCTCAAGGATCCCCTTAGGTAAAAGATCGAATGGATCTCATTTTGTAGTAGTTGAGTTAAGAGGAGAAAAGAGGAGAGACCTTGTTACAGGTCGTGCTCGGGAACACCTTGTACAAACAGGCATTTGCCATTTAATATAAACAACAGTTTTTCCTGCATCTTTAATGTGTTGAATGAATGTTTGTGAGTGTTCTTTATATGTTGTGAATGTATGTTGTGTTTATGCATTTGCAGGAGTTGTTTTGGTTTCAGACTTGAGAGGTCTTTGAAGCTTCACACCAGGATGGTGTGACAGAACGCTGCGGGTTCTGATAGTCGTAAATAGAGGGTGCATTTCTGAATTCTGTGGGTTCAGACAGAGGTGTGCCAGGTGTGCATGGAGTTTGAAATCAACAACTTGGGAGGAAGACCTCAAGGTTGTTGAATACCTTGGAGGCAAGGCTGTGTATGAGAAAACACAGTTGCAGATAGAACCTCTGAGGAGTTCTGCATGAGCTCTGCCAAGTGGGCATTGAGCATAAGCACAGTGATGCACAGGGGAACTCTGTCGTGAGTTCGTAAGAAGAAAGAACCACTGAAAGATTCTTGATACTCTGCCAGGTGGGCATGGAGTAAGTGCCAGAGTACACAAAGGGACTCTGTTGAGTTCAGAAGAAGGCGGAAGCTCTGAGGAGTTCTGTAAGAGGCTCTGCCAAGTGGGCATTGAGCATATTCGCAGGGTTATTGGATACCCGGAAATACTCAGCAATAGGTTGCTTGAGCAGACCGAGTGCCAGGAGGGCCTCGTAATTCTCCATCTGCAGGTCTCAGAGAGAAGGATTTGTTTCCTTAAAAGTCTGGATGAGAAGAGAAATTCAGGAGGAAAAGCACTTTGCGTGCAGAGATTCTGTAGAGACGTAAGAGTCAAAATCCTTCAAGGATTCAGGAATGAAAATTCAGGAGGAGTAGTGCTTTATGCGCACGAAGTTGTAGCTGCAAGGAGTGTAGAGGCCAGAGAACTCTCGGGAAGAATTCAAAGTTTTAAAGCTTAGGAGGAACAACGCTTTTGTACGCGTAGGAGAGAACTCAGTCGAAGAGTTCACAGAGAAGAAAGAAGGCAAAGTTTGAGGCATTAGACATTTGGAATTCTTCCAAGTGTTGGAAGAAAGCGAAAAAGCTCGGGAGGAGACACAGCAGCCGTCAGATTAGGCTGAGGAAAAAAGATCTGAACCATTGGTTTTCCACGTCAAGGGAGCAGTAGAGCAAGCGCATAGAAGGGACATATTTAAACCGTCGGATCTTGATCCCAGTACCCGTCAGTTGTTGGATCTGACAGGACTTGCGAGGGAGTTAAACCCTCATATAGAGGAGCCGACGAGGCGAAAGTCCCGAAAATCATTGGCGCATCGAGATATCGGCGTTCGGCATATCGAAGGTCAAGACGTCGAGAGGTCGGGACACTATAAGTCCTGAAATTGTGAAAGAATCGCAGCCGTAGATTTGAGGAAGGACGTGTGTCGCACGATCGTCCATTTCGGAGATCCAGGCACTGGGACTCACAGAGGTGAGTGCTTTTTGACTTCGCATCTGGCGAAGTTCCGAGATTTTATCTAGACCGTCCATCCATTTGGGACACGTGGCAGAGATTTAGGGATCTCGTGAACTCGGAGGTTCACAAGGTAAGAGCCAAGGAGTTGGTTGCTCAAACTCGCAACAGGAGAAGTCGCGAAGCCGCGAGGAGAGAGGAAGGAGGATAGTCATTGGATCTGGGTTGCAGGAGGACCGTTGGATTAGAGTCCCATCAAATTTCGATGTTTTGGGGGTTCGGAGGTTGAGAGGACCTCATCTCGACATTAGAAGTCGTGAAGTCGTGAATTGCGACAAGGAGTATTGAGGATTTCAGAATCTCGGCACTCGGGTGTCGGGGATACCAAGGAGGCATCGCTTGAGGAGAAAAATCGCGAAGTGTGAAGATAGCACGAGGGACATGTGGCAGAATCAGGAGGTGGGCCCGTGGAAGAGATGGGTGGACGTGTGTTGTCTTTTGAAAAGAAGTCAATACCTCGCTAACCTCTCACGTCTCGGGGATTCGCGAGACAAGGGCTGGGAGTTCAACATCAGAACTCATGAAGCGGCGAGAAGCGAAAAGTGCTAGAGTTAGGCCTAGCCGATGGTCACGCGCGGAGGGTGAAGACAAGAGAAGGAGTGTACCCGTATCGGCATTTCGGGTATCGCGAGATTTGGAAGCAAGAGTTGGGAGTTTCAACTCGTGAGTGGCGAGTTGTGACAAGTGCCATATCGGCATTTTGCGTATCAACACTTCAGGGTTCTAGAGGACAGAGGATTTTTGTCATTGGGATTTAAGAAACCCCGAAGCCGAAAATTGCATTTCCTGTTGAGGAAAGGGTAGCGGTCATGTGCAGACGACCGTGGAGGTAAAAGAAGGACCTGTGGATGGGGTTTTAACAGAGATTCCAACAGGGAATCGAAAGAGCCACTTCGACTCACTTGGTGATTGGACAATCCTATGAGCGGACGTAGAGTGCGTATGTGTCTGCATCAAGTGGTATCAGAGCGACAACTATGTTTGTATATTTCAAGCAGAGGGAGAAAGCAAAGGAAGCAAACAGAGAGATGAAGACTCTGTGGTGATTGTTCGCGAGCAGGCAGCAATCAAGAAGACAGTCAGCAGGACTGTAGGAGAAGCTGGAACACTCAGGATTTCATAGTGACAACGGCAGGTTTTCCAGGGGAGCAGACAGGGACAACGATATGGCTAATGAAGGCCGAAGATAGCTAGAAAGAAAAGCCCAGATTTGACGGTCAAACGACAGTGTAAGCTATTAAAATGGTGGTTGAGGCCTGCTGAAACCCTCAACAGACTAGGAGCCAGAGACTGGGAGAAATCTCAACGATGCTAAGGATGAATTGGGATCAGCTGAAGATATCAAGCATTGCCAGGAGGGCAGAGAGGAAATTCCTAATTCCCATGTGGGCAAAGCGTTGAGATCACTGCGAGATCTCACAGACTGTCATGAGGGTAGCCAGGGAATTTCATATTGCCAGGTGAGCAGGGATGACCAGATGAGACTATCTGAGGGTCTCACAAACTCAGAGGTAAGGATGGATCAGCAGATGCAACTGACAGAAGAGGAAGATCTGAGGAATCTTCAAATGATTGCGGGAATTCAAGCATTCCTACCATTTTCCCAAGAGGAGGCAGAAATCTGTGTTGCGAATGTTGAGGCAGCAATAGCAACAAGAGAAAGACAGCCAGCTGAGACTGTCAAAAAATAATTGGAGCAGGTATTTGAAACTTCCCAAGCAGAAGAAGAAGAAAAGAATGAGCATTCTAAGGAGTGGCTCAATACTTTCAGCCAGGAAGATGAAAAGAAAGAAGCTGTGGCACTGAAGCTGACAGCAGAAGAAGAAGCCGAAGAGCAGGAAAATAGATTACTCACTCCATGGGAGATGGAGCTAGAGATGATAGAGGATTGGCTGAACAATCCAGGGCCAGCAGGAGAACTGACAGGAGTTGAGTTGTCAGAGAAGGTGACTGACCAGCAGGTTAGTCAAGAGAAGACTGCAGAGATGGAATTTGAAGCAGGGTGGCAAGTTAAGGCCACAGAAGCAGATGAAGAAGATGGCAAGGGAGATCACAGTGATCTGCCCAATTGCAGAAAAATTTTGCAGCTGAGGAGACTGCATGAATAGGGCCAACCACTAGAGCAGCTGGACGAAGTGATCGAGGAGATCAGAGAGCTGATGATCAGATCAGTAGAGACTGTCATCAAGGAGAAGTTGGGCAGAAGGGAAGCAACAACAGCAGCAGCAGCAGGGAGACGGAGCAGATGAACAACTCCAGAAATTTGTCTGGGATCCAGGAGGATTTCAACAACTGAGGGTGGAAGCTCATGAATTTTGCAGCTCAGGAGTATGATGCAGGAGCATCACTCCACATCAACCAGCCAGCCAGCCAGCCACGTTAGCGCGTGCATTCAAGGGCTGAAGAGAGGCGCAACCCTCATCTCCAATTTTTAATTTGAATGTAATTAAATGTTTTAGGATGTTGAGCCATGAAGCCGTGCCTTTGTGCAGGCGTTAGAGTAGGTAGGCCTTTAATGTTTGTAAGGATGAGATCTAGATCTAGATTGCGGACTAGACAGCCCATTCAATGTAATTGAATAGGGTAGGTAGATTGGAGGGAAGAGCTCAAGGAACCCCTCAGGTAAAAGATCAAATGGATCTCATTTTGTAGTAGTTGAGTTAGCATAAAGAAGAGGAGAGAAGAGTCGAGACCTTGTTTCAGGCCATGCTCAGGAACACCTTGTACAAACAGGCATTTGCCATTTAATATAAACAACAGATTTTCCTGCATCTTTCATGTGTTGAATAAATGTCTGTGAGTGTTCTTTATATGCTATGAATGTATCTTGTGTTTATGCATTTGCAGAAGTTGGTTTGGTTTCAGACTTGAGAGGTCTTTGAGGCTTCACACCAGGATGGTGTGATAGAACGTTGCGGTTTCTAATAGCCGTAAATAGAGGGTGCATTTCTGAATTCTAAGGGTTCAGACAAAGGCGTGCCAGGTGGGCATGGAGTCTGAAATCAACAACTCTGGAGGAAGACCTCAAGGTTGTTGAATACCTTGGAGGCAAGGCTATGTATGAGAAAACACAGTTGCAGATAGAACCTCTGAGGAGTTCTGCAAGAGCTCTGCCAAGTGGGCATTGAGCATAAGCACAGTGATGCACATGGGAACTCTGTCGTGAGTTCGTAAGAAGCAAGAACCACTGAAATATTCTTGATACTCTGCCAGGTGGGCATGGAGTAAGTGCCAGAGTACACAGAGGGACTCTGTTGAGTTTAGAAGAAGGTGGAAGCTCTGAGGAGTTCCGTAAGAGGCTCTGCCAAGTGGGCATTGAGCATATTCGCAGGGTTATTGGATACCCATAAATATTCAACAATAGGTTGCTTGAGCAGACCGAGTGCCAAAAGGGCCTTGTAATTCTCCATTTGCAGGACTCAGAGAGAAGGATTTGTTTCCTTAGAAGTCTGGACGAGAAGAGAAATTCAGGAGGAATAGCACTTTGCGTGCAGAGATTCTGTGGAGACGCAAGAGTTGGAATCCTTCAAGGATTCGGGAATGAAAATTCAGGAGGAGTAGTGCTTTATGCACACAAAGCCATAGTTGTAAGGAGTGCAGAGGCCAGAGAACTCTCGGGAATAATTCAGAGTTTTAAATCTTAGGAGGAACAACGCTTTTGTACGCGTAGGCGAGAACTCAGTCGAAGAGTTCGCGGAGAAGAAAGAAGGCAAAGTTTGAGGCCTTAGACATTTGGAATTCTTCCAAGTGTTGGAAGAAAGCGCAGAAGCTCGGGAGGAGACACAACAGTCGTCAGATTAGGTTGAGGAAAAAAGATCTGGACCGTTGGTTTTCCACGTCCAGGGAGCAGCAGAGCAAGCGCATAGAAGGGACGGATTTAAACCGTCGGATCTTGATCCCAGTACCTGTCAGCCGTTGGATCTGACAGGACTTGCGAGGGAGTTAAACCCTCATACAACGAAGCTGGGGAGGTGAAAGTCCCGAAAAGCATTGGCGAATCGGGATATCGGAGGTCTCAAGGTCGAGAGGTTGGGACACTATAAGTCCTAAAACAACGAAAGAATCGCAGTCATCGATTTGAGGAAGGACACGTGTCGCACTATCGTCCATTTCAGAGATCTGAGCACTGGGACTCACAGAGGTGAGTGCTTTTTGACTTCGCATCTGGCGAATTCCCAAGATTTGATCTGGACCGTCCATCCATTTGGGACACGTGGTAGAGATTTAGGGATCTCGTCAACTCGGAGGTTCGCAAGGTAAGAGCCAAGGAGTTGGTTTCTCAAACTCGCAACAAGCGAAGTCGCGAAGCTGCGAGGAGAGAGGAAGGAGGATAGTCGTTGGATTTGGGTTGTAGGAGGACCGTTGGATCAGAGTCCCATCGCATTTTGGCGTTTCGGGGGTTCGGAGGTTGAGAGGACCTCGTCTCGACATCAAAAGTCGCGAAGTCGCGAATTGCGACAAGGAGTATTGAGGATTTCGGGATCTCGGCACTCGGGTGTCGAGGATACCAAGGAGGCATCGCTTGAGGAGTGAAATCATGAAGTGTGAATATAGCACGAGGGACACGTGGTAGAATCACGAGGTGGGCTCGTGGAAGAGACGGGTGGACGCGTGTTGTCTTTTGAAAAGAAGTCAATACCTCGTTGACCTCTCGCGTCTCGGGGATTCGCGAGACAAGGGCTGGGAGTTCGACATTGGAACTCACGAAGCGGTGAGAAGCGAAAAGTGTTAGAGTTAGGCCTAGCCGGTGGTCACGCACGGAGGGCGCAGACAAGAGAAGGAGCGTACCTGTATCGGCATTTCGGGTATCGCGAGATTTGGAAGCAAGAGTTAGGAGTTTCAACTCGCGAACTCGCGAGTGGCGAGTTGTGACAAGTGCCATATCGACATTTCGCGTATCAGCACTTCAGGGGTATAGAGGACAGAGGATTTTTGTCATTGGGATTTAAGAAACCCCAAAGCCCGAAATTGCATTTCTTGTTGACGAAAGGGCAGCAGTCATGTGCAGACGACCGTGGAGGTAAAAGAAGGACCTATGGATCGGGTTTTAACAGAGATTCCAGCAGGGAATCGAAAGAGCCACTTCGGCTCACTTGGTGATTGAACAATCCTGTGAGCGAATGTATAGTGCGTCTGCATCTGCATCAATAGGTCACCTTGACAACCCTCCCCTACCTAAACTTGGAAAGTTGCATAGGGTCTTTGAGCACTTGTTTAATTTGATAAGGTATTTTTTATGCATATGTTTAAGTGGATCTTGTATTAAATCTGATTTTACTTTCCATGATACATTTGACTTGACACCCTTGGAGGGTGCACTCATTTGTCTTTGCAGGACCTCGTTTGATGGAAGATTTGGAGGCACAAGTCTAACTTGGGCCTTCATTGGGGCAGGAAGCCCACAAGTTGGATGCCATGACCCACACACTTGGGAGCTAACAAATGATTGAAGTTGTCTTTGGAGGCAAGAGAAGACCCCTTGAAGGAAGATACCTAGCCCTCACTTTCCCAACGTTTGACCTTGGAGGGTCAAAACGTCTTTCTCTAGGGCTTGGCGTCATCTTTTGGGGCTAGGGTTTGATGATGGTTGTGATGATTTGATTGAGATTGGCATGCTTGATGGATAATAGACCCTAGCGCATGAAGGGATGACCTTTGGAGGCCCAACGGCTTCCTCTATAAACTCAACGACTTGCCAAAAGTGCCAAGATGTCACCCAGTTAGGGCATGACATCATCTTTTTAGGGTTTCTTTGTGTAAAAATCAAATTTATGTTGTAAAGGGGAAAAACTAAGTGGGTAGGCCCCCTTGTTTTGTGGTTTTCCTTAATATTATGTGGACAAACACTTTTTAGAGGTCTTATATAAATAAAGACCAAATTCATTTCATTTTGATCATAACTCTCTCACTTGAGAAGAGCTACTTGGCTGAATTTTTTGCCCCTCTTAGGAAAAACTCATCTTTCTCTCTCTTTAATGCTATGGTTAATATTTGTTTAGTGGAGATAAGTGGTGTGTATCTCTTGGAGGCTTATCTTTTGCTATGGTGGTGAAATTATCTTGGTAAATAAGGGTTTATCTTGCATATCTTCTTGGAATCAGTAAGAAATTTATGAATATTGTTGGTTTTTCTTTCTTGTTTCATGGTTTTTCTTGGCTAAAATACTTGGAGGAGTATAATGGCATACACCCTCCACAAATTTTATCATTGTTTTTAATTGAATAAGATATTGAAAAGGTTGTTAGGAGAATTAAAAGGGCTTACACCCTCCTAGACTTGGCTTGTTAGATCTACTTGCTCTAGGGACTAAAAGGGCATACACCCCTAGAGAAGTGGTAGAGCTAACTTTATACAAGAAGACTCCATAACCCATTGACAAGGCACTAATCTAAATTTTCATTGGAGAAATCAAATCATCTGCATTGGTACAAGTGATTTTGAGAGATATTGAATTTGTTTAAGTTGGAATCTTTTCTTAGTGTCACAAGGTTACTTGAGCCACTAAGGCGTCTAGGTTGGCTTGGTAGTTCTCTGGTTATAATCAATTAAAAGCTACAGCCATTAGAGGTGTGGAAAAACACATTCAAACTCTTTCTTTAACTTACTTTTCAACCATTAGAATTTGCTTGAAAGCCACTACACTTAATCTACTTGAGGTTGGCTATCTTTATGGAGGTTTACTTGCTCATTTTGGTGGTTGGATTTTGCTACTATAGAAATTTTTTGCTAGAGACACTTGGAAGTTACAATAATTCTATGAAAACACTACCTAACAACCCTCTATTGTCACTGAATCCTTTCTTTATTGCACTTGATTTAAACTAGTAATTGCTATCTTAGTCTCTTGCATCTTTGTTAGACTTTTGGTGATACATTTTGCAATTATTGTTATTATTTACTTGTTGATATAAATTCTTGTTTATTGTTGCAATATAGGACAACAAGATTCACTTTCTCGTCCATTTGATTATCTAGCTTGTATATCCATATTGTGTCTTGTCTTGGGTAGGTATAATACTCTTTTGTAGGTATACTTCACTTTGACAACCTACCCTTACCAATAAGACTCTTACTCAAGCCATTTTCCACTTCCTAACTTGACTTATAGGGGTTTTCACTCTCATCTTCTCACTTTCCATTTCATTCCCCCTAGGGTCACTGAGATTCCCCCCTTGTGGCGATTTTCATCATCACTAAAGTGAGGAGAGTGTCCATCTAAGGTGACAGTGGGTAGATACTCTCATAGTTGTCCCAAGTTTGTGGATTGGGTCGGACTTTGCCAAAACCTACAATTTGTGCAATAACATGCTTCATTAATTTTGATTGGGTTAGTGATTCTGATGATTGGAGATATTTGTATCTTATGTATGCAATCTTGGTTTGATTCATGTTGCATGTGCATGCAAGAAACAATTTTCCATTTCACTATCTTTAATTGAGGCAGAGGATAAAGTTGTTTTTTTCACAAGATAGAAAGTAGTTTGGTTTCGACAATTTTTTTCTAAGTTTGGTTTCCAGCAAGCACATATGACCACTATTTGGTATGATGTTCATAGTGCTATCCAACTTACCCCTGATCCTTTTGATCATCCTTGAAGTAAACATATATAGATACACATGCACTACACTCAAAAAAGTATTCATGATTAGGTTGTTGACTTGATATTTTGCTACACTAAAGATCAAGTTGCTAACATCTTCATGAAGCCCTTGACAAAAGCCAACTATATTTATCTTAGTTGATACCATGTAAAAACTATAGGTGGGAAACTTAAAAAAAACATCCCAGAGAAACAACTCACATAAAAAAAAGATAGAGACAGTGAGATTTACATTGTCAAACTCTTGAGAAGGAAACATCCATGGAGCAACAAAGAAACTATATAACTGCTCAAAAAAGAAATGCTACAGCTAATACAATACTCTACTCTTTGTCATGATAGACAAGTGAACTCCATGCTCTTTAATTAGAGAGCATGGACCAATAAGGTGAGAAGACACAAATTGAGTGTTACTAACTCCAAGAATATGAGCATCACGGGATCACCTATTCTTGAGCATCATAGGATCACCTAGGTATAGGATGAAATGGGGACCATGAGAGAAGAGCACTTAAGAACCAAAGTGGAAAGCACACATGACTATAGTACATCAGACCAGTTTGGTCTGGAATAAACTCTAATGTCTAATATCTTAAGAAGAACTTGGGATATGATGAAGGATTTACAAAATGAAACAGGAGAAGGAAGGAGACATTGTGCCTATTAAAGTATCACCCAGATAGGTATTAAGTTTGGGGTCTTGTATTTTGAATTAAATTTAGGGTTCACTTGTGACGCAACCTTCTCCTCCCTCAGTGGACGGTCGCACCACCAGGACCTTCACAAACCTCGGCCCGAAGAGTCTACACTCTTCCAACTCCCTTGGGAGTTCCGTACCCACAGCTACTCAGACGATCCTCCCTCTGGAATTAGTGAAGGATCAGCTCTCGCGACTTCGCAAATTCCACAACGGGAAATTGGATCCTCGGATCCCGAGACCCTATGCTCTGGTCAATGTTGACTTGCTCTTGGCCTGTCGGGACCTCGCGCTATCGCGACTCGCGACTAGCGTCTCGATACCTTCGAGGCTTCAACCTCCGAGACCCGAAGTGCCGAGGTGCCGAGACTTTGAAATCTCGCGACCTCGTACTCTCGTCACTCCCGAGATCAGACTTTAGGCTCCCCGCTCCCGAGATCCGATATCCCGAGATCACCTGTCACATCGTCTGATTTCGACGTACCCCATGCGAGGGATTTAGGACGTCGTGCTTCCGCGTTCTCGCGACCCCGCGCTACAGGAAGCAAGAATATTCCGTCGCGAACTCCCGATGCATCCGACCCACAAGTCAGGCCGCCACCTTAGCGATTCTCCCCGACGAGTCAAGTCGTCGACTCCCTTCCTCTTAAAGAGTTTCCTCGTTCATCACCTTTACTCTGTGAGACCTCCGCAAGATCGACTTCACAGCAAATCAAAGGAATTATCCCTCCCGAGCTTTTAGTAACTCGGGTTCCTTCAGAGAACTTTCACGCACTCGGCGCACCTTTCAACCTTCAATCAACTCTCCAAGTGTTGAAGTCCTTCTGGGTCCTGTGCACTTACGCTTGCAACAGCCTCGCCCCTTTCTTTCTCAGACTTGCTACTGAGACTCCTCATCCAATCTGCCCTCTCCTGCAAGGCTCGAACAACTCACACAACTCTGGGCAAAAGAGAACAAAGGTTCAACTACTTAGCCTCCTCGACGCACTCTATGCGGAGGTATTCAACTGCACTCAATGCAGGAATCGCCTGGCCTAAGTAGAGAAACAATTGAAACTCATTCATTCATCTCTCAGGTTTCGCACCTGATACGCAATCACATATGCAGCATATAAAAGATAAGCATAAAAGGAAGCAAACATGCACAAGCACAATATCAACAACACACAGAGATCAAACGCATCCATGGAAATTGAATCAAAGTCTTCCTATTAATTCAATAACTGTACATGGAAGTTCTTCACAAATCTCTCTGCTCTGCGCTATGCTCTTCTCTAATGCTTAATGAATGTTATCTTACAATGATCCAAGGGAGGGTGTCTATACTCCGTTTTCCCTCTCGAAAACTAGACTGTCTAATCTATAGTTAATTACCCTATCTACTTGCATTAAATCTAAGTAAATGCCTCAGCTACCTATGGACGAGAGCTTATCCGCTCAAGGTCCGTTACAGATACGAATGCGCTTCATCACATCAATCTAATTAATGTTTAGCGCCGCCATATTACAATGTTTCAAAATTTGTATGCTGCGATGTCCAGCTGTTCCCTCTTTCCACGCGCTGGCTCGCTTGATGAAGTGAGCGATGCTCTTGCATCAACTTGATTAGCTACATCTGTTTGGTGTACATAAAGTAGGGGCAGTTCCTGAAAATAAGGCCTCGGTCATCTTTGTTTTAGAACAAAAATGCTAAATAACCTCTTTTACAAACAAAGAGGGATAGGTTCCCCTTCATTAATGATATCTAGTTTGTATTTAGTCAAGAATCAACAAATTTTGGGGATGGCTAAAGCCCAATAAATATTCCAATGTGTGCCCTTTGTGAAAATATGATTGTATTCCTTCTTGGTGTTTTTGTCATCACCTTCAGGGTTGAGATATGCTTAATTTGATGGACAAATTATCTTCAAATGTCATGGTTAATTTGTCTTTTACTGTTGCATCCCTCGGGATTTGGTGAAATTGTTCTTCCCCTTTAACATAGGGAGATGTTTAAGAAGTTGGGGAGAGGGGGGATAGGAGAATCCTTCACTCCCATCCCTGTCAGAGGCCATGGTAGTTACATAGAGAGGAGCCCTTTATTTGGCTACAAAGCCCCAAGAGAGCTCTGAATTTTTCTAATATGACTTTATATTGAAACCCTTTGTTGTTGTTAACAATGCCATGTGATCATTATATATTTCGTGTGATATCTTATTAACCTCTACATTTGGTATAATTTTTCCTTCCTCTTTGAACTTCCCTCCTGAATGTTGTAATTGTAGAATTGGGTCTTCCTCACTCTAGGATGATGATGTTCCAATATGCTAAATCTGTTATGATTACTCGACTTCTTTGCTACTTGCATATTTTTAAAAGGAGCATTAGCTTAGGTTTATCTTTTTCCTCTATTTGAAACAATGTTCCATTATTCTTCAAGTTTCTCAACTCGCTTTTCTTGTTCATTTGTTGGTTGTTCTTGGTTCTTCTTGCAATATTTCACAAAGTGGCATACTCATCATAAATCTTACACTTAAATATGATTTTATCATAGTCAAACCCTTGTATATGGGTCCATCCATCTATCTTGAGTTCCAATGCACCAAGAATGTTTTTTTCCAGATCAATTTCTAGCTAATTTTTTATGCATGTGTGAATTGCAAATTTTGGTTAAAATCTACCAATATAACATCTCATCTTATTTTGAATTCCTTATAGGCATCCATCATCCCATAGGTTTAACAAAGGAAAGGAAATCTCACCTATACTTGGATCATTGGTGAGATTTCCTCCTCGAGATCACAATCTAATACTCGGGTAAATGCACTTTAAGGCCTAGAACCAAGTCCCATATCTTAAGATGAATTCTTATCCCCCTTTTAATTCAAAGTAGAATGCGAAAAACCCTTTTTCATACATGTAATGTTGAACCCCATCTTTTGATGTGATGCCATTGTTTTTTAATTTAATTATCCACTACTTTGGGA
>ML794732.1:208466-223239 GCA_009831015.1 Picea engelmannii | reverse complement strand
TGATTTTATTGAAGAAAGGATAACACTAAAAGAAAGTGTCAACATCAATCACAAAGATTTGAAATTTGGACAGTACATAAGGTAAGGCGAATTTCTATGTAGAAAATTGAACAAACAGGAAAAAATTACTTTTTCAAATGAAGATCATCGAGTTAAAATTTAATTGTCCGATTGGCATTCATTAAAAACGTTATGAGTGTTAAGTTCTTGACTGATAATTAGTCAGTTAAGGGTTTGATTTCCAATATGAAAATGCAAATTTGGGTGAGCATTTCACTTTTAATTATCTAGTCGTGCATGCGGGCAGACCATTGAAGGCAGGTTTGTGGTTGGCCCACATGCAAAACCTAAAAACTAAATCTGTGATAGCATGGAAATTACATTATAGAAAACTATAATTTAAGGAAACCGATTACAAAAAATTGAAAGAGACAGTGAATGCATGCATGCACGAGGGCCGACCATTGAAGGTAGGTTCATGGTCGCCCCGCCTTCAATGGTCGGCCCACATGCATGCAAAACCTAAAACCTAAATTTGTCATAACATCGTCTACTCGATCAAATAACCTGGAAATCATAATTGAAGGAAACCGATTCCGAAAATTTTAAGTATAGAGAGGAAGATCTTACCTCATCTTGCTTCATGCTTTGCTCTGCCAACCTTCTTGCCAGTCCAATATGTTGTTCTCTCTCTTTTTCTCCAAATGCATCCAATTAAAACACTAATCGTTCTCTTGCTTGTGCTCGAAATGCATCCAATCGATCCAGAATTTCTATATAATACCAATATGCATATTGTAGTTGTGGGTATATGAAAGTAGGCCATAATATGAAACGACCAAAAATATATAACTTTAAATTGTCAAACGTGCCATGAAGCCCCTGCCTCCCATAAATAAAATAAATAAATTTAAATTGACAAACATGGCCTACCTCCAATAAATAATTTTATTGGCAAACGTGGTCTGCCTCTAATGTAATCAGGCGCCTACCTCCCATTATTAAAATAAATAACTTTAAATTGGAAAACGTGGCATTAGACGCCTACCTCCAATATGATATGTGTGCAATCCATTAGTAATGTTGTTGAGGTAGTGCCTCTTAAAAGCTTGCACAAAGGTTAATCATCTAAAAGTCGCAATCGTATGGTCTTACAGTCATATTGGTGCGATTTTTCTTTCTATCATATTTTTGGAATTGTCTAGAGGCTCTGTTGCTCACCAAGAAGGGTTTGCTTCGCAGGTTCTTAGAAACATTCCTCACTATTCGAGAGCAAGTCTCGGAATCAACATGGGCGGGAATTTATTACTGAAGATGAATAGGGTATTCATCCTTTGAAAAATAACTTATTGCAAACTCATGCCGCTCCATGCTCTTTGGAGTAGTCTGAATCACCTAGACTTTAGGCGAATTCCCATCGACAACAATGGAAGATGATCGTGCCTTGGGAGGACTTGTGCTTCAATCGGTCAAATATAATATTTGTGCATTGCTTGGATAGAAATGAATGTGTGGAGGCCTGATGCTTTATGGTTAGGGTTTATGTGGATGGATTATTAATGCAATGATGCAATGTAATTAACTTGTTGGGCACATTCATGTAGCGATTTGACAGGGACAACGGATAAACAATGTAAGTGATAGGTAGTGTGATTTTTCTTTCTTTTGTGTTTCTAAAATTCTCTAGAGGGCCCACTCGTAGTCAAGGGTTTGCTTCGAGAGTTCTTAGGAGCATTCCTTATCGTTCAAGAGCTAGTCCCAGAACCAACACAGGCGTTTGTTGTTGAAGACGAAGAGGGGAATCTTTCTTTGAAAAATAATTTACTATAAATGCATGATGATCCTTGTTCTCTAAAGGAGTCTTAATTGCTAGGACTTCGGACAAATTCCCTTTGACAATGGAGAAGATGATTATGCCTTGGAAAGATTTGTGCTTCATTTGGTCAAATAGAAGTTGCTTTTCTTCTTGGCGTTTCGATATGTGTCACATACCCACTACAGCAAAATAAAATTTTCTCTCTTCCTCAAGGGATAGAATCCCCGAATTCCTACGAGGGCCTAGCGCAGGCTAGCTCTTCCCTTATCCACCTCCATGTGATCGTTGGTTATGACCACAGGCCAAGCCAAGAGGCACCTTTCGCATTTCGCGACTCAGCGATGCAAGAGAGTCAAGTCTTTCAACTCTTCAAACCTCGAAACCCAAAATCTTACCTTTGATGAGATCGACGGCTACGAATCTCCCCCTGATCCGACGGTCCTGGCTGTATCGGGATTTCAGTAACTAGGAGTTTGAAATGCAAGAGAGTCAAGTCTTTCGACTCTTCAAACCCCGAACTCCGATACGTGAGTTCTTGTATGAGATCCAACAATCCTCGATGATCTGGATCCAACGGTCCAGATCTTTTCGGAGTTTCGTGAACCGGGAGCTCACGATGCAGCGACTCCGAATCTCTTATCACTCCAATCCCCGAATTCCGATATGGGAATTCGTGTAGGAGATCAATGACCCTCGTTGATCTGGATCTAATGGTCACTATCCCTCCTGAGCTTAAGGGTGTTGAAAGACACTAAATCTTAATCCCTTCGCTTTTCTATGAGATCCAATGGCCCACAGGATTTCGGAGCTTTCCCCGAACTCTGACCACTCACCACGCATCTCCTTTGATGGACAATCCAGATCCTTTCAGGACTCCTCCTTTCTACCACATGACCCTGTCTTGTGACCTAGGGCCCATCCACAGAGTGCGTTGAGGTTTCGTGTACCAGGATTTCGTGACTTGCGAAGATGAGGGGTCTTGCCCTTTGGTTTCCCGGGTGTTGAAACACCGAAACCTATTCACGCTAAACTGATTCGGGGTTTCGCATATCGGGCTTTTGTGACTTGCAAAGACAAGGGGCTTTCCCTTTGGTTTCCTAGGTGCTGAAACATCGATCGGAAGCCACGTGTCCCTTCGATGGATAGCTTGATTTCCTCTTCGAAGAGTTCAGGATTTCGTGACTCGCACGTTGTAAGGTCCTTACCTTCGAACCCTCAACTCCCGAAACGTAGAAATCTCCCTCTGAATGATCAACGGTCTAACTTCTCATCCGGATTTCACGTATCACGCATTCGAAGGGGTCTCTACCTCTGTTTCCCTGAACGTCGAAATCCTCCTGGGTTTAAGGAACACTATGCAAGTGTTATCCCTTATGAGCTTCGTCAGCTATGAAGGACTTAAGAGTTTTGGGTTCGACTTGCCTTGCAGAGAGCCTGTGCATATCTGCACTACCTCTCCTGAGCTTAATAGGCTTCGTGCTCCAAGGGACTCAAAATGATTAGGAAGGTTTACATGCATACATGAAACTGTGTCCACGGTCGATGAACGCACAGTTCATGACTCGGGCTTATGCATCCATAGGACACCAGCATTTATGAGTATAAAATCATCTCCTAACCATATAATTTCTCACTGGCCTAGTTATACAATCAAGTAGAAATAAGGGGGATACAGTATATCCATTAAGAAATATGCATGATTCCTACAACATACACAGTATAGCCAATTCATACACAGTTACCGATAAATTACACAGGGTAGGAAATCACTTATCTATTACAGGTTGTTGCCAACCAACTGATTGTGGGTGTTCATCCTTCCACTCGACCATAGGCACAAAGGCATTCATTCTTAGCACTATGGCCGCCCCCGTGCCAAGCCATGATATCACCAGGGAACTCTCACACTTATCAAGGGTTATTCCTCTGTTTCCACTTCTGTTTGGGTCCTGTTCTCTGTAACTCAGAGCTTTCTCTCTTGGTTATGGCCTCGGCGAGGTTTCTCAGATGCTCCTCAACACCAATCTCGTGGCCTTCAGTTCGTGACTCACTGGAGAGCTCTGCGCATCTCCCTTGCGAGCTTACACTCTTCCTGTCTCGTGTCCCCTCTCTCCCGTGTGTATCCCTCTTACCTTGGAAGGTTTGTCGACCTATCATGTTCCTTCTGTCAGAAGGAAGCTCAGGTCTGCAGGTCCCTGCGGTACTTCGGGCTGACAACCCATGTTTCCATTCATGGGGGTGGTTGGTGATTCAACCACCGATCCTTTCTTCATTAACCGATTTTCTTTCCTTGGGATTCGAAGGAGGTTTGTCATCCTTATCAAGGGAGATTTGGGGTTCTTTGATATATGAAACCTCTTGTATAGTTTTCACATTCTTCCTCTAGTGATATCATGGCTAGTACTTTCAAGGCTTCACCCCCACATTCAGTTATTGGCAACTCAAACAATAACACATTTACATTTTCCTCATGCATTAGCATGGAAATTCCTATTTTATGATTAATTACAAATTGGGGGAAACAAGGTGTTACAATATGACTATGTAGGAACTTGGATTGGGATTCTAATTTGGGTTGCAAGGTAGGGTTGGATATGAATGAATTCATGGAGGCTTGGTGCTTCATGGTTAGGGTTTATGCGAATGTATTATTTGTTCAACACTGCAATGCAATTTATTTGTTTGGTGCATTCATGTAGCGATTTGACACGGACAACGAATGAACGAGGTATTCAATCAAATGAACTAGAGAATAATTTGAGTGAGAATTTGCGCAGATCGTTTTCGACCTTTCCGACTGTTAATCTCCCTTTAAAACATCACTTAGACAACAACATAAGCTTGATTTCACAAATGGATTATGAGCTAACAAGTAAACTTACTAATGTTTATGTAGATTAAGATTGCAAACTTGGTAATGGAAGCCAACACCTCCTTCAATCAAATGGATCTATGGATTCACAACCCAAGTTGAGGAGAACATTGGAGTTCACAATAGAACCAAATTCAACAAAAATATTTTCCATTTAAGAAATATTTGTAGCTTTGCCAAAACTGATTTTTAGGCACAAAGACAAAAAAACAAAGTATGTGTCTTGTGATCATACTAAGGACAATGCGCATTAGTTGGTGATGATCCCAATGTTGCATGGTGATAATCCCAATGTGGCATCTAGACTCCACTCAACTGATCAAACTGACGTGTGAACTGAAGAGAATATTCTCCTAGAGGAATATTCTCCCTAAACTTTAGGAGACTGGATAATGACTAATAAACATAGGAAAAACCTTAGGAAAAAGAAATCCTAGCTGCGTGTGAAGAACTCCAACACCCCCACTAAATATCACTATGGTGAAAATAAAGAATGGGTCCCGACAACGAGGCCATGTTAGGTACCCAAATACAAAATATACAATGAAATAAATGAGGAAAGAGGGAAAACCTCATNCTTCAAAGTACAATGCATGTAAAAGGAAGAATAGAGACTTGCTAGGCGACTATGTCCTTCACTCCAAGATGACTGTGTAGAGAATGAAACTTCTGCTCAGTGAAGGTCTTGGTGAAGATGTCTACAGTTTGTTCTGTTGAAGGACAAAATTGCAGGTCGATGATCCCCTCGTGTACTAAGTCCCAGATGTATTGCATGTGGATCTCGATGTGCTTTGTTCGTTGCCTCTGAACTGGATCTCTGCAAAACTTCAGAGTGCTTTGGTTCTCACACCAGATAACGATCAACCGATGAAACTGAATTCCCAACTCAATGAGAAAATGTTGTAGCCACATAGCTTGAATGGTTATGTTAACTACCCCTCTGTACTCAGCCTCGGTTGAATATAGAGCAATAGCATCCTACTTCTTGCTCGACCAACAGATAGGCCCGGAACTAAGACTGAGTGAGTAACTAGATGTGGACTTGCGCTCAATGCTATTGCCAACCCAATCAAAATTAGTGAACCCATTGAGGTCCAATGTAGAGTCTGCTGCATAATGAATCGCAAAGGTGATGGCGCCCTGTACGTATCGAAGGATGCGCTTTGCAGCCTTCCAATGTAGCTCATGTGGCTCCTGCATGAACTTGGAGACTACTCCAACTGCATAGGAGAGGTCTAGTCTGGAGTGTGTGAGATACAACAAGCTCCCCACTAGCTGTTTGTACAGTGTGTTTTCAACCAGTAGAGTGTCCCCGCCATCTTCAAGTTTGATTCCTGATAGGAAAGGAGTCAGGGCAAACTTGCAGTCTGTCATGTGAAATCTCTCAAGGAGATCTCGTGCATACTTGGCCTGAGACAGTTTGATGCTTGATGCATTTTGATTGATCTCAAGTCCAGGGAAGAAATGTAGCGGACCCATGTCTGTCATTAAGAACCTGTCATGTAGAATCCTCTTGACTACAACAATCGTTGAAGTCGACCAACCGGTGATCAACAAATTATCAACAAACAGAACTAAGAGTAGAAGTGAATCAACTGTTATGAGCATGTTAACTTTAGAGCTACTATTAAGTTTCTTTTCAATTTACTAGATAGCCATAGCATAGGTAGGATCATTGAGAGAAACACAGTCACAAGATACACAACATTTATACTGGGAAGCCTTCATGGGGGAGAAAACCCAACAAAAACTTCCTTAATATAGATAGCCAATACAATGACAAGAAAATAAACCAAAAACACTAGGGAATATCCAACACTGGGCAATGTGCCTCTCTCTTCCTTCTTCTCCCAACTGCAACTCTCTAAACTTGCGCACTTGATGAGTGAATGAGTGAGTGAAAAAATGAGGTGTTAGCCTCCTTTATTTATACTAGCTGGCAGACGCTGGCAATGTGTCTCTTCACAGGGTAGGGCCAACTTCTCTTCTTAGTGGTTAAAACCACTTTAATTGGGCATGGGGGGCGACTTATTAATTAGCATAATATAATTAGGGTTTGATCAATCCAAAAAAGGCGATTTAGTCATTTACAATGCTCGACATGATCAATCCACAAAAGGGGATTGATCTAATTAATAATGACTCAATAATAAATATAATACTCTTTGTAGTTACAATATTTCAACACTCCCCCTTAACAAGAAGGGTATTCTACAACATCATCAGGAGAAAGAGAGGGCAGCAACGTCATCAACATCTGGAACACTGACTGGCATATCTATAAATCATCGAAATTTTTTCTCATCATCAATATCATCATCCACGACAAGGAGCTGGAATCGCATCATCATCATTTGCATCAACATGGATTAGTATAACACTAATACATCATCATCATCAATAACAACACTAGGCTGATACAACATCAACAACAATAGCATCACAACACGAAGGCTGGAGCATCATCAACATCAGCACTAAGCTGGAAATCTTCAGCACAAAGTTGGCATCACATCAACATCAACACGAAGCTGGAAATCTTCAGCACAAGACTGGCATCACATCAACATCATCACGAAGCTGGAAATATTCAGCACGAAGTTGGCATCACATCAACATCAACACGAAGATTGAAATCTTCAGCACAAATCTGGCATCACATCAACATCAACACGAATATGGAAATCTTTAGCACAAGGCTGACATCACATCAACATCAGCATGAAGCTAGAAATTTTCAGTACAAGCCTGACATCACATCAACATCATGTGCAACATAATGAGGCAAGTGCAACAACATTTTGTGGCACTCTGACAAATCCAAAGGATCTATCCAAGGATGATCAGTCCCCTAGGATATAAAATCTTAACTGAGCTACCCACTATTGGTCAGGATACCATATTATCATCAACACTACTCCCCCTTTCGAGGGAGGTCCTTTCGGACTATACCAAACTTGTCTCAAAAGTATTTAAACTTTACACGAGACACAGGCTTGGTCTGCAACCTGCTCATCTGTGCCAACATATTGGAGCTTTAAAGCTCCCCTGTGCATCATATCATGAATGAAGTGATATCGGATCTCTATGTGCTTCATCTCATCATGGAACACATCATCTTTATACAACTCTGGTTATCACATAGGATCATGGTGGCTTCCATCTCCAGATCAAATAGATCTGTCAACAACATCTGAAGCCATATGGCTTCACAATCTGGCAGAACATGCAACAATGTATTTTGCTTTTGTCGTGCTGGGAGCAATGTCAGATTGCTCCCTACTCTGCCATGAATTCATGGCTGACCCCAGACTGAAACAACATCCTGAAGTGCTATTTTTATTAGAAACACTTCCAACTCAATCTGAATCAATATATCCATACAATATGTAGTCATGATCTCTAGTATAACATAGACCAAAATCCAACGTACCCTTAAGGTATCTCATCACATGTTTTGCAGCTACAAGGTGAACAGGTCTGGGCTCTACCAGATACTGACTCAAAAGGTGTTCACAACAAAACATATATACAGTATGTTATTCATCAGATACATCAACGAACCAATAATCTGTTTCTACATAGTAGCATCAACTAATTCTGACGAGGTATCTACCAGGAACTTCAACTTCGTTTCCATGGGTGTGTTCATGGATTTATATGTGAAAATATTGTGTAACTACAAATAATATTCTTATCCCCTTTTGTGGATAGAGCAAAAGATAATATATATATATTGACAAGTCGACCCTATTATGCCTAGACAAGACAAATGTAAATTAAAAAGGTAAAGTGGACAGGTCGACCCTAACCTAATTATTAGGGGGGCACAACTTGTATTTATAAGAGGCCTAGCACCTCATTTGTACACACACTCATAAAGCTCTCTCTATCAAGTGTGCAAGTCTAAGAGTAACGCAGCTACAAGGAAGAGTATCTCAGTAAAGGGTTTTGGTCATCTTGGTGAAGGACTATCTTGGTCTAAGTGGTGCGTTACTCTGTTCTGGTTGAGGGTTTTTGGTGGATCTTTTGTTTGGTGAGACCTCTCTTGGTGAGAGACATTGTACTTGGTTATTGAATCTATATTAAAGAAGTTTTGTTGTGTTTTCTTCCCCTTGAGGGTTTCCCAGGATAAATGCTTGTGTACTTTGTGATTGTGTTTCTTTCAGTAAGATTCTTATTATGTTGTTGTTATAATGAAGATTAATAATAACAATTTAAGCAATAAACTTTAACATGGTATCAGAGCTAAGCTGAATAGAGCATCTTTCACAGAAAAAGAAAAACGTCACTATTGTCATACAAGAAAATTAGGGCTTTTTATTAAAGAGGAATTTCAGCCCAAAGATCATCTAGAAAAGTGTGCCCTAGCCTAAGGAACTCGTTGGCACCTTCAACGCACCTTTTTAGTGGATAGAACTCCTGGAAAGTGAAACCTTAGTTTTCACTGGTACCAGAAAACTAGAAGTACCAGAAGTACCAGAAAACTAGAAATACCAGAAAACTAGGAAACCAGAACCAGTACCAAAAATAACAGTCCAAATTTCTGCAAGCTCAGTTTCAAGGGGTAAAATTTGGAATTTTCAGAAAGTGATTGTACCAACATACTCACCTCAGTCCAACGTATCTTTTGGTGAGTTCAGTTTTCAGATCCAAGAAATTTGATTTTTTTATTATTTCTATAGCCCGGAGGGCTAGGGTTTCTATTGCAAGAAAGAATGGCTACCGATATGAGGGTAGAAGATAGGTTGGAAGGATCTGGAAACTTAAGATCTTGGAAGCATAGGTTGCAGATGATTCTAGACGAGAACATGTCACAGTGAGTATACCAGAACCAGAGGAAGAAGAGCAAAAGACCAAGCATAAGGACAAGCGAAAAGAAAGTATTAAGCACATGTGGCAGAGGAAGAGGAATCTCCTCCCTCAAAGAAAGCTTTAGTAGAAATTGAGGATTATGTACTTTAAGTTGAAGATAGTTGATCTAAAGAAAGATAGCAAATGGTGGAGTCCATCGAGCCTCCCCACACAAAAACAAAAGATAAGTATTCATGTTATTTTTAATATCTTGTTTACTTTAATACTTTCTCATTACAAGTTAGATTTTTGTGATAATGTTAATTAACCTCGTTTTACTTAAGTGTCTATGCAGGCTTATGAAGGAAGTATCAAAGAAGAGGATACAAAAAGAGATAAAATATTTATTTCAGGTATGATCACTCATGAGAGTGACAAAGGTATGTGTTTAGATATGATAGTTAGTGAAAATTTGTTAATTTCATAGCTACAGTGAAAAAGAGTTCAAAAGTCTTATTCATGATTAGGGTTTTAGATGTGTACATGGTTGAACAAGTTTTACTTAAGAAAATATGTGTACTGCTCTGATAGAAATCATGATACAGTTTTATTTGATTACTGCTTATGGTTACTCACTGATTGGCTAAGTGACATATCTTAGAAAGCATATTGTAAGTAAGTTTACAGGTCTCGGAAGAAAGAACTTATGCCTTGACTTGTAGAAGTTAGACAACATGAGAAGGACTTATGATATGGTGACAGTCAATAAAGACCAGACAGTATCCAGTATTTATATAGGAGCAGGAGGCTCCTAAAGATGCAGAACAAAAATGTTCAAGATGAAGAGAAAGATGGATACTCAGATATAGTTGATGAGATACAGGTAACTGCAGGTTGCTCCAATACCGTTCTTATAGATGCAGAGGGAGCAAGTTGATCCAGTATGAAGTCAGAAAGAAAGAAATGTTCGAACTCAAGAAGGCACCCAGGATATTACAGAAGAGAACTTCAAGGACGATGATTATCAGATGTTACACAATTAAAGAATCTCTTAGTTTGGTGCAAGAAGGAGAGATGTCTTCGAGTTCGAAATGGAGGATCGTGATTTGGTGCAGTTAGGAAAGCAAATGGATGGTGCCCAGATATTTTGATCAAGATGAAAGTTATCCAGTAGATGGATGATGCCCAACAAATGGGTAGCATGGTATTATACCATGGAAAGATTTTGGACCACAAGAGATTTTTTCAGATCCCGTAGCTAGACCTTCATAGAGAAGGAATGAGCAAATCCCACAGGTAGACTTTCATAGAGAAGGAGAAAGAGAAAAGACATTCGTAAAGAAGAAAGAGACCTTCGTAGAAGAAGGGGAATGAGAAATTTTCCAAGGTTGGCCTCTGTCCAAGTGTTGAGTTTTGGATACTCTAGGGACATGCTAGAATACCCTCGTTGAGAGGGGTGTGACCACCCTCATAGTGAGGAGTGTGGATGTTTCTCCAAGGGGCAGCGGGCAGATACTCTCCTCTGGCCAAGGATTAGGTAGCCTGGAACACAAACCTTGACCATGTGGAATGGTTAGTTGGCTCTTGAGGTTTGTGTCGTGATCCTGCGTGGATCATGGAAAGGGAGTCTAGTCTTGCCCAGGCTAACATCTTAGCTTCTCTAATTCATGTGGGATGACTAGGAGTGAAGCTATGGTAGTAGTCCTCCCCAGTGGATGGGTGAGATAGATGACTACAAGAGAAGGTAGAACATAAAAGGAATGGAAAAACTCATAGAATATCTTATGCGTGAAGATGAAAGAAAGAAAGAGTATATTCTATGTGGAGATGAAATAAAGAAAGAGTTATATCATGTGCGAAGATAAAGAGAACAAAACTTCTTTAATATGGATTCATGGAGAACCAATCAATTATCATGATTCCAGACGACCAAGTGGATTATATTGATGCCTCATGTTGCCCAGTTGATAAGGATTATCCAGTTGATGATATTGCCCAGATAATATTGTTCAGTTGATGATGACATCCAATGACCTGTCAAAAGATAAAGAATATCCTTCTTGTTAAGAGGGAGTGTTAAAATATTGTGTAACTGTAAAGAATATTCTTATCCCCTTTTGTGGATAAAACAAAAGATAATATATATATATATTGACAAGTCGGCCCTATTGTGCCTAGACAAGACAAATGTAAATTAAAAAGGTAAAGTGGACAGGTCGGCCCTAACCTAATTATTGGGGGGACACAACTTGTATTTATAAGAGGCCTAGCACCTCATTTGTACACACACTCATAAAGTTCCTTCTATTAAGTGTGCAAGTCTGAGAGTGACACAACTATAAGGAAGAGTATCTCGGTAAAGGGTTTTGGTCATCTTGGTGAAGGACTATCTTGGTCTAAGTGGTGCGCTACTCTGTTCTGGTTAAGGGTTTCTGATGGATCTTCTGTTTGGTGAGATCTCTCTTTTGAGAGACATTGTACTTGGTTATTGAATCTATATTAAAGAAGTTTTGTTGGGTTTTCTTCCTCTTGAGGGTTTCCTGGGATAAATGCTTGTGTACTAAGTGATTGTGTTTCTTTCAGTAAGATCCTTATTATGTTGTTGTTATAATGAAGATTAATAATAACAGATTAAGCAAGAAAGTTTAACATTATATTCCAACATATCAAACCTCTTCAGTATTTCAACTACATACTTCCCTTGGTTAAGGAAGATCTTCTCTGGGCTCTGCCAAACTTCAAGACCTAAGTAATAATGCATCAAGCCTAGGTATTTCATCTCAAATTCTACAGTGAGTTTCTTCTTACAATTTTGTGATGAGTTTTTCTTCTCTAGTTAAAAATAAGTCATCCACATATAGCAATAATATAACTGACTCATAACCTTGAACTAAAGGTTAGAATCAACTTTACTCTTGGTAAATCCCAAGCTCGCCAGGAAACTATCAATTCTGCCATACCAAGCTTTAGGAGCTTGCTTCATCTTGCAGACACGAGTCTTTCTATCTTCAACTTCAAATCAAATTTTCACATCACTTTGTACCAACTTGGTACACTTGCTCAGCTGCAACTCAATCTGCACAATCATGTGCTATCTCTATGTGCTTTCTACAAAGCACTATATGTCTCATTGTCTGGGAGTATGTCATGTACTCTCTCTGCAACTGTTACTCTGGAAGTGGGACTCTGCACCTGCAGTTGCTCTGAAGTTGAGAATGGTTGTTCCATTCTCACTGTGAGTGCTAAAATCTGAGAGTAACTCCTCTATTTCATCACAACAACAACTTCATCTAAAACTGAGAGTGGCTCAATAATTGATACAGAAGGTAATTCTTCTTCTTTCATGGAGGTAACTCTATATTTTATTGTAGTCATTGTTGAGTACATTTTTATGCCTCCTTTCACTCCATAAAACCATACTTTTGTCTCCAAAACCATCCATTTTACCTTCATTTTATTCCATATTTTTCATAAAACAACCTATGAGAGATACATTTATCATTCCTTAGCTTAAGAATTGAATTTTTGAATTTTTAGCATTAAAATTAAAATTTTATCAGAAATTACAGGGTTTGACTAAATTCCGTAATTGCTCCAAGGTTCGTGTACTTTCCGAACAGTTGGAAGAAGTCATAGACATGTGTCATGATCCTTGATGTCCAAGGATGGATGAATACCTATCAGGTTCGAGATCTGAGCTTTCCAAGTGCCCGGTCAACGTTGGTCAAACAGGGCCACTTCAGCAGAAAATACCTTGTTTTAGCAAAAAATCATGGACAGTTTTAGATTTTCTTGGGATTTGTGCATATTTTATGGATCTGAAGGGGGTATTCGACCTTCGTAGCATATTTGATGGATCTGATCATCATCTTAGGAGACTTCTTAGCATTTTCAATTTCAAACTTCTTGTATAAATACTTCAAGACATGGACTAGTATGACATCTAATGTTAATGAAGAAAACTCTAAATTTTCAGTCTTGAGATCAGTTTGGTGTTTTGTTCTTGATGATGTTTATGAGATGATTATGTGAATGTTGTTGGAAGTTCCTTCTTAACTGAGACAACTCTAGGTGTACAAGTGAAGCACTGGATGGCCCCCTTTGTCAAGCTAATACACTTCTCCTTTTTCATTATTTTCAAGTAAAGTTTGGTATGAGCTTTAGTTCAATTTACATTTTGTTGTAGGTAATGCTGATGTGTTTTACTTGATTTCAAAATTAGTTATGTTGCTGATGAATGTGGGAAAGCGAAGAATGCATCTCTTGTAAAAGGGTTTAGTCTTTCTGACATTTACAAGCCTCTAAACTAGTTTGAATGCTTAATATTGGTTGAATGCTTTTACTTTAGCTTGTTGATTAATGGTAAGAGATCTATGAATACAACTTCTGTAAAGAAGCTTAGCATTTCTTTCATACTCAACACTTAGATTAGCTTTTGAATTATTTCCATTTAAAGAACTAAATTTATCTCTAAGTCCATACATTTTGGATGTGTCTCTAAGTCTTACAAACACCAGATTGACAATCAAATACACTCTAATTTACATCAGTAGATTGGAGCCCAACAGTGATGTCTCCATGACCCAACTAATGTACTGCACCAACTGCCACTCAATTTTAAATATGGAGATTGCTCCCCCTACATCTCATACTATATATGAATCATGGTTGTTCTGGTTGTCTTCATGAATACTGGAACTATTTCTTCAATTATTGGAGTAAGGGTCTCGTCATAGTCTTCTCCCTCTAGCTGGGAGAATCCTCTGGACACACATCATGCTTTGTACATCTGAAACATGCTTGATCTGTTAGATCAATCTTGGAAGTCAATATTGACTTCTCTTCTAGTCTCACGAAAAAATCCATATCCTAGTCTCTTTTACTAACTTCCTTCTCTATCACTGAAACAAGGGAATCTTCCTAGGAGATTTCAATTCTCCTAGAAGTTTATGAAGCTACGATCTAGTCTTCTCATGATATCTATCTCCCAGTCCTGGAAGTTGTCTCTTCATCTTATCCTTTCTGAGATCAATCTTACTCTCGATTTCTTCTAAGTCTACAAGGACTTCATCATCTCTTATGGGGTATGCTTGGTGTTGAATACCAAGTCTAAATATGAAAGGTTGAGTCAGACTTCAAACGAGTTATGCTTTCTGTCAAGGTGGCTTCATTATCCTTTGACCAAGTCTTTTGTGAGTTCTTGTTCTAATGTTTGGTCATCTTTGGAGCCTTCTACTCCTTACAATCAATCTCCATATGAGATACTTTGGATCTCAAAAATAACTTATTAT
>ML794732.1:154926-201113 GCA_009831015.1 Picea engelmannii | reverse complement strand
ACTCAATATGAAGTAATTTATCCAGAGTAACTTTGCTCTCAAAGTTGAATGCTTTCTCCTCTTTTCCATAGCTCAGAATTGTGCTTTTATAGCCTTCAGAATGCAACCGAAGGGCCGAGTTGGAACGTTTCCAGTATATGGAAGGCCAAGGATCAAAGATCTCCTGTCATGACATGGAAACCTGACTTCATTTTTGTATTTTCTTGCACAAATCCTGATGTACGCAGGTTGTAGTGGAGTAGCTAGCGTATACACATCTTGTATAGCAGATAGGGAGCGTATATGTGGAAAATTGTATATTTTTGACTCTGGATTCATCAAAAAGGGATGATAAGTCTGCATAGGGAAATGGAAAAAGACCCTCTGTGCAAGATAGTAATGGTGAGACAAATCTTGCTATAACAGATGCCCCCTAATGTGTAAGATTAGAGGAGTATCTGCGATGGCCAAAATACATTATAAATAACCCAGAAGTGGAGTGCTAGAGAACCAGCTGGATGAACTCAATTGTTGATTACATTATGTACTAACTTTGCATACATGTCTGCCAAGAATACAATGCAGATACATGTGGAAAATATACCAAACAAGTGTTCATAGCCATGAATAGGCAAATACAAATGCGGTTGCATGCCAAAAGTTGTCATAGTCACGAATGAGGCCCAGTGAAACCAATCTCAAAATCAATATGAAGATATATGTATACCATGGAGTACAATCTGATCTCCCGTGATTTATGAAGTCAAATAAGTCTTGGTCCAATGAAAGGGAAGCAACAGCTCAGGAAAGCTGTGGCCACGTAGTGATGTCTTCAAGTCTTCTATACTATACGCCAAGGGTGCAAGTCTACATTATGTGAATAAAGGAGTTGAGGTCGAACATAATGAGACATCGTTTGATTACTGGTCATCGAGGTATACCGTTAACAAAAGCGAGACAACCTACCAATAATGAAAGTAGGTATCAAGGCACCGAGTACATTCCTACAAGTGTGAATAAAGGAGTCGGTGTTGAACACTTGAGAAATCCATTGTGCAGGAGACATTGATGTATTCTCATCTGTCAATGGCGAGAGAGCCTGCCACTAATGACTACAAGCCTCAAGGTACTCATAAAACTCTAGGTCTCGTATCCAGAATAAACGAGCTGAAGTCGATGGAAAGAGACCCACTAAAAGGAGAGCATTAAGGCATCTATCATCAGTCAGCACGAGGAACAAAGCAAGAGCTTCATGCTTTGGTGGAGAACGGAAGAAGAACATGTTCACGAACCAACGACCCTGTGCGTCTTTCGTGTGTACGAAATGCAAGCGGTATACGAAAAAGACCCTTTGAATAGCAGCCAATGATGAAAATTGTTGATAAAGGTGAGGATACCACCAATAGGGCTAATGGCATCCAAGACACTGCACGAATCCCAAAGTGTGAATAGATGTCTTGCCGTCGAACACAAGGGAAACCACCTAGTGAACGACCAATGATGAAATGTCGATTGTTGGGTTCAAGGTGACTTACCGATGATGAAAGTGGGGCCAGGGTGCATGATAAGACCATAATATCATGTGATTCTAAGACAGACTAAGGGTATGGCTGACATGCAAAGTCAATATTTTTGAGGAGTGGTTGACATAGGTTGATAGACTTCCTTTGAACAAGAGCATGAGACATATGGTGGACTCCAACAGCATAGACTCAATGATGTGACTATTAGATGCAGGAGGCATCAATAACGTTCTCTATAGGGACTGGAAGAGTAACTAGTCAGTAGAGAAAACTTTGTGACGAGATCAACTTCCTAAGGCCATGCTAAACCCAAAATTATAATGACACAAGGACTCAATAATTTTGTGCTATATTCAAAGGCAACACAACTGCTGCCAATTATAATATAGTACTCCCTTTCCGCCCGTCTTTTTTTGTTTTTTCATAACAAATGAATGTTATGATACAAAGGAGGAAACGAGTGTCACAAGTAAGCAAAACTAGTTCCAGTTGTGGAACATACCTATGCTCAATGCAAGGAAATGCATGCGAGAGATGGACACTTGGGGTGATGTTCCCTCCAGGGTACAGGGTGTCAAATTGCGAAGGATATAAATAAGGCTTTGCTTGGTTAAGGATGCAAAAACTGCTTAGGCAACGGTTTATAACGCAAAGCGAGAACCGGCTAAAGGCTCAATACTGCAAGCGAGGGCATGAGATGCAATCACAACTTAACGCAAAAAAATATCATTTTTTATGTCTTGTAGTCTACTTGGTGTGAAAAAGGGGTAAACTTGTGCCAAATAGACGTCTTTTCAAATCCAATTTACGAGTGTGAAAAAGACAAGTTCACTCGACGATCTTTGTTATTTTTGGTAACGAGTCGGAAAAGGGCTTAACTAAAACTCACGATCTTTCAAATCCAATTTTAACGAGTGTGAAAGGGACAAATCACTCGACAATCTTTTCATTTTTTGAAAATGAGTCTGAAAAGAGCTTAACTAAGACTCGTGACCTTTCAAGTCCAATTTAACAAGTGTGAAAGGGACAAATCACTCTACAATCTTTTATCTTTTTGAACGAGTTGAAAAAGGGCTTAACTTGGACTCGTTTGGGAGATTCTAGGTGGTAAGTTACGAGGGAGGCCAAGGCTCCCGTGTTGGACTTCTATAGAATGTCAATATCTTACGAAGAACCGACACAAGCTTGGGAAAACCCAAATCTCTCCAAGTCGAGGAGGACAGAGTGCTAACAGAGGTTATCGTCTCCATGATATATTGGATAATGTCTCTTCCTAGAAGAGACATAGGTGGGGGTATTGGATACCCCATGAGACCATCCCAATCAAAGGGAACCTCGTCAAGACTTGGAGGGAGAGAAATTAGGAAGAGTAAAACTCTCTCTTGTTCAGAAGGTGAAGTACTAGAAATGCTATGGCATAGAAGGTATAGAACCAGAACCAAAAGAGCAGGATCAACCAAAAATTACATTGGCGTGATCGCTTCCTTAGACTTGTCACTCTCTAAGAGAAGAGTGGGGTCAATTGAAGATTGCATCGATACGACCACTTGCTCAACCATTAGTTGAATAGGATGCGAGACAACAAGGTCAAGAGGTGCATCACCCCAAAAAACAGGAGTGTTGTCAGTCGAAGATTGCATCGACATGACCGTTGGTTGAACAAGATGCAAGACAACAAGGTCAAGAGACGCATCACCCCCGAACATAGGAGAGGTGTCGGTCGAAGATTGCATCGACACGACCACAGGTTGAACGAGATGTGAGACAACAAGGTCAAAGGACGCATCAACCCCTAAAGGAAAAGGGGTGTCAGCCAAATATTGCATCGACATGACTGTTGTATCAACCAAAGAAGGAACAGAGTGTTGTGAAACCATAGATGCCTCAGAACCCGAAGGGCCCTTAAGTGAGCCCCATGCTTCTGGTATCCCAGTAGTAACAGGACACGAACGAGTAAGGTGACTTCCTTCACAATTCTTGCAAAGGAATATAGACTTACGTCTGAGACGTCTAGGCTTCTCAATCATATGAATGCCCCCAGCATGACTTGTAGTGAATAGTGACATGCTCCCAGCATGACTTGCAGAGGCTAGTAGCAAATCTCCAACATGACTTGCAAAGGTTGGTGATGAATCCCTAACATGACTAGCAGAGGTTTGTGATGTATGTGTAGTGTGACTAGCAGTGACCATACATGTGCCCCCAGCATGACTTGCAGCGGCTAGTTACAGGTCTTCAACATGACTTGCATAGGTTGTTGACCAATATCCAACATGACTAGCAGAGGTTGGTGACCTAATGCCAATATGACATGCAGTGACTGGACTTGTGCCCCCAACATGACTTGCAGCGGCTGGTTGCAGGTCTTCAACATGACTTGCAGAGGTTGTCGACCAATCTCCAACATGACCAACAGAGGTTGGTGATGTAATGCTAGTATGACATGCAGTGACTGGACTTGCAGCGGTGATGAATTGCGACATTTGAGACCAAAGTTCAAGGAGAGATTGGTTTTGAGAAATTGCAGGCCAAGAAGGATCCTGGTTTACACTCTATCCGACAGGACAATATCCTCCTCCATACTGATTCATAAAGGGTTGTAAGGGCATCAACACTGAGGAAGCCGCTTGCGAAGAGAAAGCGACATGACAAGGGTTACTCATGTGAGGATATATGTTGCCCCCAGATGAAGGAATTTCGTGAGGGGGGTTGCCCATACTATAAAAATAACTCCCCCCGGATGAAACACTAGAGGATAGACGGAGGTCCGCCATGGGAAAAGTGTTCGTAGGAACTGACATAGCGGAAGAAGGATAAGTGGGCGGAGTGTAATAAGCATAATGATTGCTTAATTGGGCACTTACTTCTCGCATAGTGGATTTGTAGGAAGGAAGTTTCCAACCTCCTATCGTAAGAGATGTTTGAGGGATATGACTCCCACCAAACGGAGAGGGATAATAAGGAGGCATCATGCCCCTAGACCCAAAACTTGTATTCGCATAAGGAGGCGATACAGAGGATGGTAAGTGCAAAGACATATCTGACATACCATGAGAAAAATGATTAGAGACCCAAGGCATTGACTGAGTGCCATAATTCTACATACCATAATGCAAAGCGAAAGGATTCATCCCCATGAAATGAGTGGACATCATTGGGGGGGTAGCAGTAAATGAGGGATCCCAAGGAACTCCACTATCCATGATAACAAAAGCTCAACATGAAATTCTATGGTCAACTAATAATAAAAGAGCACACCAAAATTCAAACGACCAATATGCATGCAAACGGGCTAAAGTGGTTGAGTGGCCTCCCTCGCTAAAGAAGGTATGCCTCGTCCAAGAGGGACTTGAGACTCCCCACTAAAGTTTGGAGGTAACATAATCAATTATAGGGGCCCTCGTGGGCTTAACAACCAGTCGGTCCTATCCCCCCGGAGAGGTAATTCTCCATAAAGGTTGTGTGATGTTTGACCCTTATCTGACCCAAGGTACAACCAGAATAACCCCTGCAAGTAACCTATGAGATACCTAAGTCAAGCAACTAATAAACCACTGTATAATTGATGCACATGCGAGCAGTCGTAAGTCTGGATCACCGTATGGGCAGGGTAGCAAAGCCCGAAACCTTGAAAGCACCACCTCTCACAGAGAAATGGGTACTAGCAAGATCCCCACATACGAATAAATCCACAGAAATATCTCTGACGCTAGGTGAGTATCCAGAGGTTATCCCTTCAACTAACTTCGTGTGACCTCGTGATTAACTCCGGTGTGAGCGGAGCCTCCTGATCTTACCAATTATACAATGGACTTCTCAACTCCCCGTCTCAGACACATATGTCGATTTAATTAACTTGGAGAAGTTTACTCACAAAATCCTATTCCAAGGCACTAAATCCTAAGCTAGTTTGTGCACCCTAAAAATAAAATCGTGACTAATCAATTTTAGTTTAAAGCGTAAATTTTATTGGTCGTGATTACTGAAAAGGGTATGGAAGTGAAACTCACGATATTATGATTCTGCAAGAAAATAAATATAAATATAATGCAAAGTCTAATTTTAACTTTTCAATGAATGATATGCGTATAAAAACGATTCAATTTTCAATTTCAACTCTGCAATTCAGAAGTAAAAAACAATCTTTCACTAAATGCACTAAGCTAATGATAAAGATTCAAAAGACAAAAATGCCAACCAATGCAAAATGCCTATTTTTTTGTATTTTCAATATACTGAAAAGAAAATGCATGGACTGATAAGCAACTTGATATATAAAATTCTACTATGTAAAAAAAAATAACTCAAGCAGAATACCAAGCAGCCAAGCAAACAACCCAGAGTTCAAGGACAAATCAAAAAATGAAAACAAAAAGAAAGACTACGCCCAAAAATTCAACTCAAAACATGTTTCATGTCATCCCAGAGAATCTCAACAGGCACTACAGAGACCTAAGAAGGCTCAACAAACATCAAATCCCACCCAACAGTCACTAACCCAAGTGAACAAGCAAGGGAAAGTGGTATATGTGACTGTTCAGGAGAACAGAGTGTATATACGCATCCTGCAGTGAGACAACAAGCGTGTATACGCGACTGTCAAGGAAAAAGGAGCATATAGGCTTTAAAACAAGGCCAGACAAAGGTAAAAAGGTTGAAAACTCAGACCTGGAGTGAACAAAATCTGTCAAGCAGTGATACGACAAGAAACACAAAGGAAAAAGAGAAATGCAAGAAGAAAAAGTACTTTAACCCTTAGAAGGAAGACTTCCCCAGTGGAGTCGCCAATTCTGTTACGAGGGAAAAACTCTCTATGGCCAAGGGTAAACCACAATAGACAAGTATGACTGCAGAAATCAACTCAATTCCAACATATGCTATATAAACTAATGTGGAAGATAAGAAAGAGGCCTACCTCAATCCAACGTTCGAAGATGTTCCACCGTTGAGCACTTTGACCCAAAACTTTATACCTGCAATAAGTTCTTAACAAACAAGCAAAACAAGTACATGGTGATAGTATAAAGGGGTTAGCACATTAGATAACATAATTAATTAATAAACATTACAAACATGCCCATGGATAATAATCATATATTTGCAAGATACCAATAGGACGGGAAAGGAGTATTTCTATTAATTATTGATCAATAGAAGTGACAACATTACAGACTTCCGTGTTGGCACGGTTCGAAACCAATAAACCAAGTTCCTTCCAACTGAGCCTCCACCACTTCAATCCTCCACCAAAGGCAAGCTCATAGGAGAGAAACAATGAGGTTCTCTCAACAATAGGGAAGTAGCTTGGGGGTTGAACACTATGTTCAGACTTGAGGGACAAAGGGATGCAAACTCAATATGAAGTAATTTCTCTAGAATAACTTTGCTCTCAAAGTTGAATGCTTTCTCCTCTTTTCCATAGCTCGGAATTGTTCTTTTATAGCCTTCAGAATGCAACCGAAGGGCCGAGTCATAACGTTTCCAGTATATGGAAGGCCAAGGATCAAAGATCTTCTCTCGTGACATGGAAACCATACTTCATTTTTGTATTTTCTGGCACAAATCTCGATGTACACGGGCTGTAGTGGAGCAACCATCGTATACACATCTTGTATAGTAGATAGGGAGCGTATATGTGGAAAATTGTATATTTTTTACTCCGGGTTCATCAAAAAGGGATGATAAGTCTGCATAGGGAAATGGAAAAAGGCCCTCTGTGCAAGATAGCAATGGTGAGGAAAATCTTCTATAACAGTATATATGCATATATGTCTATATATACATATATGTATGTATGCACACACACACACACGTACATATATATCTACACACACACACACACACACATACGAGAGATATTTTGTATTCCTTTCATAGGTGCTTTCTTTTAAAAATTGAGAGAGAAATAACATAACAATAAAGTATGCAGATAGAGCCAATATTTATCTTGGAAACCCTTAACCAAGAGAACCAATACCTCCATAGATATCTATTAAACTTGGCCAAGCCGACCAAGCGAGGCCAACACTGACCAATTGAGGCTACCAGAGGCTACTTGAGGCTTCTTACAATGGAGTATTTCAAGCCATTAAATAGGCTTCATTAATTACAACCCTAATTCTTTTACCATAATTAGATTACAATGCAAAGACATGCATGGCCTCGAGATATCCATACAAAGACATGCATGAGTGGGGATAGCCATGTGAAGACATGCATGGTGTGGAGATAGCCATGCAAAGATATGCAAGGACATGCATGGCATGGAGATAGCCATGTAAACACATGCAAGGACATGCATGGTGTGGAGATAGTGATACAAATACATGCATAGACTCACATCAAATACCATGGGTTACCCAATACCTTGGGCTTGTAAACCACCAATATTAAACCCAACAATGACAAATCAAGATTATCTTAACCATTCTATGATTAAGTCAAGATTAACCCAACATTCCCCCCTTTAAACTTGACCTGGGATAAACACCTACCCTCCTCAAAGTTTATAAACCAGGTATCAGGAATACAATATGCCCCCCTATCACCTAGGTCTACATCTAGACTTTATACCGGTGAACCATTAAATTAGGGGCGAACATGCCTAAATAGGTCTTACAACCATATGTCCATTTACATGTGATAAAATCCAACTCCATTAAAAAATAATTACAATTGTATGTCGGAGCACGTGATGCTATGAAACATCAACCTATTTCATTTCAAGCATCCTTCCTGCACCAAGTACTTATCTTACCAATTTATGCCCAAGCACATGATGCAAGAAGCATCCACCGACTTCTTTTCTAACATCCCTCCATACAGTGATCCAAAGCACTCATTCATTGAGTACTTCTTCCTTAATGCACTTCTGCCTATGCTCCACGTCGATCAACTGTATGCTCAAGCAAATGATGCAAGGAACATCTACCAATTTCTTCACCAACATCCCTCCCTGCTCCAAATATAGTGAGGCAAAACACCCATTCATCGAGTACTTCATCCTCAATGCGCTTCTACCTATGCTCCACATCAATCCACTGTATGCCTCATCAAATGATGCAAGAAGAATTTACTAGCTTCTTTACTAGCATCCCTCCTTGCTCCAAATAAAGCGATGTAAAGCACTCATTCACCTAGTACTTCTTCTTTGATGCACTTCCACCTGTGCTCCACGTTGATCCATTGTATGCCCAAGTAAATGATGCAAGAAACATCTGCCAACTTCTTTACCAACATCCCTCCCTACTCCAAATATAGTGATCCAAAGCACTCATTCACCTAGTACTTATTCCTCAATGTGCTTTCGCCTATGCTCCATTTCCATGTGTCATTCGTCGTGGTTCATAAAGCCATGAAGCATCACTTCAGTTTGTGTATATCTCTCTTCCATAGGTCACTCACTTTACCAACAATTTCATAAGCATTGATCTCAACATCAAATCACTCTCATTGGAGAGTCCAGATATGCCTAGATCTAATACCATGTTAAGAAACAACTAAGTCACTCTTGCTAGAGAGTCTAAACACATAG
The DNA here is from genome assembly GCA_009831015.1 of Picea engelmannii. Classification (NCBI taxonomy): domain Eukaryota; kingdom Viridiplantae; phylum Streptophyta; class Pinopsida; order Pinales; family Pinaceae; genus Picea; species Picea engelmannii. The sequence continues at coordinate 192,077 of ML794732.1, read as the reverse complement.
GCTCTGATACCATGTTAAAAAATGAGAGAAAAATAACACAACAAGAAAGCATGCACATAAAACCAGTATTTATCCTGGAAACCCTTAACCAAGAGAATCCACACCTCCATAGATATCTATTAACCTTGGCCAAGCTGACCAAGCCAAGCCAACACTGGCCAATTGAGGCTACTAGGGGCTTCTTACAATGGAGTATCTCAAACCATTAAATAAGCTTCATTAATTACAATCCTAATTCTTTTACTAAAATTAAATTACAATGCAAAGACATGCATGGCCTCAAGATAGCCATGCAAAGACGTGCATGAGTGAAGATAGCTAAGTGAAGACATGTCTGGTGTAGAGATAACCATGCATGGCGTGGAGATAACCATGCAAACACATGCAAGGACATGCATGACGTAGAGATAGCCATACAAGGACATGCAAAGACTCACATCAAATACCATGGGTCCGTAAACCACCAATGGTAAACCCAACAATGATCGAATTGAGGTTATCTTAACCATTCTATGATCGATTCAATATTAACCCAACACTTTCTACTTCCTAGCATGAGAGAGATGCGTAATTCTTTTGGCACTTAACATGGAGTTGGCATGTGACGTTTAAAAAAAATATTTCAATGTGGGTCATAAATAAAATATTTCAATGCCCACCTTAAGTAAAATATTTCAATATCAACTTTATATATATAAAACAATCAAAAGTAAAAAAATTCTTATGGTTAAAACATTTCAATGATGAGTTGCTTAGTATGAGGGAGATGTGTAATTCCTTCTATGTTCAACATGGAGTTGACACATGACATATATATAAAGAACTGACATAGATCCATTTTAATTCATGATTTATCATGCGTTGAGAGGGATCAAGTCCCTTGAGGTGAATTTTTTTTTTAGAATGAAAAAAATGAGGAATGATTTGCACCTTGGGGGATTTGATCCCTCTTAGTTAATGCTAGATTTGGAGTTAAAATGGGTTTACACTAATTATAATCATGTTTATAATCCAAGATAACCTTATGCACAAATTCAATATTTCATCGTAAACTTTACTTGGTATTAAAGTTTGAGGAAAACCCCAAGTACTTCCTCTCATTTTGAGGATGGTACCTAAGGTAAACCTTATAATCTTCACGGCATAAAGCTGATCAACAACGAGGATGGAAACCGTTACAATAATATACTCTCAACATATCACTTGCGAGAGTCGAACTTGGGTAGGGAGGATAACAATCATTCCTCCCAACCACTCAAACTAAACCCAATTGACAACACCAAAAAAATTGTCAATATGTAGGTAAATTATTGTTATTTGAATTATAGATATATATTCTTTAATTTTATATGGATTTTGTATCTCATAAGGCTTTTTAAAAATAATTTGTGTTATTATTTCTTAATGAAATCATTATGAATTTTTCTTTTTAAGTGAATAATTATGTCAATAATTTTAATATATACATATTATTAGTTTTATACTAATAATCATTAAAGAAGGGATAGAGGAGAGCATTAATGTATTTTTTCCATATTTTAATCCAAACATCACTTATCATGGAATGAGTTGGTCATATCAATTATTTTCATTACCATCATAAATTGGGTATCATATTTAATTATTTTTCAAGTTTTATTAAAAGTTTTTGAATTTTATTAAGCGTGTCTAAGCATGGTTAGTATTGTTGGATCATATCCGTGTCTTTTTTTCTTGCTTTGTAATCTTTGTATGAGTGTTGTGAAAATGTTTTCAGTGCCTTTGCAACTCTAAACCTTGATGTAGGTCAAAGGGGGTAGTTGAATTGGTTGTCGTCAATGTTGTTGAGTATTTGCATAGTCCCGTGTTAATAAGTGACCGTTCAAATTCCCTTTGGTTAAATGCACTAACCTATACTCGTGTTTATTAAGAATACCATCCACCAATGTGGAAAAAACATCCCTTAAATTTCCTCATGAAGTTTTCCTTAAAAAAATATAAACCTTAAAGATAATTATACTTTTAAAAAAAATATTTCATTATATAATATTTAAAAACATGGTTCAAGAGTATTGAATTACAAACTCGATTCCACAAGCCTTATTTTTTTCCTTATTGTTATGTTTGCTTACACTCTTTATGACTTGCTACTTTGTGAGAACATCAACATTACTCACTTCTTCACCCCTTAAGTCCTTTGCCACCTCTTCTTGTTGATAGTTGACATGTCTATATAACTTGGTTTAACACATTTTCTTTTTCACAATGGTGAAAGAAACCTACTTTTAATGGTTTTATCATGAACTATTAATGGTTTTATCATGAACTAGAAGAAGCTAGTAAATAGTCAACAAACACCCTACATTAAAGTAATAAATGCTATATAAGTTGGGAGTAAGCTAACTAGGGAGCAATCTTCCCTCTTTTCAGGCAAGAAAATGGGTGAATCCGACAAGATTTTCAGGGGTAGCTTGAGTTTGGCATGGATCAAAGTTCCATGCATTTCAAAACCATACCCTAGGGGTTTAGCCCCATTTTAAAGTAACCCTGATGCTCAGAAAATGAATCAAACTTCTAGATCAGTAGAAAATTTAAAAATGTATTGCCAAAAAATGTGCCAAAAAAATAACTCGAGAGGGAAGATTGCTCCCAAATTAGCCCATGGATATAAACTATTAGATCTAAATACATATAACATTTATTACTCTAATCACTCACTTCATATTTCTAAAAAACAATGAAAAAAATTCATACATGAATTAAACTTAATTACCAAAATTATAATAAATAAAAAATTTAAACTTAATTACCGAAATTATAATAAATTGAAAATTTATAATGTATTCAAGACTATAAATTTGACCCCAACTTTCTGTGATGTTTGGCGCCCTTTTGTGAATACCCTCCAAAACCCTCTAACAGAGCCGTTTTTTTTTCTCTCAATTTAAAGATATTGCGCAGAAGAAGTAAGTGACACCACCGCGGCACAGACGGACTCGTTTCTAGGTAAATATATATACACTCTACTCTCTTCCCTTAATCAGTAGAAACAACCGTGAAATTTTCAGAATACAGGAGTGGTTTGTGTCTTTTGTGCTTTTAATGCCTCCAATCTACATAATCATCTAGCTCTTCACCTCAAATAAATGCAATCAAAACCCAAAATGCGTTTTTTCCGCTCATCTAAAACACTTACAGTAAATTTACAACGGCATGCATTGCCATTTGAAACGCATGAATGATTCAGTATTTGAATTATGTTGTATCAAAGCTGCCCGAACAGATGATGAAATCAATATTGGAGAAAGTTACATTAATATGTTTATTTCGCTCAAATTAGGGCCACTACGCACTGGTGGATAAATAGATAGAGAAAACTTCAATCGCCGAGGTCTGTGACATTGCTCCCTTGTATTGCAACCCATGAAATAATTCTGTTAAGAAATGAGCTCAACTGAGGTGGATTGAATTTTGCTGAATCTTGAAATAGTTTTCGACCTCTAAGAAAATTGCTGAAACTCAGGGTTGTTTGGCACAAGCTATTAACGAAGATAAATCATGCTTTTATAAGGGCATTTTTGTACAGCTAAAAAAATGAATCACAGTAGGCTTTGCAGAATATGCCAGAGTTAAACAGAATAGGGTCAAATTAAGACGGAACCTATCCAGACCCAGTTCTACCAGGTTGATCATTTCCATCTTCTAGCCTATGTCGGCGGTTGGAGGTGCCAGGTGCCTCGTAGACACTCCCGCCGTAGATACCGAGAGTGATATGTCGGTGAGACAGTGTACACTCTCCTGTTCTGTCAGGAAATGACCCATAATATAGGCGTACCCATCCCAGTTGGCTATGCCATGAGGCCGTCTCCAGTCCTGATCAATAATCTAAGTGCCCATTACTAGATTTCTCTGTTTGGCCTCAGATGTTACTGGTGGCCCTGCTGATAGCAGCCGACCTCCCCTCAGGGTTACTCAACCTGGTCCACTTGTTCCCAAATGTTCCCCAAAGGACAATATTTTTTTGGACAATATTCTTTCGTCAACTATTAATATAAACAGTAAATATATGTTGGGAATTTTGTTAAAAGAAGTGGGTCGCAACCTTGACTACCACAAGCACTAGCAAAAAATCAAAAGCGGATGGGTTTACAAACCAAAATCACCTGTTAGCCTAAGCAATACCCCTTGGGCAAAATGTAGGAAAGCATAAAGTCCCGGGGTAAAATAGTACACAGTCTATCGGCCCAAGTTCTAATAATCACATAATATCTCAAACATGATTACATAGTAGTCAGGATAAGCTTGACACTGAGAGGAGGATCATTGTGGTCCTTGGGGCTGGGCCCTCAACCATATGCAGCAGGCTCAGGGTCAGTAACTATCAGCAGAGGACATTATTAGGCTTGCCATTGGTGCATTCATGAATCATGATGATTACATGGAGACGACTCTTCTTCCAACTCTGTTCCTACATCCGGTGCAGAGTAGTGTCTCACTTCTTTTCTCCTCATTTTGCACAATGGTGTATGTTAATTCCTGAATCTGCACTTCCAAACAGCAGTGCATTCTAGCCTTCTTCAGAGAGTTTCCAGCCTTTCAGAAGATCATATCTGCAGGAGAAGGGCATTTTCATGGGAGCATTACGGACACATCTTTCAAGGAAGATCATCATCTGCTGTTTGCTGCTATGAGAGACATGATTTGACACTGATCAACCCTTTCTTTTCAGCATATCAGCATTTCTTTGAGGTTGCTTTGCTTCTAAGCAAGGTCAAAAACTTATTGGACATCATTTTAGGCATTGCTTCAAGAGCAAGTAAACTTTCTTTTTGCATATAAGGCACTGATTTCAGAGAGTTACTGTTTGCCGAGTTGAGTGCTATCCTTTGTCCTATTTTTGTGACCGCCTTTACATGCAAGAGTGCCGTCTTTTGGTCTAGTTTGTCACGAGGAGGTGCCACTTTTTGGCTATTCCGCATACAGATGAGAGAGAAGAAGTGTGCCTGACACGATACTAATCTGGTGTTTTTTTCAAGACAAAAGCACATCTAATTTTGGCATGCAGAAGGTTGCTTGACCAGTCAGCAAATAGATATCTGTATACATGCATATGTGGGCACTGATTTTGAGATGAATTAGTGCTTTTCCCAAGTCACCCAAGCCCTAGGTGAGGGGCTGCCTTGGAGGACAAGTTTGGCATATTCTGGGATGACGATGTTTATATTTTGTGCCTTCCACATCAACATCATATGATTAGATAAGTAGTTGCTTTCTGCACGGTTGATGGTCTATTTTTAGCAGAGATGGAGCACCCCACTTGAGGACACTTTGGCTGTTATATTTTCCACTTGCATGTGTGTTATTGTTAGCTGAGGAGGAGTGCCCCACATCTTTGTTTACTTGGAAAATTGCAGAGATTAATTTACCCATTGTTTGTGGATATATTGACACCATTTTTGAGAGATACTAGCACACTTATCTCTGTGTAGGTTAGCACAATGTTTCAGACTATACCAGCGCTGCATGTGAAGACAAAGTGAGTGCTCTCGTGTGGATTAAATCAGCTTGTACCAGCACTGCCATGAGAGATAATGTCAGCATGTTTGAGGTCTAATTTTGGCTCAAGGGAGGCACTCTTCTAAGCACGATATACTTGTTTTTGGAGAGGACAAGTCATCTTACATTCCAGTCATGTATCAGTACTATGTTGAGGGATTCATTGCATGCCAGATTAAGGATTGGAACCTTGTATCAGCATCTCATATGAAGACAACAACAGCCCCAAATTAAGCACTTTACATGTCGTATATCAACACCATAATTCAAGTCAATTCAACTTACTATTAAATGAATGGAATGTGACAAAAGCATGCCAGATTTGGACCAGGATGGGCACTCTACATGGGGAGGAGGGTGCCTCATATGATCGATTTTAGCATGATTTTGAGAGGATCCAACTACCTAACCTAGGTGCCTACCTTTGAACTACTTGAGCGCTTTTTGAGGTTATCTTGTGCGTGATCTTCCCTTGGATGGTGTGGCCTTGCATGGCACCATATCTTTGGATGAGAGCTCTATCTAGTGATATGTTACATATAATCCAAGTCTCAACTGTAAGAAGACGAGGAGGCATAGAAGACCATTTATTGATGTTCTTTACTCCTGCTTTCTTCCACCATTCTTTCTCTTTCTTTCTTCCTTTCATGTTGATGTCTCTAGGCAACATCCTTACGTACTTGTAAATCAAATCCTTGGAATGGCTCTATTTTAGACTTCATCTAATGTTGGGAGTTATACATGATATGTATTCTACGGTAGGATTGTACCCCTCCTGGAGGACTTGCACTTGGCCCCTGTTGTTGCATGCATTGGTGCACATCAACAATCATGGGCACAAGCACTAACATGCCATTGATAGAACTTCATCATTGGTGGGGGATATATTAGCTACCCACTTTCATTGACTAGGCAAGCTGCACTTGACATAAGGGCCTAGAATTAATGTGGATAAAATTATATCAATATAAAACTGTATGTATAATATTAATACTATAACACAAACTTTGACTAAACAATCTAAGTGCATTTTTTAGTTTTTTTCTTTACTTATAATAGCTGTCAATTTATTTTAGTATAAAGGGGTTTGAACTTTGTCCAAATCAAGAAGGAAAGGCTTGATTAACCCAATTCTTAGATGAATTTTGACACTACCTTGGACTCTTTGCAAGTGTAAATTGACAATGAATCAAAATGACAAGATGAATAATGAAGGTAGTTAACAGAATTAAGATGTGGCAATCGTTAAAACGAAGGACTTCATACACCTTTGGAAAATAGAACAACAACCATTAAACTTGCAAAACATATATTTTTGCTTTAGGGTAGCGAGGGTAGATGGGCAGTCAYAGATATTTCCGCTATAGTTTGCTATAGTCCGTAGCAACAATAGAAAGAGATAGTCAATAATCAATCTCCTTCTATGGGGGGGTTGGGTGTATGCCCTCGAGAATTCGAYTAGGACTAAATGAGTGCAAATCATGCAAAYACATAGATTCATAAGGGTGCATCCTTCATAATTGGTAGTGTGTGGGTCCAATTGGGTTGATGTGGTGTTGTAACTGAGCATAAGAAATCATCAAAACAATGGTATTTTGGGCTTTAGGTTGTTGGGAACGTGTAGAATATCATKGGAACGACATTGGGAGGCACATGCCTGTCATCGAAAAGCTCCTGCCARGGTCTTGGAACTGCTCTCTATGCTTTTGRAATGTTTCCTACAAGTTCCAAAACTCACAAGACATAGGAAACTGTGGGAATGAGTTTCCCAACTCTCACGAATGGTTCTTGTGAATTATGTTTTTTTTATCAAAATTGGAATATATGTATTTTTTATTAGATTGATTTTTAKATMATTTTTTTGGTCGATTTTGGTTTKTAATTTTAGGAATTGTAATAACCTTGATGGAAGCAATGGCGTTCAGGGATGGAAAGAGACCCATAATGATGCAGGAGCATTTTGSCTCYTGAATTTAGTCACATTGAGAAGACCTAAGAGGTCTTGAGTTGCTAAGGGAGTTGGTTCCCTAATGTTTATTCCTATGTTTTGTGAGGAATTCTAGAATGTTTGTATATTTGTGAAATCGAATTTGTTTTGTTGAAGCAAATCTCAAAGAGAGATGAGAGTAGAGAGATCTTAGGATGTAAGAAATGTCTAGAGGATTTTAAGGATTGTTAGTTGAGAAATTTGTGGATCTGAAACAAACTTAGTTCAAAATCCTTTTCTTTATATGTTATAAGCCTAAGAGAAAAAATGGGGGGGTTCGAATGAAGTAGAGAAGAAAGTGAGGATTTGTGTGGAAAAGGCCTGTATGGCCAGAAGGCTAAAGAAAGGCCACTGAATGTAAAATTAGGCCATAGAGGAGAGAGGCCTTGTATAGATTATGTACAATGTATGCATTAGTTAAAAAGAAGATCACTCTATTTTGAGTGTTGAGTATTCTGGTGTGTAAATCCTCTAATTTGTGTATTTCTATGTTGACATTATGTGTGTAAGAGGTCAATGGTAACTTGACAGACTAAGGAATCGAACTTAAACCCTTTGGAGATCAGTGGCAAAACTTCCATCTGTTGAAGAAGTCTTTTATACTTGGTTTATAGGTCATAGAAATACGATATCGATTGTAGGAGATCTCAACTCAAGAAAAGGAATGGTTTGCAGAAGTTAATCCAAGTCCATAAGGATATTTCTCGTCCATCGATCATTAATCACTAGCGGGATCAATGATCTGAAGCATCGTAAGGGACGTTATTTGTATAAAGGATCTCAGGGTTAAACCCAAATCGTTGGATGGTGGGCGTTAAAAGATGCACGATCTAGATTAATGAGAAGACAAGATTACAGTGGATGCAGGGATTAAAAGGTGACCGTCAGATTCGGAAGGAGGAGACAGTAGCCGTCGGATCGAAACTAGGCAAGTGCTGGAGCGAGAGGTTAAATGCTGATCGTTCGATCGTGGATTGAACGAAGATCAACAGTGGAGATCTAAATTCGCGTTTCAAGTTGCGCGAAGTTTATTGATGAGGTCGAAATGCGAAAAGTGAAACCGACGGTATCCGAGAGAGACACGTGCCAATGTCGAGTAAATTCGCGTTTTCATTTGTGGTTTTTAAAACCACCCTTGGGCATTTGCAAAGGAGTTTAAGGGAGCTATCCCGTGGTCATAGTCGGGGTTAGGTGGAAGTTGCGAAGCGCCTTCAACGTTATCACTGGGACATGGGACTTGGTCTCATGAAACTTTTATGGAGCACATTCAGAGCTGGTCATACAAATTTTGAGTTAGCCTTCGATCACAACCCTTGGTCGCATGGTGGAAAGGACCATACACTTGGGATTTGGCGCCAATAGATATGGATCGTGGTCATAGCTCGAGGTCACAAGAAAGGAGGTAGGTGCTCGGGGTTAAGTCTGCTCATATATGAGTTTAGGTCTTGGGTTTGAGCTCTTGGTCTCGTGGATGACATTAGCAGAGAATTAGTAGTTTGGTCCTGTAGGGATTTGTGAAAGCGCTATTTCCATATATCAATAAGAGATAGACAGAGACTAAGTGTTAAGAGTTTGCTTAGAAATTTAATTTGTAGAGACAATGAGAACATGATAAAAGTGTGTCGAATGAATGAGTTGATCCATAAATGTGATCGACTCACGAGTTTCAATTTTGATCAAAATCCGTGATTTAGTCTCTTTGAAGACTATAGAGATGATCTCAAGAGTTGTTGAATTCAGATAAATTTTGTAGATTAGATCCTTAGTAGCCTCATTGCAGGCTTATAGAACAGTTAAGTAAAAGTGGACTACCTAAGATATTTGAAATTGGAGACACCAGGTAGGGTGTCTCTATCACATAACACTTGCTAAGATGAGGTTGGGCAGTAGGGCTCAAGGTGAATTTGGGATAGGTGAATTGGACTTCCAAAAAAGTAAACATCGTGGCAATCTCTATCTGATCCCCTTCAAAGAAAATGTGCAAGTTTGATAGAGCGTTCTTGGAGGCATTAAATATCACGATGTCAATTTTTCTAAGGTTCACCACTATTGGCATGTGGTCATTAAAATTAGCAAGGGCATCAACTTGTCATTGTAGGTGCTTAGAGTAGGAGGTGAAGGAGAGAAGGGAAATTAGAACATGATGCACAAGACATCCATCACTTGCATGCATGTGATCCTTGAAGTGTGCCTCTAGTTCATCAATGTATATCCCAAACAAGGTCAATGAGAGGGGTCACCCTTGCTTGATCCCTATGGTGCTCCAAGTGAAGTAAAAAAGACCTTGGGATGTGTGAAGTCGACCAATAATTGTCTTATATAGCCTCATGATATTGATGATGAGAGACTGCGAGATCCTAATGTTGTGTAGCCTCTATAACAAAGATTCCATTGGGACAAATCAAAAGCTTTCCAAAAATTCAAAAGGCAAGAAAAAGCTTTAGTTGAATGATGTCCGACCTTCTTAATAATGGCATATAGTGTAAAAATGTGGTTAATGGTTTGATAGACTCTTTTGAAGCTTGCTTGCCGCTTGACAGAAAGTTTGTTCCTCTTTACCAAGTGTTATGAAAGCCACATGTCTAGGACAATAGCATAAAGCTTGGCAAAAGCATGCCCGATCATAATAGTCTTGTATTGGATCCAAGATGTTCCCCAATTTAAAGATGGGGTGGATGATATGTTGTGACCATGAAGGAGGGAAGCYTGAGCAAACCACATGATTAAAGAGATCAACAACATGGAAATCAAGAGACCCAATGCCATGCTTGCTTGAGGTATTTAGCCTCAAACCTTCCTCATCTACTACTTTATTGATGCTCAATATTTGGATGGAGGTATTTAGCCTCAAACCTTCCTCATCTACTACTTTATTGATGCTCAATATTTGGATGGATTTCTTGATATCTCCTTGAGAAACCATGCTTGCTTGAGGTATTTAGCCTCAAACCTTCCTCATCTACTACTTTATTGATGCTCAATATTTGGATGGCTTTCTTGATATCTCCTTGAGAAAAAAGGTGATAGGAGGTGGGGGGAGAGGGAATACGGACCGTGATATGCGAGAACCAAGTGTGATAATCAATATAGTGCGAAAGATTGGATTTCCTAGGGAGGGGAGTATGCTAGAAGGTTTTAGGAGAAGAGAAAGTGGTTAATAGCAACTCTTGTCTCCTAACAACTAGAAAGCCACGTTTCTTGCACTATAGGAGACAATGGTAATATTTCTCTATGTAGACTGGATGAAGGTTGGATCACGGGTGAGGACAAAACAAACATGTCTATGCATAGCCTTGCATTCCTCATCATACTATCGATTCATACAATTGTTGCTTTGTGGATTGACAAATGTGTTGTGATGGATGGTGTGGGGGTTGAAATCTAAGGTGGTCTCCCAAAGGACCTTAGATAACATGTCATATTTGGTTGTGACTGTGTTGAGGATGAGAAGTGAGAAAGGTGTGGGGTAAGTTGTGATAGGGGAGAAGCACATGCATTGATGTACTTGATGTCTAGGTGAATTGCATGTGGGGATTTCTAGTGGGACTTGAGGGAGGAGGAGGTGCAAGAAGAGGGGCATCCAAGAAGGTGAAGGCAATGTAGTCATGGTCGGTAATAGGTTATCCATTGTGTAGTTAACCACACTAGCATTACCATTGTGAAGAATGCAAGTGTTCCTGTTGGAGTTTGGGAAGCAAGGGAGTAGATTGAGAATCAAGAGATCATGAGATTCTTGGAGTTGGAGAGGGTGTCTTCAATATGTCGTGACGGGGTTGGACTCATCCGTTGAATCTCTTTGTAGACCAATTGTATTAGGGTCCAACTCATTAAGACATGGTACATCCTTGGACTAGTCATGGATTGAAATGGATAAAGTTCTAGTGCAAGCATTGAAATTTTCTAGAATAATGATGGGACTTAGAGAGGAGTTCTGGGAGATCTTAAAGTAAAGGTCAAGGTAGGGGATTCCCATCCCAATGGAGCATGAAACTCGAAGATGCGAGGGGAATATATTAAACAACAAAGAAAATATCTCGAAAAAGTGGGGTAGGGCCTTGTTGAATCCTCATCCTCATGTGCCTTGTTGAATTTGAATCCTCATGTACCTAGAGTGCATGCCATATACTAGAATTGACACCTTGGACCAAAGAGAACCGTATATGAGGCATTGACGCAAACGTGCACCACCCTCGAAGCACGACTGCACCCACATGACCTTCTTTCTTCTCGGTCCGAAGAACTCAAACGTTCTTCTATTTCCCTATCGGGAAATCTGCACCCACAGTTCTTCTCGCGCGACCCTCCTTTCTTGCTTTATCGGAGGGTCGGAACTCGCGACTTCGCGAGTCCATTGTCGATCACCGGGTTCTCGAATCTCTGAGATCCGATGGTCAGTCAATCACTGACTTTTCTTCCTCCGCTATCGAGACTTCGCTCTATCGCGTCTTCGCACCCCGCGACATCAACTACTTGGGTTTTCAACCTCCGCTACCCGATGCGTCGAAACGCCGATGTCGGGACTTCCGTGCTATCGCGATCTCGCCACTCGCGACTTCGCTACTCGCGAGGTTGACTGACTTCTACGTCGAAACCCGATACCCGAGACGTCGAAACTCGCGATCTCGCTCCCTCGCGACTTGGAGTACCCGATACTTGGGGTCTCGCCTTGCGATCTTCCGCGTTCGCGAGATCTCCCGATCTACGACACCTGTCCACCACTACTCCAACTCCCTGTGGTCCACACTGTCTACGCAACCGTCGGGATATCGCGTCTCGCGACTTCGTGATTTCCGCTGCGATCGCTCGGAGCTTCAACTCCCGATTACCCGATGTGCGAGGCTACGTGTAGATCTTACGGCTCCTTTTGTCTCGGATTTTCGCTCTGCTCTTTCTGAGCTTTGAACACTTTTCACACCTGTGTCGATAACTTCCCTGCACCTCCCCGAGATCCAACGATCCTCGGGACTTCGCGGAATCTCGCAGAGGATTTCGGCCGTCCGTCCTCTCCTTGACGATTCCTGCAAAATGAAACAAGCGCTTCCTTCACAAAGACTCGTTCACCTGCCCGCGAGCTTTTAACGCTTGCTCGAACGCTTCAATGCACAAACTCTCCCTGTGCAATCCTTTGACGATCTCAAAGACCTACTCCTCCTGAGCTTGTTCTCGACTTTTCAAGTCCTTCTGAAAATGTCTTGCACGCACTCCTTGCGACAACTCTTCAACAGCTTCTAAGTGTTGAAGGCGTTCGACTCTGCGCACACCTGCAGCAGCAGTCTTAATTTCCTTTGCTCAGAATCGCAACTCTAAGACTTCGTCTAGCCTGCACACGCCTTGCACAACTCCGTGCCTATCTGCAATTTTGGGAACTTAGAACAAAAGTTATCTCTATCTGAAGGCTCTGTCGACGCACTCCTTGCGGACAAATTCCACTGCACTCCTTGTAGGAATTCTCTGGCTCAAATTAGAGAAACAATTGAAACTAATTCCTTGTTCCTTTCAGACTTTAATTCAACCATTGAATCATATACACAGCATATAAAAGCACGTGTATGACAGGAAGCAAACATTTATGAGCATATCAACATCACATACAGAGAATCAACACAAAACCATGAATTTGAATCAGAGTTCTTCTATATATTCAAATGTCTGTACATGGGTGTTCTTCATACAATTCTTTGCATGCTCATCCCTTCCTGCTTCTTTAATAATCCAGAATAATATTACAATGTACAATGAGGGTGTCTATATCCCGTTTCCCTCTTGCGCTCTAAAGCTATCAAATCTAGAATTAAATTCTTATCTACCAGCATTAACTATTTTAAATGCTGACTATCTACCTAAGGACGAGAGCTTAAAGGCTTAAGGTCCATTACAATATACAAGTGCGCCATCTCTTAAATGACTCATTTAAGACTTGCGCAACAATCCCAAAGTATTTCAAAATTTGTGCTGGCTTGTCCAGCTGTCTTCCGCTCCACGCTGGCTCGCTTGATGTGTTGGCGATGCTCCTGCATCATACTCCTCGGCTTGAAAAATTTCATGGGCTCTTGTCCATGAGCTCCTGCACGGTCTGTCCATGCTTCTGTATCACTGCTTCAGTCTCCCAGCTGGCATCTTCCACTGGATGATTCTTCCACTTGACCAGATACTCAAAGTATTCTTTTCTTCTGGTCCTCTTATCCACTCTCTTGTCCAGTATGCATTCCATCTGTGGCTTTTCTGCAACTGGCAATTGCTTCACCCACTGGATCACTGGCTCCTCAGTTCCAGTCTCTGCTTCTCCAACCCTGTATGGGTATAAGTCTGCGACATTGAATATCGGAGATATTCCGATGCCATCCGGCAACTGGATTTCATAAGCGTTTTCTCCGAATTTTCTCAAGACCTTACATGGCCCGATTTTCTTCATCTTAAGCTTGTTGTATGTTCCTCTCGGGAACCTTTCCTTCCTCAAATGTGCCAGAACCAGATCACCAACTTCAAACTGAAGTTGTCTCCGCTGCTGATCTGCTCTGCGTTTATACTCCTGGTTTGATTTTTGTAGCCGCTGCTTCACCTTGCTGTGAAGTTCCTGCATCGCCTCAGCGAATTCTTCTGCACTAGCGATGCTAGTCGCAGTCTGTTCTGAATCTCGCAATTCAGAAACTCCTCTTAGCTGCATCCCATATACAACCTGAAATGGACTTTTCCCTGTACTCCTGTTCACTGAGTCGTTGTATGCGAATTCTGCCTGTGGCAATACGCTATCCCAACTGCTATGGTGCTCCATCACCAAGCTCCTCAGCAAGTCTCCCAGACTTCTGTTCACCACCTCTGTTTGTCCATCCGTCTGAGGATGATACGCAGAACTAAACGCCAAGTTAGTTCCTAGCTTCTTCCAGAGTGTCCTCCAGAAATGCCCTATGAATTTCGTGTCCCTGTCCGAAACTATACTTTTCGGCAATCCATGAAGTCGAATGACCTCCTTGAAAAACAAGTTTGCGATGTGCGTCGCATCGCTGGTCTTCTGGCATGGGATAAAATGTGCCATCTTTGAAAACCTGTCCACGACCACAAAGATGGAATCAACATCTCTTTGTGTCCTTGGCAAGCCCAATACAAAATCCATGCTTATCGCCTCCCATGGCCTCTCTGGTATGGGTAATGGCTGATAAAAACCTGCATTCTGCTTCTTTCCCTTCGAATGTTGGCAAATTCTACATCTGTCAACAAACTTCTTGACTTCTGCTCGCATCCCTGGCCAAAAATATGATTCATTCAGCTTCGCAAATGTTTTGTCATGGCCAAAATGTCCTGCTAAGCCACCACTGTGCTTCTCCTTTAACAAGTTTTCCCTCATGGAGCATTTCGGAATACACATTCGATTGCCTCTGAACAACAATCCTTCCTGGATCATATAATCTATCCAAGGGCTTCTGTCTCTGAGAACTGGATTCTCAGCTGCTTCATACGCTTCTCCAAAATCTGCATCTCCTGCGTACATATCCCTGAGATTTTCAAAACCCAATGTTTTGACTCGAAACTCCTGCAACAGCAAACATTTCCTGCTCAAAGCATCAACCACTTTGTTAGCAGTACCTGAAATGTGTTTAATTACAAATGTAAAATTCTGCATATACTCTATCCATTTTGCATGTTTCTGATTCAACTTCTCCTGTTGAGTCACAAACTGTAAGGCATGATTATCACTATATAAAACAAATTCCTTTGGGATCAAGTAATGCCTCCACTTCTTCAATGCCTATATGATAGCATAGAATTCTTTATCATATGTGGAGTATTTCAGCTTCGCCTCATCCAACTTCTCGCTGAAATATGCAACTGGTCTGTCTTCCTGACTTAAGACCGCTCCTATGGCGTACCCACTTGCATCACATTTCACCTGAAATGTCTTCTGGAAATCCGGTAACACCAACACTGGTCGTTCCGTGATCTTCCACTTCAACAGATTGAAGTTCTTCTCAGCCTCTGCTGTCCAGTGAAAAGACTTATGCCGCTTCTTCACTGTATCCATCATCGTTGCGCTAATTCCACTGAAATTCCTGATGAATTTTCGGTAGAAACTAGCCTAACCATGAAAGCTTCTCACCTCAAAAATATTTCTCGGTGATGGCCAATTCTTGATCACTTCCACTTTATCTGGATCCATTCTCAACTCATTCGCTGAAATAACAAAACCCAAGTAAATGAGCTCTGTCTTCATAAATGAGGACTTCTTCATATTTATCAACAACTTCTCCTGCTGTAGCTTCTTCATCACTATAGCCAAATGCTTCAGATGTTCAGCCTCTGATTTACTGTAAATCAGTATATCATCCAAATACACAATGACGAACTTCCCAATGAACTCCCTCAGGACTTCATTCATCAGCCTCATAAAGGTACTTGGTGCATTTGTCAAGCCAAACGGCATGACTAGCCATTCATACAAACCTTCGTTTGTTTTGAAGGCTGTTTTCCATTCATCGCCTTCTCTCATGCGAATCTGGTGATATCCGCTTTTCAAATCTATCTTTGAAAAGTACTTTGCCCCACTCAGGCAATCCATCAGATCATCCATTCTCGGCAGTGGAAACCTGTACCTGATGGTTATCTTGTTGATCGCTCTTGAGTCGGTACACATCCTCCAACCCCCATCCTTCTTTGGACTGAGTACTGTCGGAACAACACATGGACTCAAGCTATCCTTGACCAAACCTTTGTCCATCAACTCCTGGACCTGCTTCTTAACCTCTTCATTCTCTTGCGGCGTCAACCTGTACGCGGCTTTATTCGGCAAACTGGTTCCTGGTATGAGATCTATGTGATGACTCACACTTCTCATCGGTGGCAACGAATGGGGTAATTCGTCCACTATGATATCAACGAACTCTTCCAGCAGTTCCTGAATCTCATCTGGTAAATCATCCACTCTTGTGCTAGTCAGAACAATCCTCGGCTTCCTGACCACAAAGAATTGTGGATCTTCTTTCTTCTCTATCTCTGTAAGAAGTTCTTTCCCACTCATGAGAAGTACTGTGTTGTTCACTTCCGGCTTCACTTCCTTATCCTTAATCGGAAGCAACATATGGGTTCTCCTATTCTTCTCTAAAGTATATGTGTTCATCCTCCCATCATGAACCACATTTCTGTCATATTGCCATGGTCTACCCAGCAATAAATGACATACATCCATGGGAATAACATCACATAAAATCTTATCATTATACCCACCTATCTTGAATTCAACCAAGCATTGTTTGGTGACACTCACCTGATGTCCTTTCTGTAGCCATGAAACCTTGTATGGACTCGGGTGATCAGTTGTCTCCAGCTCCAGCTTTTCTACCATTTCGGTTGAAACGAGATTATCCGTGCTACCACTGTCCACGATAACCTTGCATACTCTGTCCTTGGTCTTGCAAGCTGTTCTGAACAGTCTGGTCCTTTGAGCTGAACTCTCCACCTCCTTCTCGGGTTTCAAAAGGACTTTATGCATCCCAAGCGATCTTCCGCCTTCTGCATCTTCCGTCTCAGCATCATGCTTTTGTGCTTCTGTGATGTGAGTTTCTCCGATGTCCTTCTTTTTCTCTAGACACTCAAATGACTTGTGTCCATCCTTCCCACATGTGAAACATGTAATTACTCCACCTCTGCCTCTTCCTCTACCTCTAGTACGAGGAAAAGTATTTGCATCAGCATAATCTCCTCTCTGCTCATTATGCTGCCCTCTTTGTTCAACACATGGCCCTCGCTGTGAGGTCCCACCTCTTCCAACCTTACCCTGAGGTTTCTTCCATTCCTCCTTGGGCTTCTGGAACTTCTCCTGGGCAACTGCCTTGCCTCTGCACTGACTCTTGCCTCGCCCTCGCTGACCTTGCTTACGGCTCAACTTCTCTTCGGCTTTCAGAGCCATCTGGTAAGCATCCTCCACCGTCCTGATGGTAACCATGCTTAACTCATCCTGAATGTCATATCTCAGACCATTCAGATATCTGGCAACCTTCTCATCATCGCTCTCCCGATGACCCGCTCTGATGTTCAGTCGATAGAATTCCTCAGTGTATTCTTTCACTGTCATCAACTTCTGTCTCAGGTTCTGCATTCTCCTGAACAGAGTGATTTGATAATCTCTTGGGATGAACTTCGCCTTTATCTTCGCGATCATTCGATCCCAGCTTTTTATCTTCTGCTTGCCCTTGCAGCGTCTGTCAGCTTGTAGCTCGTCCCACCACAATGTTGCATGTCCTTTCAAGCGCGTGACAGCATGTCTGACCTTCTTATCTTCTTCAATGTCCTCATAATCGAAGTAGGTGTCAAGAGCTCGGATCCAATCCAGTAACTCTTCTGCATCCAGATTCCCCTCGTAGACTGGAATGTCCATCTTCGCCTTCGCACCCATTCTAGCGATAGCTTTAATCAACCGCTCAGTTGATGCATCTTCGGCTGCAACTTCCTCCTCACGTTCAGCCTCAACTTCGTTGTCGGAATCACTAAGATCCTTTGCACTAGCTGTGTGTCTTTGCGCTGTCTCCATCTCCTCGAGTCTTGCTCGGAGATCTCTCATCTGCCTCTCCATTTCTGGATTTCCTGCCGGCCTACCTCTTCTCCTCACCTCCCTATCTTTTGGGTTAGGTGACTGTCTTTCTCTTCTGGGCGGCATGGCGAATTCTCTTCTCTGCTATAGAAAGCAAAAAAAATAAAAATAATTCTCGCTCTGATACCACTCAGACGCAAACACGCACCACCCTCGGAGCACGACTGCACCCACAGGACCTTCTTTCTTCTCGGCCCGAAGAACTCAAACGTTCTTCTATTTCCCTATCGGGAAATCTGCACCCACAGTTCTTCTCGCGCGACCCTCCTTCCTTGATTTATCGGAGGGTCGAAACTCGCGGCTTCGCGAGTCCACTGTCGATCATTGGGTTCTCGAATCTCCGAGATCCGATGGTCAGTCAATCACTGACTTTTCTTCCTCCGCTATCGAGACTTCGCTCTATCGCGTCTTCGCACCCCGCGACATCAACCACTTGGGTTTTCAACCTCCGCTACCCGATGCGTCGAAACGCCGATGTTGGGACTTCCGTGCTATCGCGATCTCGCCACTCGCGACTTCGCTACTCGCAAGGTTGACTGACTTCTACGTCGAAACTCGATACCCGAGACGCCGAAACTCGCGATCTCGCTCCCTCACGACTTGGAGTACCTGATACTTGGGGTCTTGCCTTGCGATCTTCCGCGTTCGCGAGATCTCCCGATCTATGACACCTGTCCTCCACTACTCCGACTCCCTGTGGTCCACACTGTCTACGCAACCGTCGAGATATCGCGTCTCGTGACTTCGCGATTCCCGCTGCGATCGCTCAGAGTTTCAACTCCCGATTACCCGATGTGCAAGGCTACGTGTAGATCTGACGGCTCCTTTTGTCTCGGATTTTTGCTCCGCTCTTTCTGAGCTTTGAACACTTTCCACACCTGTGCCGATAACTTCCCTACACCTCCCCGTACACCTCCCCGAGATCCAACAATCCTCGGGACTTCGCGGAATCTCCCAGAGGATTTTGGCCGTCCGTCCTCTCCTTGACGATTCCTGCAAAATGAAACAAGCGCTTCCTTCACAAAGACTCGTTCACCTGCTCGCGAGCTTTTAATGCTTGCTCGAACGCTTCAATGCACAAACTCTACCTGTGCAATCCTTTGACGATCTCAAAGACCTACTCCTCCTGAGCTTGTTCTCGACTTTTCAAGTCCTTCTGAAAATGTCTTGCACGCACTCCTTGCGGCAACTCTTCAACAGCTTCTAAGTGTTGAAGGCGTTCGACTCTGCGCACACCTGCAGCAGCAGTCTTAATTTCCTTTGCTCAGAATTGCAACTCTAAGACTTCGTCTAGCCTGCGCACGCCTTGCACAACTCCGTGCCTATCTGCAATTCTGGGAACTTAGAACAAAAGTTATCTCTATCTGAAGCCTCTGTCGACGCACTCCTTGCGGACAAATTCCACTGCACTCCTTGCAGGAATTCTCTGGCTCAAATTAGAGAAACAATTGAAACTAATTCCTTGTTCCTTTCAGTCTTTAATTCAACCATTGAATCATATACACAGCATATAAAAGCACGTGTATGACAGGAAGCAAACATTTATGAGCATATCAACATCACATACAGAGAATCAACACAAAACCATGAATTTGAATTAGAGTTCTTCTATATATTCAAATGTCTGTACATTGGTGTTCTTTATACAATTCTCTGCATGCTCATCCCTTCCTGCTTCTTTAATAATCCAGAATAATGTACAATGAGGGTGTCTATATCCCGTTTCCCTCTTGCGCTCTAAAGCTATCAAATCTAGAATTAAATTCTTATCTACCAGCATTAACTATTTTAAATGCCGACTATCTACCTAAGGACGAGAGCTTAAAGGCTCAAGGTCCATTACAATATACAAGTGCGCCATCTCTTAAATGACTCATTTAAGACTTGCGCAACAATCCCAAAGTATTTCAAAATTTGTGCTGGCTTGTCCAGCTGTCTTCCGCTCCACGCTGGCTTGCTTGATGTGTTGGCGATGCTCCTGCATCAGGCATGCAAGTCCACTAGATTGACAAACACCACTAGATCTTTGTGTCTTATGTTTGAATACTGAGACCCAATAATATCCTGTAGCAAGAGGGAGTGCTCTCTTAAGGCTCTCATGCATCTTGGTGAGAAAGATTAGGTTCCGCTTGGAGAGGACATCTTGGAAAGTACTTGGAGAGAACCAAACAAAGCTGTTATAGTGCCAACATGCGACGAAGATATAGGTTGTTCCCCTCTTGACCTTATGAGAGTCTCATTTGGCTAGATAGTGTTGTGACCACCTCGTGGGGGAGGGAGGGAGTCACCTATAACATCCACAAGATCATAATTAAGAGCCCATTTGTTCTCTTTCTTAGCAGCCACTACTTGCTCCCTAGCCTTATGGAGCTTAACTACCGCAATCGCATGAGATAATCATCTAGGAAAACCTTGCTGGAAAGCTATACAAGTCTTTTGTTAGCTCTCAATGCTCGTCGTTGATCCTCCATGGAGAGAAATTGAATGGCGAGGTTAGAATTTGCTGCCCTCTAGGCTCATTCGAAGTTGATGTTCTTTAGGTCTAGATTGTCATGGACAAAAGAAAGTCTTGTTTGTTCATGATTTTTTCTTGCTTGTTTTTAAGGTTTGAAATTTTAGACTCAACAATAGGGTGTCATTAGGAGGGGGCTAACGGGGCTGCTAAGGCATTGATGATTTTTGTTCAAGGTCAATGACTTGTTATTTCAGAGTTAGATTCCAAACTCGATCTTCTTGAGCTTGTCCCTCATTTGCTGGAGGGCTTCTAAACTGCTTTCCCTGCTTCTTTTTATTTCCATCAGTGTTGTCATGAGGGTTATGATTTGTTTTGCCTACAAAGACATGTTGTTGGGGGAATTAAACACTAGCGATGTAGTGGTTGAGCTGTATGGGGCCACGGTTTCTCCTACTAGGGGATGGATCTGTGCTATTCTTCGAGCAATTGACATGTTTTCCCCTTCTTTCGGCATTTGTTGTAGATTTTAGATCCTTTTGTATATGGCAGCCGATTTGTGTGTGGATGGGAACAAGGGTTGACCATTGAGGTAGGGCTGGCTTGCGTTTGGGACAAAAATAAGGTATGGTTATGTATAAAATTATAAATAACCCCAACTGGAATAGAACAACAACAAAATGTCGGTGCAAAATGATTTGTAGAAAGGAGTTTGCACCCGAATATGGAGTAGGATATCATGCCCTTGTAGTCAGATAGAGCCTCATGCTAGCAGAATTGGCTGAAAGGCAGAACCACATGAAGCATGGCACATATGCAAGCTTAGAGGTAGGCAAGCTTGGACTAGAATTTCAAGAACGAAACACGGTCAACATGGATTTGGATGGGATATAGGCTTAGGGGTGAGGGTGTGTACTGACATGAGGGGATGCACGGGGCTGGTTCAGAACCTCAGTGCTGACATGCTGACTTAGTGAGATAAACCGACTTAGGGAGCAGGGCAGACACAAGGAGGGATTGTGGAAGAAAAGGAGGAAGTGAGGGCAGGACAAAGGAGAATGGAACACAGGAAAGTGTACTCAACCAAGAGTAATCAAGGGAGAGAACTAGATTGAGATAGTTATTGTAAGGGATAATTTTCTGAGGATATACATTGCTAAACTAATTATATACAAAGGAAATATACATCTAACCTTTGAATGCATGAAATTGCAGAAGGGCCTTTCAAGATAAATAAGGGTTGCTCCTATTAAACTGTGCAAATTCACCAACATTCTTATAGCAGACTTCTAAATGAACTTTAAATGAATAATTGATTGTCTGTTTTTCCTGATGTTCAGAATCATGTCAACAAAAGCTGACATTCTTGCTTTTGCTTCATCCACACTCAAATCCTGCCTCCCCTATATCCATTTATTGTAAACTCCTTGGAAGTTGAAAAAGGTTCATTAGAACATGTTCTTTCTTTAACGGTTTGCATACACATGTTTGTTGATTGCTCCTTATGTATGCAGATAGATGTCCATATATTACATATACTTGTAAAGAAAGATGCAGCCAAGCTAATTATGAAGCCACTTTAATTCTCCTAATTAGTGGTCAGATTAAGCATATTAAAAGTGTCTGTCAAAGCAATCTTTGCGCCAGTTCATTTGAGCAGTCATGCTAGTCATCCCAGCCACCAACAAATACTATGCTATCCATATAATAACAGATATTGCAATGCATTCAGATTATTTTAGTCCCCTTAAACAGACATGGCAACACATTCAGAGTATATTAGTCCCCTTTCTGTTTTGTCTTTTCTCAGGCAGACATTGGTTCCCTTGAATGGAAAATAAGTTAAATAAACATCGCCACTGTCTCTTGGTTAGCAGGTATCAGGACACCACATCCTAGCCGGAGTGTTAGAGAAAGCTATGCAATTTGAGTGCAAGACACTTGGCATTTATAGCAAGCAAAGTAGGATCCTGTAGTAGCATGAATGATCTGTAACCTGTTAATTAAATACTATGAATTCATACCTCAACTAGATAAATACTTAATCAATAATTCTTAAATAATGTCAGTACTAGATATATTCTTCTCAATAATTCTTAAATGATCTTACATCTGTTATAGAATCATGCATGTGGACCACTGTATACAATTTTCATTAGCATATTGTTATACTTTATTTTTTATTCTGCAGACATAAAGGGCATGTACAGAAAAATGTGTTTAGTATGGGGAAGTTTATTGCATTAGAATTAAGGAGCTTGTGGTCTTATTGAATATTGGGGTTGCCATTGGATGCAAGGATGACAATTAAACTAAGAAGACCACTTATTTCTTTTGAAGTGAGAGTTTGGCTATCTTTGCGGGAGGTATAGGAGAAAAACAAATTGATTTGCTGCAAGTGTAAAGTGATTGGTTTATTGCATCTATTGGAGCATAAGAGGAAATCTTTTTTTGGTCCAATAAAAGGAAATTTTGACCATCCTTGGGTAAGAATGACTTGCTCATCTTCTATTTTATTATCTGGTTAATTTTCAGTTTTCTGGATGCATCTGAAGAAAATTAGGTTAGTTCCTGAGTAATTTTAGCCTTAAGTGAATAAACTACTTTATTATATCACGACTGCCTTGATTCTGTTCTGAAGCTTTAATGGACCTTTCAGCTTCTGAAGACAAATTTTCAAACTGATGCACTATGTTTTTAGTCTGTCCACAAAATTTTAGTTGATATTGAGTGCTTTGACATTGACCTAGAGTAGCTGACAAAATTTTGCCTGTATACAGAATTCCTTCAGTTGGATGCTCAACCTTAACCTATGGATAGGGATTCAAATGACTTGTTCCAAGATGACGACGAAGATCAGGATAATACCTATACACAGGTTTGCCAGTGTATATTGACCCTGCCAGTTCTTTGTACCCAATCTTGTCAAGATTTAGGGCTAATTTATAAGTTTGTCGCAGGTTTAATTTGGCATAGTTGTTTAGCATAACACTGATTTCAGTGCATCAGTAGTAAAATATAATGTAACTACGGAGTATTTGCATGTTGCGCTTAGAACCCAGGCATCCCTCTTTCTTTTTTATCATAATTTTGCTCAAATTTGTCTTAAGTTTTAACCAAATGATTTCTGCTTGATATTTTTTCCAAGGAAAATACCTTCGATTCATGGATGGTAAACAGGGTTAACTGTCAGCCCTGATTACGGAGACTAACCTCGAGGGGATCAAGAAGTTGAACCTGTGACGTCCCCAACTTTGGGGGAGATATCTCATGTGTGGCTCATGACTGCTTGAGCTAACCCTTGAGGCTACTTGAGATATATATTATACACATACATTACAAAAAAACAAATCGTAATTTTCAGTTAAGTATGAAAAAAATTACATGCTTCAAGTGTCTTGTCGACACACTGTTGAGATTCTTTTCTGCCAAGACATCACTCTATTTCTTTTTTATCATAGTTTTGCTCAACCTTGTCTTAAGTTTTAACTAAATGATTTCTGCTTGATATTTTTTTCCAAGGAAAATACCTTGCGGAAAACCTTCCTAGTACTTCCCATGATTCATGGATGGTAAACAGAGTAAACTGTCAGCCCTGATTACAGAGACTAACCTCGAGGGGATCAGGAGAGTCGAACCTGTGATGTCCCCAACTTTGGTGGAGATATTTCACGTGTGACTCATGACTGCTTGAGCTAACCCTTGAGGCTAATTGAGATATATATATTATACACACACACACACACAATACAAGAAAAAAATCGTAAGTATGAAAAGAATTACATGCTTCAAGTGTCTTGTCGACACACTGTTGAGATGCTTTTCTGCCAAGACCCTGAAAATTCAATAAACTTGGCACATTAACCTAGCTGATATGGTTCTAAGAGACCAGGTATCCATCAGATGCTAATCCAAATACAAAAAGGACCTAAATACAAGTCCATGGATTTACCCAGCCCATTAACTATTTCTGCATATTTTTCACAAAACACAAAATCATATATCTGCTAGTACACAGACTCTATATAAACTGTTGGTTTTTTCTAAAAAGATGTTACACTAACAACAGAAGTTCCTTCCTTTACTTCTTCAAAAGAGAACACTCCAGCACCTAACTGCTGACCTTCCTTCGACAACCTGTCCACCTCTTGGTTCAATTTTTGAAAGACACGAGTGAAAGTGACAGCTTCAAAAGTTCCAACAACTTCTATCAAAAGTGTGTGTGTATTGTACATTAATTTTGTCTATTCCCAGTTGTTTCCTTAACATCATGCATGCTTATTCTATGCCATTCCTTGAGGGTTTTGATGCTCTACAACTTGTACTAGTGCCTCCTCATCCTCCACGTCTATCCATGCAAAAGACTCCTCTGTAACAAGTTTTTCATAAAAAAACACAAAGACTCGTAAATGCAATGTTAAAAGACAAAAATATAAATGTTACATAATTGATATGAATGTGATGTTACAATCGAATAGTTGATGATTGATCTCTTTATATAGTGTTGAAGAGATGGGCCATGATGATGGTCGTAGCCTAAAGGGTGTAATTAATTACAATTATGTATTATATAATTGGATTTTTTAATATTTAATATTTTATTATATTATATTAGGCCAATAACACACTTTGGTGCATATGTCAAACTCATGGCTTGGAATTATTGCAAGGTGGTATTTCAAATGACTAATCCCTTTGTTCATCTCCTTTCCACAAAGCTTGCAATTCGGCCTTTGATGATTTGTCCCCTTAAAAGGGTTGGTGGGTGATTAATCAAACCTAGGGCAAAAAAATAAAAATAATTCAACACGAAGAATGTTTGTAACAAAATTAGACCTAAAATCACGAAATCTCTAAGGTAAAATCGACATTAAGAGACAAACACTATGTGTTGATGTTTGTAGCATCGGACATGTACTTCCACGTTGGCATGTGTCTAACACTTGGAAGTTGTCCTGAATGCCTCTCAAAACCTTAGGAGATTCACTTTATTAAGTGAATGTACTTTTGTAATAAAGTGAGTTTAATTTAATTAAATGCTAAAGTAATTGGCATTAGTAATTAAATTAATTCCTAGCCGTTAGATCCAAAGTGAATGCGAGATTAAATCCCAGTCGTAGATCACTTTAGGAGATCTAGGGTTTTGGACTTGGGGCAAAACTCAAGGTTATAAAAGACAACCTAGGTGAGAGGAGGAGACACAGTGATGGTACACAAAGAGTGAGTGAGCACTCAGGTGTGTCGGGGCAGAGGCTGAGGAAAGGGTGCTGGGGGCAACGAGGGAGATAGTAGCCAGGTGGGCTAGGCTATCAGTTGCAACATTGCAATCCTTCAAAGGGCGATTATCCTTGGACTGAAGCCCTGGTTTTATAACAATAAAATCATCATAGATTTGGTTTTCCCGCAAGGGTTTTTCTAGGGGTTGTTTACCTGAAAATCTTGTGTGCAAATGTGTTTGGTTTCTGTTTTATGTTTCCGTTGAATTTATCGTTGAGTAACCTAGCTGTGATTGAATTCAGTAAATGTGTTTTGCTTAGAATTAGCTGTCGGGTGCTAGGTTTGTTGAATTTTCACTATGCTAGGCCCAAGCATGAGTTTTATTTCATTTTAGCATTTACTTGAACCATAAACAAATGCAGATACACCATTCACAATTGCTGCCATAACCAAGATCACAAGAAGAAATACCATGCACAAGAACACAAGAAATATCCTGGGAAAACCTTTCTCAACAAGGGGGAAAAACCCAACAATCCTTTGCTATATTCTCAAGAGAAGATCCTCCAACCATGAAACCCTAATGCACACAAGCGGGTGCTCTACTTCCTTGAAACTTGCGCCCAAGAGAGGTGCGCACTTCAGCCCTAGAAGATGTACTTGCTGAAATTTCCAAATGACAAGTGACTTGTGTGTTTCCTAAATGGGGAAATCACCTTTATTTATACTAGACTGGACAGACCAAAAATGGTGTCTATTGGCACAACAAGGCCGACCTCAACAACTCATAAACTAATCAATTATTGCAATAAACATTAATTATCTTTCACATATGGTGGAGCCGACCTGTACCCTTTACATCACAATTAGGGTTACATGTAAATCTTACTCTCAGACAATATAGCAAGGGATCTCACACATCCACTAGTGCTCAACCACTAGGGGCACGACCACCTGTGCTCAACCACAGGGACGTCCCACTCAACAAATCTCTATCTCACTGAGTCCACAGGAGAATCATTTGGAGTACCATCTCAAGCCTGACTCAACTGAGTCCACAAGGCAGGAGACCACACTTCATAGCAACTCAGTCCAGAGTCTGACGCACACCCATCACATGGGCACCTTCACCCCACACAGGGGTACACATCGTTTCATCTCAATCCAGAGAGGAACGACACACCCATCTCATGGGCATCCTCACCTCACACAGGGGCACACATTGTTTCATCTCAGTCCAGAGAGGAACGACACACCCATCTCATGGGCACACTCAACACATGGGCTCTCTCACAGGTCGACTCACTTAGTTTGTGTCCTGGAGGATGTCTCACGAAGCTATAATCATCAACAAATTTTACAGGAAAATCAACATGGTATCAGAGCCTAGACTCTAAGGAAACCAAGTTGCATAGGTGAGATTTGGCAGTGAGAATTTCAGATCTGTCGGAAGTTTTTTTTTCTAGGTTTGTTGTTTGCAAGCTGAGGTAAATCCGAAATAACAAAAAAAAAGTACAGATTGTATGGATTCGTACAGATCATACATTTGTAGTAGATCGTGTGTCATTGAGAATTGAACGCTAGTGTGAGGAGTTTGGATGGTCCGCAGCAGGTAGGAGGATGTGCAGGAGTTGACGACTGGGATAGCCGCGAGAGAATAGGCGTTGCTGCAACGTGAACAGAGGTCGGGGTCCGCATATAGGTGGGCTTGACAATCGATGACAGAGACAATGCGGACAAGCGAGAAGGCAGGTCGGGCGTGATAGCAACACTATGGAATAACTTGCCAGCTGGGCAGAGTAGCCTACGAGTGGTACATGGGTTGTTTGAGAAAGAGTGATCGAGGAGCCGAGGTAGGAAGCAACGACATATTGGAGGCGGCAGATGAGATTGCAATAGTAGTCGGCTGGTAGAATATCATGGGGCACAGACAAGTAGTTGTTGACACAACCGCCACCACAAAGGAGCTGTCAACAACAACGTAAAAGAAGTCACGGATCATGTAGGGCAAGAGCCGATAGGTGCTGTGAAGACGTGAAGAAGCTGCAACTGTGAGCATATCGTGAAGAAAGGACGTGGGTAATGGCTGGAGGACGGGCAAAGGTTTCTGTGGGCGCTGAGGCAAGGAGAAAGTTGTGCAAAGAGGCAACTGAGGCGGAAGAGCGGCTGGAGCATCTGACAAGGTGCGAAGGGGCTGCATTTCCTTGAGTTAGCCACCCAAGGCCAACAACCGGAGGTGCACCGGTTAAGGTGTGAGACCAATCGTGGTGGTCGCGCGTGAAGGGAGGAGCCAACAAGTGGCTGTGTGGGCTCGGTAGCAGTCAGCTGCAAGGGCAAGCCGCTGTCAGAGGTAAGCCAACCGTTAGCCAGCACAAAGCCGATCAACATGGTTAATAGGACACCGGGCAACCTAGACAGCTTCCGGGCGGCCTAGACAACTTCCGGGTCCGATGGCAGGGACAATTTTCGTGTCAGAAGGAGCAACCAATTAGGTGGATTGGGGAGCAACCATGGTAGCGGACATGATAATGAAGATAGAACCACCTCCGGGTGGTGGATGTACCTTCCTTGCTAAGAGGGAGTGTTGATGTTTGTAGCATTGGACATGTACTTCCACGTTGTCTTATGTCTAGCATGTGGAAGTCGTCCTAGATGTCTCTCAAAACCTTAGGAGATTCACTTTATTAAGTGAATGTACTTTTGTAATAAATTGAGTTTAATTTAATTAAATGCTAAAGTACTTGGCATTAGTAATTAAATTAAGTCCTAGCTGTTAGATTCAAAGTGAATGCCAGATTAGATCTCAACTGTAGATCACTTTAGGAGATCTAGTGTTTTGGACTTAGGGTAAAACTCAAGGTTATAAAAGACATTCTAGGTGAGAGGAGGAGACACAGTGATGGTACACAACGAGTGAGTGAGCACTCGGGTGTGCCAGGGCAGGGGTTGAGGAAAGGATGCAGGGGGCAGCGAGGGAGATAACAACTAGGTGGGCTAGGTTATCGACTGTAGCATTGTAATCCTCTGAAGGACCATTATCCTAGGACGGGAGCCCTAATTTTATAGCAATAAAATCATCACAGATCTAGTTTTCCTGCAAGGGTTTTTCCAGGGGATGTTTACTCGAAAATCTCGTGTGCAAATGTGTTTGGTTTTTGTTTTATGTTTCCTCTGAATTTATCGTTGAGTAACCTAGACGTGCTTTAATTTAGTGAATGCGCTTTGCTTAGAATTAACTGTTGGGTGCTAGGTTTACTAGAAAATTAGCACTATGCACATTGCAAACCCTTGCATAAATCTGAAAAAAAACTAATTACATGTAGGAAATTTAATACATACTTGGGAATCCGAAGATCCTAGAGTTGCAAATACAGATACAAATATAGGTGCAGATACATATCCTAGAGTTGGGAAAGCTCCCAGAGTTGCAGATACAGATACAGGTAATGACGTTGTACCAGAAGAGTATGTTCCAGAAGATCATGATATGGCAGAACCACAGAGCCCTGCAGATCCACCTCGAGAGATGATTACAAATAGGAGAAGACCAACTTGGTCTTGAGAGATTATTCAAGATGCAGAGAAGTATGGTGCTCCAGACAGAACTTTAAGAGAAAGTAGGAAACCATGACCATATTCTAGCTACATGGCATTGCTAAGTGATATCATTGATGCAAAGCCTACCTATTATGAAGAGGCTGCAGAGAAGAAAGTATGGAAGGATGCCATGCTTGAGGAGTACCAGTCCATTATAAAGAATGGTGTTTTGGATGTGGTTCCCAGACCAAAAGAGAAGACAGTGGTGAGTTCAAAATGGATCTACAAGACAAAGCATTCCTCTTATGGCAGTATCGAGAAATATTAGGCAAGGTTTGTGGCTCGCGGTTTCTCCCAGAAAGAAGGAATAGATTATGAGGAGACATTTGCTCTTGTGGCAAGATACACTTCGATTAGAGCTATACTTGCGATAACTGCAGTAATGAAATGGAAGGTACACTAGATGGATGTGAAGACAACTTTTCTGAATGATGTAGTAGAAGAGGAAGTGTACGTGGAGCAACCACAAGGTTTCGAGACACATGATAGGCAGACACATGTGTGCAGGTTGAAGAAAGCCTTGTATGGATTAAAGCAAGCACCCAGGGCATGGTACGGTAGAATTGATAGTTTTCTAATGAGTTTGGGTTTTACCAAGAGTAAAGCAGATCCCAACCTTTACAACAAGGTTGAGGGTAGTGGACGAGTGATATTACTGTTATACGTGGACGACCTGTTTCTAAAAGGGAACGAGAAGCTCATCGCTAAGTACAAGAGAAAGATTACATCAGAGTTCGAGATGAAAGACCTGGGTATGATGCATTATTTCTTGGGTCTAGAGGTGTGGCAGAAACCAGACGAGGTTTTCCTTTGCCAAGGAAAATATGTGGTAGAAATCCTGAAGAGATTCAACATGATGGATTGTAAATCCATGCCCACACTAACGATGATGAACCTGAAATTATTGAGTGATACTTGTTCAAAGACCATGGATGTCACCATGTATAGGTAGATGTTTGGTTCATTAATGTATTTGACGAATACTAGGCCAGATATATGCTTTGCGGTGAACACTTTGAGTCAGTATATGGTTTAATCAAGACGTGTTCACTTGATTGCGGCAAAGCATGTATTAAGGTACTTGAAGGGTGCGATAGACTTTGGACTCCGATATGTTTTAGATCGTAAGATAAGACTGCAAGGCTATGCTAATTCAGATTGGGCTGGTAGTGTCACAAATCAGAAGAGTACATCAGGATGTTGCTTTAGTTTGGGGTCAACTATGATTGCGTGGCTTAGTAGGAAGCATACTAGTGCGACACTCAGTACGGTCAAGGCAAAATATATAGTAGCATGTTCAACTAATAGTGAAGCTGTGTGGCTTCAGAAGTTGCTTGCAGGGCTGTTTGATCTCGAGTTGGTGGTGACTTGTATCTTCTGTGACAACCAGAGCAGAGAACCCAATGTTTCATGACAAGTCAAAGCACATCGAGATCAAGTACCATTATATTCGAGACATAGTCCAAAAGGGAACAATGAAGCTCTAGTATGTTGCTACAGACGAGCAGATAGCCGATGTGTTGACCAAGCCTCTGTCGAAGATAAAGTTTGAGTATTTCAGGGACAAGCTTGGCGTGGTCCAGAATGACTTCCCTCGTAAGAGGGAGTGATGAGTTACATATGCGATTCCAAGGGTAGTAGTATGCAGTGTGTGGCAACAACGGGTAGTCATTCACAGGCATGTTATTGACTGTGGCACCATTCAACATGAACTCGCATAGGGTCAGCAGTGTGCCGAGCCTTAGGGCCTGGCAGTTTCCCAACTTTTCAAGCTGGAGGGCCAACCATGAGTGTGGTTGGAGGTGTTTCCTAGCCTTGGGCTAGATGGGTAGTGTGTGCGCACTATATCGGCTAATCCTTGTGGTTAGATGCCTGGTCACTATGGATTGGATGCATGGTGTGCTAACCAGAAGGGCTAGCCTCAGGGCTAGTTGTCTAGATTCTGTGTGAGTTGGACATATGTGATAGTTTCCTAGTTTTGTGTGAGCTAGATGCCTAGTTCTGTGTGAGTTAGATGAAGTCCTGTAATGACATAAGGTCTTAAAGGACGCTGAGACCCATAAGGTTTGAAAGGACGACGAGGCTGTGCCCACTAGAGAGATACTAAATATGATGATGAGGCCCTTGTTAGAAAAAAGAGAATCGCAGAGCAATAAAAACAAATGAGAAAATAAAACATAGAAGATACACAATACAATAGAGACACAAATGTACGTGGTTCACCCAGTGTGGGCTACGCCCACTAGAGAAATTGCCAGGTCCTTCCTTTTTCCTATTTCATTCTCAACCAAACCTTTCCATTTCTTAAAAGTATCAAAAACATCATATTTTTGTCGAACGCAATAAACCCAAGTTTTTCTAGTGGCATCATCAATAAAAGTAACATATTAACGAGAGCCACCAAGAGATGATACCCGAGCTGGTCCCAATACATCTGTATGCACAAGCTCTAACCTTTCACTCTTCTTTTCTTTTCCGACTCTAAGAAATCTGACTCTTCTGTTTTCCATAAATACAATGCTCACAGAAATCCAAATCAATTTGTTTAAGATCTGTCAACAAATTTCTCTTGTGAAGTATTTGCATCCCCTTCTCACTTATGTGTCCAAGCCTATGATGCCATAATGTTGTATCCACTCCTGTAGAAGCTAAAGAGATAGAAGAGTCAGTATTACCAGTACATAAATACAATGTACCTACCTTCTCTCATTTTTCTATCACCAGTGATCCTTTGGTGACCTTCCATACCTTATTTGTAAATATAGATATACAACCTTCACTTGCCAATTGCCCTGTTGAAATTAGATTTTTCCTTAGATCTGGAACATGTCTTACCTCTTTCAACAACCACTGGTTTCATTCCTTTGCTTTATTTTTACCTTTCCCATTCCAACAATTTTGCATGGTGCATCATCACCCAAATGAACCTGTCCAAAATCACCTCGAACATAATCTAGAAAATGTTTCCTATGGGGTGTGGCATGAAATGAAGCCCCTGAATCTGCTACATGTTGCCATCCTAATACACACCTACAAACGTGGAGAAGTCTCCAACCCACTTGGTGTGTCCTTGGAGGCACAAACCTGAATTCAGACCCATTGTCAACTCAATCTGGACTCCTTCCATCTAGGCTCACTCCCAGGGAAGCCAAGGGGGGTAGACCCTATTAAACTATGTGAAGATTTATTAAATTTCTAGGAGTTAATTAAAATGTTGATTAGTGTTACCCAATCCAATGACAATCAATCAATGCAATATGCAATCTTTTAATGATAAACAAACCCTTTATTTTACAAACAGTTAGACCAGTGCCTAAAGATTATTAAATTCCACTTATTGAACAAATAATCACAAAAAATGTATCTTTACAAAAAGAATAAATTTATCCACACAATGATTCCCAAAATAACTTTACATATAAACAATTACTTCCCAAATAATTAAGGAATAAATAAAGAATAATGTGAATGACTTGCAGAAAATAAATGGAAAGAAAATTCTTGAAAATGAATTGCTGAAATAAAAGTTGCAAGTGTTTTAGGTTGCTTTTAGTTAATTTTAAGTTTCTTTTAAACTTAGTGGTTTAGATGTGAGGAGTTGCAAGTCTAATCTATGTGATTGCCCCAAGTCCTTATCCCTTAGCCAAGAGGAAATGATGGGTGCTCAATAAGAAGAAGAACAAGGTTCTCCCCTAGCTCCACAAGTCAAGTCCAAAGTGCTTGGGCGCTCAACAAGGAGGACACTTAGTGTTGTGAAATCGTCTTCGACTTCAACCCTTTCTAGCCTCCCCAAGTCACCTTATTTTATCGGCCAAACAATAACAGAAATGGGTGCCTAATTAAACTATCCACTCAATCCTTTGCCCTTTCTTATTAGCCAAGATCCACAAAGTGGCAAGGGGAGGGAATATGGGGCAAAGGCGGGGTAAATTTTATTTACCTTGCACAAATGAAATTTTAAGTACAAGCCATCACGATTTTGCAAGGATGGCAGAGCCAAACACAATGCAAGGTGTGGGCAATCAAAGATTAATTAAATTAAATAGCTTAAACACATTAACCACACTACTTTGGCACAAGGTGGAGGGCAAAGCCTTTCGATTTTGTGGCAAAGGTGGACAAAATTAATTAAAGCAAAAATCAGAAAAAATTTCTAATCCTAGCCAGCATGATTTTGCAAGGATGGTAGAGCGAAGCACAATGTAAGGTGTGAGCAAACAATTAAAATTAATTTACAGATTTTAAACTTTGAAAGAAAAAGAAAGTGCAAGCTCAAGAGACTCTCTTGGAATGCGTACAATAGTTTTAGAAAATAAGAGAGAGATGGGGGCTTTGCACCAAAGCTTGTAGAAGTTTTCTTGAGCTTTTAGTAGCCTATTTTGGGCAGGGAGAGAATGAGAGAGAGTGGGGAGAGATTTTGGCATAATAGAGTTGCCTTGAAAAACTGATCTCAAAATGAGAAGAGAGGGCTTCCTTTTAAATGAGGAAGAGAGGAGAGACCCCTCTTGGATGAGTTACAAGTGTCACCCATCCAAGAGAGAGAGAACAAGTCAAGGAGGGTGCACTTTTAGGGTTTTGGAGTGAGTTAGGGTTTGAGGGGTGAGATGTGAAGGAGGAAAACCCCTTTCCACTTGTTCAAACATTAGGTTAGGCTGTAGAAAGGGCGCACTTAGGGTTTTTGCACTTTTTTCACTTTAATTTTTACTTTCCCCTAAGTTCATGAGGAAGGGGGGCACACTTTTTACTAGGGAAACTCACTTTTGGTTGTTGACTTGGCATGGGGGGGTCTTTTATGTGGATTTTCACTTTTCCAACTTAGAAAATACATTAGAAATCAATTCCCCACTCTTTCTCTTGACTTTAGACATTTTTACAATTTTTGGCTTTTTTACCTTAGCCAATTATTTGTTAACTTTTGACTGACTTGGACTTCTCATGGACAATGACATAGCAAAACTTGTTCAATTGAGCTGAAACTTGGTCCAAGGGTGTAGGGGGTCATAAGCCATTTGATTTGAGTACTCACACCCCTATACAAAATCCAAAAGGACCAAATTTTTACATTTTTCATAAAAAATAATTAAAATTTCCAATTTACGGAAAATTTTAATTATTAAAAAATCCTATCAAAACCTAACAGAATTCCGCAAGACTCTAGGAGATGTCTAGCATGGTCATTTACAACACTTCTGAACCATTAGTCACCTAATGAGCTCGATCATTAGAACACCTTTCACCACTTTGGAGGATTATTGAGTGAAAAACCCAAGGGTAATTAAAATTGCCGAAAAGCAAGTTTAAATACCTGAGGAAAAAAACACTCGATGAAATGACTTCCCTAATGTTAAAGTCCTAGGAAACTAAATAAAAATTGACCCATGCTAACATATTACAAAATTATCTCACGTAGGGGACTGGACATTCCGTGTACATAGAAATAAGTGTTGGGGAAAAAATTGCCCTGCTGAGCCATAAGTCTTCAAACTTGTGGTACCACAAGGTACATGACGTTGACACCTAGTTGAAATAGGTGGTCAACACTACCCAAGACTCAAAAATATTATCTACAGAAAGAATCAAAGCATCTTGTAACACATCACCTGTTACATTTGCTTCCTGATTTTTCTACTGCCATCCATCTCTTTGTTTCTTTGGAGCTCTGCAGTCTTTCTTCAGATGTCCTTTCTTCCCACAATTCCAACACTCTATCTTTTCTAGTTTGGATTTGGATTTGCCCTTCCTGGAATTCACATGGTTCCCTGAGCCCTTTCCTCTATCCTTTTGTCTTCCCTTGTTCGCCATGTTTAACGCATTACCTGATGCCTCACCTGTGCTTTTCTATCGCATTTCCTCGCTAAGGATAACACCACCAACATCATCAAATTTTAAAGTGTTTGAACTAGAGACAGAGTTACTTACAACCATGACCAAGCCGTTCCAACTTTCTGGCAATGAGCACAAGATTAGAAGAGCCCTGACCTCATCATCAAAGTTCACTTTTACAGAATTTAGCTGATTAGTAACCTTATTAAATTCATTTAAATGATCTGCACTAGACTCACCTTCTGATATCTTCATATTAAATAATCTCTTCATTAGAAATACCTTATTAGACGTCGAGGTTTTTTCATACAGTTTAGCCAATGCGTCCATCAACTCCTTTGTTGTTTTTTCTTTCGAAATATTGAAAGCCATCGACGCTGCCAGGCTCAACCGTATCGTTTGCAATGCCTTTTTGTCAAGAACCTCCCATTCTTCGTCCTTCATGGCCGTCGACTTTGCTATTCCACCCAATGGTAGGAATAGATCCTTCTGATATAAATAATCTTCCATCTGCATCTTCCATAACTTGTAGTTTTGGCCATTAAATTTCTCAACCCTAAACTTTCCATCTTCCGCCATTGCTCCCACTCGAACCGGGAACCCTCTTTTCCTGCGAGTTACCTTTCGCTTTGATACCAGTTGTTAGAAAAAACAGGATTGCGGAGCAATAAAAACAAATGCGAAAATAAAACATAGAAGATACACAATACAATAGAGACATAGATATACGTGGTTCATCCAGTGTGGGCTATGTCCACCAGAGAAATTGCCAGGTCCTTCCTTTTTATTATCCAGCAAATGAAGGGATACAACCTTCAACACACCCGTTGTAGCTTCCTCTTCTTTCTCTCACAGTCTCCTCTCTCAGAATACAATATTCGCAATGATGCATAGCTGCAATACATTTCCCTCATAAAAGAGGGTTGCCTTCTAGGGAAAAAAAACCTGACATAACTTTTACCATCATATCTGCAACCTTATAATGAACGGTCCAGATTTACTATTAAATTACAATATACATTTACAAGGCAATTTTTCCTTCCAGGGCTTTGCCCCCGAACCCCCATCGGTGAACGTTGTCCCCCGAACCCCCCGAGAGAAAAATTGCCTTGTAAATGTATATTGTAATTTCATTGTAAATCTGGACCGTTCATTATAAGGTCGCAGATCTGACGGTAGAAGTTATGTTAGGGTTTTTTACCCTAGAAGGCAACCCTCTTTTATGAGGGAAATGTAATGTGGCTATGCATCATTGCAAATATTGTATTCTGAGAGAGGAGACCGTCAGAGAAAGAAGAGGAAGTTACAACGGGTCTGCTGTAGGTTGTATCCCTTCATTTGATGGATAATAAAAAGGAAGGACCTGACAATTTCTCTAGTGGACGTAGCCCACACTAGGTCAACCACGTATATCTGTGTCTCTATTGTATTGTGTATCTTCTGTGTTTTATTTTTGCATTTGTTTTTATTGCTCCGCGATCCTGTTTTTTCTAACAACCCCTAGATGCATGATAGTGAAGATAACCTGTGTGTCTATGATGATGATACTTGTGACATGATCTGTGAGATCGTGGGATAGCCTATGCGGCTATAGTGATGCTACCTGTAGACTGGTCTGCAGGACCATGTGATTGGTGGTAGTCTTGTTCATGCCATGTATGGATGTGATTAAGACTACTAGATGAAGAACATCATGGATAGTGGCTCCCTAGCTAAGAGGGAGTCTTGATGTTTTGGTAGCTGCGGGAGGTATTAACCTCCAGGACAACCTTTGTGCTTAGAGTAGAAGATTCCAGAAGCAAGAGAACCATTAATCAGATGTGAAAATACCCTAGAAGAGAAGTCGGCCCAAGGAGAATAATAATAAAGAATTAGAAGGCTCCAAAAAGAGAAGTTGGCCCCACTTGAAAAGTCACCTAACAGACTAGTATAAATAAAGGCAGGCGCTAGCTCATTTGACA
>ML794732.1:99690-133241 GCA_009831015.1 Picea engelmannii | reverse complement strand
CCTAACAAATATACTAAGGCTTGAACTAATCTAAGTACAAGAAATGAATCTAGGAGTTTATTCTTTCATTAACCAACATAAAACAAAAGTATACACAGATCAATTATTCACCACGAGATATATCAAACATACACTCGCATAAAAATGATACTTAAGACACAATTGTTAGATGCAAGTAAATTCAAATTTGCTTCCAAATAAATGACTGAAAAAAAGAGTGTGAAGCATATGGCATTGCAAAAATGTGTAGA
Organism: Picea engelmannii; assembly: GCA_009831015.1. NCBI lineage: Eukaryota > Viridiplantae > Streptophyta > Pinopsida > Pinales > Pinaceae > Picea > Picea engelmannii. The sequence continues at coordinate 132,990 of ML794732.1, read as the reverse complement.
TGAGACTAGTGCCTTAAAGGTATCGTGGGCAAATGTAGATCGCGTATTTTATTAAGGTAAATTGATGGTAGGTTAATGAGATAAATTTTATTGCATGAAAAGTAAATGTTTGTCTAAACTAGATTTGGCCATTTAGAAAGGTCCCTAAAGTGGAGGTTGAACAATGTCGAAGATCCAATAGGGAGTTTCCTTTGATTTTACACACAAGCTAAAGAAAATGTGGGGGGATCCGACAGGGAGAAAAGGTCCCTAAAGTGGAGGTTGAACAATGTTGAAGATCCAACAGGGAGGTCCCTCTGATTTTACACACAAGATCAAGAAAATGTGGGGGGATCCGACAGGGAGAATCTAGATCTCAAAGTTCCCGCCAGATAACCTCACAGACTCTATTACGTTTCCACTAAAGCAAAATTCTCTTTAGGATTTCCCTAGTTAGTCTATCACCATTGACCAGCCCAACGTGTATGAAACTTACTCCCAGCAGATCGAGACTAGCTCGCAACTGGAAGGGTCAGGAACTGCACTGGGAGCTGAGGGGAGTTGTTTATTTTAAACAAGAAACTGCATGAAATGAAATCTAATCTAACAATTAGTGTTCTACTTTGCAAAAGTGAAAAACTAATCTGTAATTAAAATCTTACTTTCCAAATTAAATCTAATCTATGTGAAGATTGATTTAACTTTATTGTTTATGTTAGATTGTAGTGCTTTGTGATGAGTTGAAAGATTTAAATTAGCTTATCCTTAGTTATGAAAATTGATTCTAAGCTAAAATTGCAAAATTGAGACAATCACCAAAAAAACCATTCCCCTAGGGGGGATGAAGAGTGGGAGCTTGTAGCCCCACTAATTTTATTAAAGAAATTACACAACTCTTTATTTGAGTGATTTGTGACCATTCATTAGGGGGGTCACAAGTCTTTATAATGTTTTACAAGTATTTATTAAAGAAAGGGGGTGCCCACGGGGGTCCCGGATGCTCCAAATCCGCCCAAAATGGACAGAATTTCCTCTTATCTGTTCACTGATCTGCATAAAACAGCAAGAAAACAATGACAAAAATGGCCAAAAACACTCTGGAAGTGTCTTTGGTTATTAGTAGGAAAGCCCCAAAATGATTAAACAAAACTAATGTAAATTGAGCAAAAAATGAACTAAGAAGAACAAGCTAAAGAACTTGTCTCCTTAGGGTCTTTGTTTGCTGTTTTAAAACAGCAATGTAAAGGCACTCTAATTGCCAAATATGGAATTAAAAGATCTTTGAAACAAGTCAGCTTTTAGCCTCTAAAAATTTCGAAGTAAATTACTTGCTAAAAATGACGTTTCTTGTGCTAGATCTAGTTTAGGATGATAAATTGAAACATGAACTCTAGATCTAACTTTTAAATTCACTTACTAACTTACATAAGAAGGATTTTGAAATCTGATATATATCTAAGATAAAGTAAACAACTAGTAACCCAAAAGATTTAAAAAAAAAATTGAGATAAGGGAGAAAGAATGCCGGATGGAATCCAACTTTGGGCTATGGGGTCTCTTTGATGTATTGAAGAGGGAATCTTTCCGATTAGATGGACTTGAAGGTGTTAGAAACTCAAGCTAGAGTCTTCCACTCCTCCAAAATAGAGATCCTGCAAACTTAAGACAAATCTTACAAGAAACTGTTAAAAGTAGATGCATCTACTTCCTACACATTCAACCTAGAAAACATGAATTCAAGCAAGAATGACATGAAATTATAGATTAAATATGCTAAATAAGATCTAGTAATGCAAGCAAGCTCACTAATATGAAATATCTTATTAAAAGATTAATAACATATATAATTGCAAGAAGAAAACATTTACCATAGTCTCAACACATCCACAAAGAGGAATGGCATCCACACATTAGCACAAGATACCAAGATTGACCTCCAAAGTTTTCAAGTTTTATTCCAACAGCCCGAGAGCAAATTACAACAACATAACTTTACATAACCTAATCTGATTACAAAGGGAGAACTAGCTCCAATATATAGCAAGAGGGAGGAGTTTCCAAGAGAAGGAGGGCGCATCACATGGAGAAGAGGGGCACACCACTTGTGAGAGAAGGATGTCCAAGTGTGAGGGAGATGGCTGTCACCTCTCCCCACACTCTTAGAACTCGCCACATGTGAGATAAGTGAGGTAAGGAGGGGCGCCTCCTCTCAAGAGGTGGGCTGCCCACTCAAGAATGCGCCACATAGCAAGAGGGGTGCACCTCCCCTTTGAGCACATGCTTGAAATCAAATGGGTTGCCACTTAACTCAATCTTCCAACCAATCAACTCACCCTTTAAGTGCCACATACCTTCTTGGAGTTAATTTGACTTCCAACATGTTAAAACATGTTTCTGACATGTTTCCCAGGAAATAACACTTGCTGATTTTTCTTGATTTTATTTGACTTTTTTGGGTTTTTTGAGTAAAATTGAGTTTTAAGTGATTAAAATCACTAATTTTACTCAACTGAGTGGGTACTTAGGTAATATGGGTGCTCTAGGTAAGAAAAGGAGCACTCCCAAGGCATAGGAACACTCCTAGTACCACTTTTTTAAGACAACTTTATTTTTTAATTAAAAATTCCCGTTTTGCGGAAGTTTTTTAATTAACTGAAAAATTAAAAAATCCTAAGGGGGACTTACCACATTTCCATAAGACTTTAGGATTATGTTTAGCATGGTAATATACATTAGACACTAGGCTTAGATACATGCTAAGGCCTAACCATGAGTATATACTTCAGCTCTAGAGAATTGAGTGGAAAAACTCATAAATTATAAATTGCCTTAAAACGATAAAATATAATTAATAAGTAAAAAAAACACTCTAGAGTAACAACTCATGCCTAAGTCGAAGGTTTCTAAGACCTTTTACAAGTTCATCATGCAACATCTCTTATTACAATTTTTTATGGAAAATGTGAAAAAGTTGGTCTTATTGACCGGCTGAACTTCTAAACTCTGAATATTGAACATGAAAATGTTCAATCTTTGGCGGCTCGCTGGAAGTCCATCCTAGTGCAACTTGGTGGATAACAGTACCAACAACTTTTCCTGCTTCACTTGAAGTATTCTTGGCATCTTTTACCTTAGGTGCTACTTGTGTTAGATTTTCCTTTCCTTATAGAGCAATAGTGTTCTTTAACTTAGTTAACTTAACATTAACAATTATACCATAGCAACAAAATAAACAGTAGACAAAGTAGACAAGAGATTTATCCTGGGAAAACCCCAAATGGGGGAAGAACCCAACAACCTTTCTTAGATAGATTCCGTTCACAAAGCCAGTCCAATCAGATAAACCCTATCACAAGTGCTAGCTCAACCAGAAATACCACCCTAGCTGCAGCAACAACACGATACAAAGGTAGCGCACCTCCTCAAGGAGTAGCGCACAAGAGAGAGATACCAAAAGACTGAACAAGAATAAACTGTGCAGCTGCAGCTAATGCGTCACCTCCTCCAAACTTGCGCCTTGCTTTTGTGTAGCTGGGAGAGTGTGTGTGAGTGAACAAATGATTTAAAACGTCCTCTATTTATAATCTACCTGACCACTAGACTGGGTCGAATTCTTCTCTGGACATGTGTCTTTTCATTATTACTTTATTCTTCTGGGCTGACTTTGAAATATCCCAAATCCAGCTGATCTGGATATCTACTGCTGAACTAGTGTTTTGACTCTTGGATCTGATACTCTGGGGTTTCTGGATGCGTTTGAGTTAATTGTTTAACATGCTTGGTGATTTTCGCATGTGTGTGTCATACAAATAATGTTTAAGCAATATATATGATGCATGTGAAATAAGGAATAAACACCATCTCAATTGTATGTATTATGGGAAAAAGTAGGAAATACAATGATATGCTGAAAGAAGAGAAATAATCTTCAGCTAGATCTCATGGATCGTCACTGGAATACAAAGCAACTAATACAAAATACATGTGAACAGAAGATGTGGATGGATCTGAACAAGCACGGTAGATCGGGAAAATGTAGTTCCGGAAACTCACGACAACTGCTGCAAATGCTGGATAACTCGCCCTGGTGGCTATACTTGATAGATCCCCCTGGAAACTGTCCCGAACTGAGCGCCCTGTCCTCTAGGCTCTTCCTGATAATTGTCGGATTGAAAATCTGACCCCTGAAGCTCTGGATGAACACTGGATGACATCCTCTAGAGGGTTGCGCACCTCCTAGGCTCTGTGAGTGTGCCCTAGTGATTCCACCGACAAAATCCACTGATATACGTCTCGAAAGGTGCGCCCTGGCTTCCTCTGTACTGGGTCGGAAGGGTTTCCTCTGATCTGATCCAGACACCCCTTGGAACCCCAAACGTCCCTCCTCAAGAGCTGCACACTTCCTGGATGTCTCATGCGCCCTGGTAGATTTCACCGTCAGAATTTGATGACTGGTGGCTCAAAAGAAGCACCCTTGCTGATCCTCAACTGGGTTGGAAGGAATTGTCGATATAAGCCTTGGTCTCATGCAGCTACACAAAACCCTCTCTAAACCTTGCGCTCTCACTGGCTGCACTGCACAATCTCTGCAATAGATCTGAATACTCCTGATCTGGCACGGTGAAATACCTGGATGGTATCTCCAATAGGCTAGGGTGTGTCTTCCAACACCGAAACCAATCTGTGTGGTGGTTTCCTCCATAAATCCACAAAACATCAAAGAGGTCGATTTCCTTCCCTGGAAACTGTTCTCAACATCAAATCATAACATGAGGAATTAGGTCGAATTCCTCCTTTTATACCTTCCTTGATCTAATTCTCCGTTGACATCACTTAAGCTAGGCGCTTTTCCTCCTAAGGTGAGCGATTAATTAATTAAGTCTCCCCCTCAACACCTTTTCCTTCTATTTCTCCATTGACTTTAGCTTAAGTGACTTTTCCTATGCTTTTTGTCTTAATTCATCATTTAGCCACTTATTCACCCTTATTTCTCCTCTTGTTCCCTGTTTGTGCCTGACTATAGTCTATGGGAACAAATAGACTACTAAGTCACTCCCTGCTGGCCTACTCTTGGGAACAGGACATCACAGTCCTCCCTTCCCGAGATTGCTTGTCCTCAAGCAACATCAATCCTGGGTGCTGCAATATATGCTCTCCCTCCCATGTGGAATCCTCCATTGGAAGTCCCCTCCATCTGACCAAGCACTCCCGGATGACCCTGCTCCTCATTCTGCTCTCTCTGTTGAAGCACCTCCTCCGGTACTAGCTCCAATTGACCCTCCTCATCCAATGGTGGCAACTCCTCTGAAATGCTAACCTGCCGTCTCACTTCCTTTTTAAGGCAAGAAACGTGAAATACGTTGTGAATCTTGCTACCCTCCGGTAGCTCTAGGTCATATGCCACATCGCCTACCTTCCTGATGACTCTGTATGGTCCATAGAATTTAGGCTTCAGCTTCTCTACCCTACTTCTTTTCAAGGAGGATTGTCTGTATGGCTATAATCGCAGAAAAACCAAGTCCCCTACCTTGAAACTACGCTCTATCCTTTGCCTGTCTGCATAGGTCTTCTGTTGGTTCTAAGCTGCCTGTAAGTTCTCCTTTACTGCCCGTAGAATCCTCTGACTCTCTTCAACCCAGTCTTTGGTCCCCGGGACCCTACTATCCCCAAACACAGTCTCCACAAAAGAGGGTGCATCGTATCCATACAATGCTCTAAATGGAGACATCCTGATAGACATATGGTAAGTTGTGTTGTAACAATAATCACCCATATGCAACCATGTCACCCATGTGCACTGCTGCGCCCCCACATAATTTCTCAGATACCCCTCCATCCATTTGTTGTCAATCTCTGTTTTCCCATTTGTCTATGGGTGGTAGCTAGTACTCGTGGCTAGCTCTGCGCCCACCTACGAGAAGAGCTCCTGCCAAAACACGTTGATGAAGCGCCCATCTCTATCATTGACTATCTTCTTGGGTAAATCGTGCAACCGGAAAACCTCTCTGAAAATTAGCTCCACTACCTGTATGGCCTTGTAGTCCCTGGGTATGGAAAAGAAGTGTGCAAATTTGATCAGCCTGTCGACTACGACAAATATACAGTTCCTGCCTTGCACTCCAGGAAGACCTGTAATGAAGTCCATAGAAATGCTCTTCCATTTCTGCTCCGAAATGGGTAGAGGTTGAAGTAACCCCGCGGGGTGTGTTTGGTCGAATTTGTTCTGCTGACAAGTCGTGCACTCCCGGATGTGTTTCGGTACATCATCCTTGAGACCCTTCCATGAGAATCTCTCCTTGATCTGCCTGTACGTTTTGAAGTACCCTTGATGCCCAGATGCAGGCGAATCATGACACCTTCAAAATCTTTCCTTTCAAGGTAGATTCTGGAACCAAGTAGATCCGGTCCTTGTAGAAAATGACATCGTCTAGCACCCGATATCTATCACCAACTACCTGTCCATCCAATACCTCACAAGCAAATTTTTTTTTGGAGTACTCCACCAACAAGTGTGCCTTCCAGTCTGTGCAAATATCCATCATAGAACACCCTGCTGGCCTTCTGGACAAGGCATCTGCTACGACATTCCTTTTTCCTTTAACATACTCAATGTCAAAGTCAAAGGCTTGGATCTTTGAAACCCACTTCTGCTGTCTCTCGCTATGGTCTTTCTGATCCAGGAAATAGTTGAGACTGTTGTGATCAGTCTTCACTACAAATCTACTACCCACCGCATACTGCCTGAATCTGGTTAAAGCATGCATGATTGCCATCATTTCCTTGTTGTAAATCGAGTAGAGTCTCTCTGACTCGTTGAGCTTCCTGCTCTCGAACACAATGGGAAGGCCTCCCTGCATCAAAACTGCTCCAATCCCCACCCCTGATATGTCGCACTCTAAGACAAATGGTCGAGAGAAATCAGGAAGGGATAGAACATGGCATGTGCTCATAACCTCTTTCATTTTCTCAAATGTCTGCTGTGACTCCTCCGTCCAATGAAAAGCAACCTTCTTGGTTAAATCTATGAGCGGTGCTCCGAACTGTGAAAAGCCCTTGATAAACCGCCTGTAATAACTGCATAACACAAAGAATCTCTTCAGCTTTGTGAGGTTCTTGGGTGTGGGCTAAAATCCAAAATGGCCCTGATCTTCTTTTAATGAACTTGTACTCCCTTCTAACTGATGATATGCCCCAAGTATAGTAGTTCTCTCATCCTAAACTCACATTTGGACTCCTTGGCATATAACAACTGTGCCTACATAATGCCCAAGACCTCCAAATGTGCCAGATGCTCATCCCACATCTTGCTGTAAATCAATATTTCATCGAAGAATACCAAAAGGTACTTCCTCAACTGTCCCCTGAAGATGTGATTCATGCAAGACTGAAAAGTAACAGGTGCATTGGTCAATCCAAACGACATGACCAAGAACTCGAAATGTCCGAAATGGCATCTAAACACTGTCTTCTGTATGTCCTGCTCTTTGATATTTGATTTGATGATATCCTGATCGTAGGTCAATCTTAGTGAAGAAAACTGCCCAATGTAACTTGTACATCAACTCATCTATGGGCGGAATGGGGCACCTGTTCTTGATCGTTTTCTTATTGAGTGCTCTGTAATCAATGCAGATTCTCAATGTGCCATCTTCCTTCAGTACCAGAATGATTGAAGAAGCAAAAGGACTCATGTTGGGCCAGATGTGCCCCATCACAAGCAATTCCTTGATTGCTTTCTTAATCTCTTCCTTGAATCTCTTGGGGTGCCTATAGGGCTTGGTGATCATCGGTGCAGCCCCTGCCTCCAACTCAATTGTATGCTTGAATCCCTTGTCTGGTGGTCTCCCTGGTGGTATCGACCCAAACATTGGCTCATACTGACTTAGAAGCTTCGTGATCTGTGGATGGTAATGCTCTCTGCCCTATGAATCCTTCCGTGTGGTGATCAAACACTCTGCTGCATAAACTATATCACCGTGACGAAAGCTCCGCTCCATCCTCTTCGCTGATACTGCTTGGGGTGCTCCTGTAGACACACCTCTAAGTACCACTCTCGATTCATTGGCGTCTCTGAAGCTCATGGTCAACGTTTGATAGTCGAACCCAATCTCCCCCAATGAATATAGCCACTGTACCCCCAATACTACATCTGTATCTGATAGGTCAACTACATACAAGGTATCCGTCAGGGTGTAGTTGCCTAGCTTGACCTCTAGGTCCGAGACCATGTCCAAGCATGTCATCGTGTATCCATCTGCTACTGCCACGTGGAATCCCTCAAACTCATCAGTGCATAACCCCCTCCTGGCTACTAAGGACGCATATATGAAATTGTGGGTGGCCCCACCATCTACTAGAGTTGTCATGCGCTGCCCCTGTACAAGGCCCTTGAGCTTGAGAGTGTTGTGCCTGGGTACTCCGAAAAGGGTTGCTATGGTTCCCCCTTTCACCTCTCTACGAGGTTTTGTCTCCTCCTTTGGCTATGCCTTTGTTTGAATCAGAGGTTTCTTCGTCGCTCCGACTCGTGTGTAGTCTCCTCCTCTGAATCATTGTCTGCTTGTGCTCCGATTTCCTCATCCTCCTCACTACTTGATTCCACCTCAATGTAGTGGATCTTCCCCTTTCCCATGCATCTATGCCTTGGGACCCAAGGGTCTCTGCAAGAGAAGCAAAGCTTCTTCCTCATCAACTCTCGTTTGGTGTCATCGTCCAGCTTGGGCTTACCCTTCCATTCCCTTTGGGGATTTTTCTGATCCCTGTCTCTTTGTGACACAAAGGGTTTGGTAAAGGTTTTGGGTTTTAGTGCTGAGTCCCCCATGTCTCTCTTGCGGAAGATGGCCTCCTGTAGGGTGTGAGGCTTGAAATCCTTAACCCAACCCCTCAATGGCTTCGTCAACGCCTCAGTGAACAACATCATCAATTTGTGCTCTGATATATTTGATACGACCACTGCCTTCCGCTGGAACTCTGTGATGAAAGCCTCAACTGACCTTGTCTGTCTCAACTGTGTAAGATCCCCGAAATAGAGCTCTGGATCTCTCCTGTCAAACCTCTCGATGAACTCCAAGTATGAAGTAATGTGACTGTGACCCAAGGTCACCAACCCATGGTACCACCACTCGTGGGCTTCCCCATCCAAGTGCAAGGTGGCGAAGCTGATAGCTTCTGACTCTGTCATCAGGTTAAGCTTGAAATATGTGTCAAGCTTCTGTACCCATGTCTGAGTTGAGCATCATGATGACCCGTTGAAAGTAGGAATGTTCAACTTTCCCACTTTCTTGATGAAATCCATGTTTTGAGTTTGTGCATTGCCCCTCTATGCCTCCCGGGGTCTGTTCCGATACCTGATCGAACAATAGTCTAGCAAACTCATGTCTGCATGGAACTCTAGTCCTAGTGCTAAATAATCTCTCCTATACTTTCCAAATGGGTCCTGTGGCACTGCCTGCCCCAGCTGTCCCAGCGGCTGTCCTCCCTGGAACTGTGGATATAACAGTCGGGGAATCCTCCTAGATGATGTATAGGCACAGATAGGCGAGGGATGTCCACTCACACGACCCTGGGATCCACTGGAGCCACTGGCCCCACCTCCCTGGTGTCCTCCTAATCCACTTGCTCCTCTTGCGGCATTGGCACCCATAGTGCTCACACTGTGCTAGATCATCTGTGTGCTGATGGTCATTTGTGCGATGGCGTTCATCATGTCCTGCTGTCCTCTAGCTAGGCCATTCAAGATGGCCTGTGTACTGTCAGAATGTGTCTCGGGGCCTTTCCCACTGCCCTCTGGTGTCTCACGCTTGTCGCCCATAATGCTCTCTATCTCTGCCTTTGTGTCAGAACTGATGTGATCTCTGTCCTCTAACTCTGGCTCTGTATCTGACTGAGTGTGAAAGGGAGTGTAGTCCCTTCTGTTCCTGTCTCTTCTGTCTCTACTATGTCCTTTGCGGTATTGAATGTACTCGTCCCCAATATGTCCTCGACCCTCTGGGTATTCTGCACTTGTTCTCGGAATCATGGGGTCATGAGAAGCACTTATTCACAGGTTGGTAGGAAGAAGGCTCTGATACCACTGAAATATCCCAAATCCAGTTGATCTGGATATCTACTGCTGAACTAGTGTTTTGACTCTAGGATTTGATACTATGGGGGTTTCTGGATGTGTTTGAGTTAATTGTTTAACATGCTTGGTGATTTTCGCATGTGTGTGTCATACAAATAATGTTTAAGCAATAAATACGATGCATGTGAAATAAGGAACATACACCATCTCAATAGTATGTATTATGGGAAAAATTAGGAAATACAATGATATGCTGAAAGAAGAGAAATAATCTTCAGCTAGATCTCATGGATCGTCACTGGAATACAAAGCAACTAATACAAAATACCCGTGAACAGAAGATGTGGATAGATCTGAACAAGAATGGATAGATCGACAAAATGCAGTTTCAGAAACTCACGACAACTGCTGCAAATGCTGGATAACTCGCCCTGGTGGCTATACTCGATAGATTCGCTTGGAAATTGTCCCAAACTGAGTGCCCTGGCCTCTAGGCTCCTCTTGATAATTGTCGGACTGAAGATCTAACCCCTGAAGCTCTGAATGAACACCGGATGACATCCTTTGGGGGGTTGCACACCTCCTAGGCTCTGTGAGTGCGACCTAGTGATTCCACCGACGAAATCCACTGATATACGTCTCAAAATGTGCAACCTGGCTTCCTCTGTACTGGGTCGGAAGGGTTTCCTCTGATATGATCCGGAACACCGCCTGGAACCCCAAACGTCCCTCCTCAAGAGCTGTGCACTTCCTGGTTGTTTGATGCGTCGTGGTGGATTCCACTGTCAAAATTTGATGATTGGTGGCTCAAAAGAAGCGCCCTGGCCGATCCAACCCTTGCGCCCTCACTGGCTGCACTGTGCAATCTCTGCAATAGATCTGAATACTTATGAACTGGCACTATGAAATACCTGGATGGTATCTTCGATAGGCTGGGGTGTGTCTTCCAACACCGAAACCAATATGTGTGGTGGAACCAATCTGTGTGGTGGTTTCCTCCAGAAATCCACAAAACATCAAAGAGGTCGATTTCTTCCTCTGGAAACTGTTCTCAACATCAAATCATAACATAATGAGGAATTAGGTTGAATTCCTCCTTTTATACCTTCCTCGATCTAATTCTCTGTTGAGATCGCTTATGCTAGGCGCTTTTCCTCCTAAGGTGAGTGATTAATTAATTAAGTCTCCCCCTCCACACCTTTTCCTTCTATTTCTCCATTGACTTTAGCTTAAGTGACTTTTCCTATGTTTTTTGGCTTAATTCATCATTTAGCCACTTATTCACCCTTATTTCTCCTCTTGTTCCTTGTTTGTGCCTTACTATAGTCTACGGGAACAAATAGACTACTAATTCACTCCCTGTTGGCCTACTCTTGGGAACGGGACATCACAGAATTCTCTTCTAGGGTATTTCAATATCTGCCCCATGGATCTCTTGCTTCTGGAATCTTCTCTCCATCTAAGAAAGGTCATCTAGGAGGGAAAGAATTTCTTGCAGCTACCAAAACATCAACAACTTGCACATCCCCTGATGACTCCCAACATTCTGCACTTCTTCTCTTTTCAAATAACTGATTTTTCAACTTCAATCCATTCATTATCAACCTGATTTTAGATTTGAACTTTCATGGATTCTCACGTCCCTACTCAACAACTTTATTTGTCCAAGGTTCCAAAAGCCTATATGCTTTTGCATGGTCAACATATGCAACAAACAACATTTTTCACTTGTGGCATCATTATAAGCAACTAAACCAAAGATTTTTAAATGGTTTACCTCTGGTTCCTCCCTGGTCCATGCCTTCGCAAGTGTTGTTCCTATCAGTTCTCTGGTGGGATTCCCATTCAACAAATATATTGTTGTATGCATCGTCTTGGCCCAATATCTATCTGGAAATGGTTTCCCCTGCAACATCTTTTCTGTCATGTCTATGACTCTATTACTCCTTTCACCATCAACTTTATTGCCTCCGAAACTGCTCATTCTTACAAAAGTGAGCACACTGTTCTTCTCTATTTCATCAGAGAATTCTTATTTTCTTATCACATTATTCTTCTACCTTCACCTTAAACTTTTTAAAAGCATTTAATGCATCTAAGTTTTCCTTGAGAAGAAGACCCAGATTTTTTGTGAAAATTCATTGACAAGAAGCAAAAAGTACCCTGTTACTGACAATGATGGTGTTATCATCAGACTACAAAGCTCCACATGCACAAGCTCTAAGACTCTGCTTGTTCCCGTGTCAACAACTTCCTTGTGTTGCTCTCCTGCCAAACATGATTCACATGTTTGTTTTATCTTTTGAATATCAGGTAGGCCGTTAAGCAACTCTAATATACGTAGAAGAAAAAGATGATGAAAGCACAAATGCCCATACCTTTGACTCCAAAGTGTGTTGACATTGATATCTCCACTGTCCACCATTTCTTGTGAATCCGCAACATCCATGAAATACTTAATTTCCATATTCACTAAATACGCAACGACCACATCTTAGAATATGTACAACCTATACGTCTTCCACTTTTGAAGCTATAGTGTTTCCACTCCTATCCTTCACCAAGCATTTTCCTGTGGTGTGCACAACTTCTACATGCGGACTTTGTTTTCAAATTTGTCTAACAGAAGGTAAATTCTTATATAGTCCAGGAATGTGATGAATATTCTTAAACATAAACTCTCTACCGCTTATCAGCGGTATCTGTACATCCCAAAGCCTTTCAACCACACGGGTCTTACATTTTCCTTGAGAAAATCCACATGGGTCTTACTTTTTCCTTGAGAAGATGTCTCTGCTATGGACTTATCTTTCACAAAGGACAAATACCCATCCTTCCTATTCTCCAATGCTGTGAGATTCTAGTGTCAAAGTACCACACCTGTCTCACATCTAGAAACATCTACATGTTTCCATTGACCATGTCCCTGATAATCTCTATGCAGGTTCCATTTTGAACAAACTTGAAAAAATGAAGAAACAAACTTAAAGAAACGAATGCCAAATTAATATCTTACCATCTTACCTGGTATGTGTTCAGTCCTGCCTATTTTGGCAGACAATCAACCAACACTGTGGCTGCCTCTTGTAGCTCTTTTGCACCTCCAACTTTGAGTTCTCTCACCTGACACTTTCTTCCTGCCATGCTTTCCAGATATCCAAGACGATATTCCAAATTTTAATTTTAATTCCAAAATTTGTATCAGAATATGAATTAAATCTTTATAACAGTTTACCTCCAATGCTGTTTGTTGCTGTAGTTCAGCAATCATTTATGGTATAATTTGGTCAAGCCCAATAATACTGTTGCGACTTCTATCTGACACATCCAATGACATGCTGATCTCTTTTTTACTGCCAGAGCTCAATACATTTGACTGCTACTCCAGCACAGTGAAGTACAACCCTACTATTGTGACTCAACTGATGTTTGCCACACTCAAATACAAATTCTGTTCCAGAAATTTCTTCGCACAAAAAACAATTGTCCACCAAAAAACGAACTCTTCTTCTAAAACTCTGCTATGACAAAGAAGTCAAATTTCAGACTTATTGTGCCTTGGAATTCAAATAAAGTTTTTGACACAAATAAAGACAGCAGAGCAAGTAGAGTATGGAGCTTGTGCATGAAGAAATACGTGGTTCAGTCAAAGTGTCATCATTGGTGGGTACTGGGTATTTTCTGTTTCTTTTTGATGATTTTTCACAAAAAATGTGGGTTTATTTCTTCAGGGAAAATTCAGGGGCATTAGGTTTATTTAGGAAGTATATGGGGGCTGTTGGAAAAAATGCTGGTAGAAGGACACAGGTTCTTTGGTTAGATAGCATAGAGGAGTCTATGTCAATTGTATTTTCTGACTTTTGCAAGAGGGATTCCATTGGAAAGCAGTAGATGGTGAAAGAAGCAAAAGGGTTATTAAAATGGCAAAAAGTACATTGTAGGGAAAATTACTTCCAGATAAATACTCAGTGGCAGAAATGCTTAAACAAATAAAATTTTTGATGCAAGTAGCGGTAGCAGAGCAAGTAGAGTATTGGAGCTTGTGCATGCGGAGGTATGTGGTTCAATGGATATATTGTCATTGGTGGGTACTGGGTATTATCTGCTTCTTTTTGATGTTTTTTCACAAAAGTTGCGGGTTTATTTTTTCAAGGAAAATTCAGGGGCATTAGGTTTATTTAGGAAGTGTTATCCCCCACTTTTAGGGATAACTAGGAGATTATGTCTCGAGGCCCACATGTTCTAGACATGGAGTACCGAGAGCCAGATCAACTTGAGCATGGCCCTAGAGGGCCCATCTTTTCTTCCTTTCAGCGCCTCCACTTTGTCAAGCAACAACAACATCCATCACCTCGGCTTGGCCCTTTATCAGAGATGGTTCTTGCTCCATGAGGTAATGAGTCCGGGTATCATGGTATGTGTCACTCTAATCCTCAAAACCTTTGAATATGTGCATCTAGTTCTTTTTGTTTCTAACGGGTGCTTGGATCTTATACTTATCCACTTGACCATTTCTGGGAGGAATGACAAGATGCCCTAGTAAGCCTGTGCCCATAGGTTTTGAGTTTCCATTGGGGGGATCCATGAAGAGTCATCGTCCGCTCCCTTCACACTTACCACTTTCCATCTTACTTCTCGCTCATCCATCCCTTTACATTGGTCCGGGCATTGGGTTGGCCAATCATTTAAGGGTTGCACCTTGCCTTGTGGGAAGAAAGGGCTAAAGGCCCAGAAAGTAAAAGCAAGCTGACAAAAGATAAAAGCCTAAAAAATAAAACCTCGAGATGCTTCGCCCAGGGATTCCCGAGAAAGCAGTAAAAAGCTTCTCAGCAAGAAACAAGAGGGACCCATAAAATAATAAAACAAGACCCAGTCAGAGGATAGGGGGTCTCATCATGAGCCAACCTATTAGGTCCATGGGCACCTAGCGATATAACACTACTAGCAGCTCGTTACCACGCCAGTGTAGTGGCTCTTGGTTGCATGGCCAAGAGAAAGGGGGTCTCATCACGAGCCAACCTTCTCATTTCTGTGAAAGTGCTTGTGGGTAACATTGCCACCACTGGTCACCACGCCAGGGTAGTGTCCCCTGATTAGCTTCTTGAAAGAAAAAGCAATAAAGAAATAAGAATAAAAGGCATGAGTTGGGCTTGGAAACATTTGCATTCAGGACAGGTGCAACTCGCCTTCTACAAAGGCACCCACATGTAAGCCTTGCATTTCCCTGCTTTCACTACACCCTTGTCGGGACATCCCTTATCCATCTCACCCATTTACATGACTTGGATTTGATCTCTTCCGGAAACATCCCTTTTCCAGTGGACACTAGCCCAATAGGACGCCCTGTCACTTCCTCCAAACTTGCCTTGCAGATTTGTATAATGTCTTTTGAGCACTTGACTGGGTAGAAAGGGTTTTATGCACATGTTTAATAAAATTGATGATTGGATGTGATTGACATTGCTATGATCCCTATGACTTATGAGCCCATGGAGGGCGTATCTGTTGATGTGCAGGATCATACCCGATGGACAGGTACCATATTGGACAGGTACACATGGGGAGATGATCAATTTGAACCTCCATGGTGCTGAAGAGCCCACCACATGGATGCTGAGACCTCAACAGGGAGCAAAGACAGGGCAGAGTATTTGCACCAGGGAAGAGAAGAACGTTCTACCAGAGGCAACTAAGCAGACCTGTACCCAAGGGGGTTGTTCCCTCTCCACTGAGACGTTGGCCTTGGAAGGCCCATGATGTCACCTATGACCTCCTATGACGTCATCCAACGATATGGGAGTGTGGGAGGCAGTTGTGGCATGATTGGCACGTGTGGTAGCTTCCAGAAGCCCAAGAAGGGCTAACGTTTTGCTCCAGGAGGCCACATTTGCCCTAGAAAGGGCTAACGTCACCCTAAAGGGGCATGACGTCTTCATTATTTGCTTGATTAGGGTTTCATTATGATATTTTAATGTAGAACAATATTATTTGGTATTTTGGCCTTGTCGGCCTTTTGGTGACCTAAATTTTATTAAGGTCATTGCTACTGTATAAATTAAGGTCATTGCTATTTTATTTTGGTAAGCCTTGCCTCTAGAGTCTCTATCTTACAAGCTTACCTGGCGACTCCACTTAGGGTGTTTTCCCTTATCCTTTGATAGTTTCAAGCAAATTATCTGGCGACTCCACAAACCACAAGGAGGTACAATAATCCTCCTCAATCCTTCAGAAGAAAGCCTCCTGTAGTAAAATCACTTTTTGGAGGTAGTCTTCCTTTGAACACCATGTCTAGCACAACAACTCAGACCAATGCACCGAACCTAGCCAATAACCAAAGACAATGGTCATCCTGTCTCTTCAAACGGCTAGACATGTCAGCCATACCAGGCTACCCTAGGCAAATGCCACCCATGTATGAGAAGTGGTGGCCTAAGTTTACCGGTACCGATGCAATCAGTTCCGAAGAGCACATGAGCAATTTCTGGGCGTTTTTTCAGCTTCACCCCATCAGTGATGATGCTGAAGACCTAGTCACGAAGTTGTTCTCCGCTACCCTTCTTCATGCTTCAAGGCGTTGGTATCATAGTCTTCCTGATGGCAATATTAAAACCATGGACAAACTAGAAGAAGCCTTTCTCAAGAGATGGAGTATCAAAGAAGACCCCAACAGGCTTCTAACTAGGCTAAATTCCCTTTGTAAACATGAGAATGAGTGCATTCGAGAGTTCTGCACTAGGTTTGAAACCCTCTTGCAGAAGATCCCTGTTAGCTATCATCCAACTGATAACTTCCTCGTTTACATCTACACTAAAGCATTCACGGGACAATTAGGGTATCTCCTCAGGGATAAAAACCCCCAAACAATCCAAGAAGCTCAAGAATTGGATACCAAGATTGAAGGCAACCTCCATTCGTCTAAGATTGAGCCTTTCACAAATCCAAGGGGAAAAATGGACACTAAACCTAAGATAGTCGACAATACCGAGCCTACCTCAGACCTTTGCAGTGTAATGAAGCACATTGGGAACATGAGTGTCCTTACAACAATGGTGGCCATGAACAAGTGAACAATGTGGGTCATGTCATGGAAGGCCCCCAAATAAATATCAGTCTTGAAGAACATCGGGAGGGTGGAAAAGAAGCAGCCAGGATGGCTAGAATGGCAATGATAAACAACCTAGACCAGGAATCAAAAGAGAAGTTGAAGAAACAAGAATTTCAGGTGTACAGACGAAAGAAGTTGAACCAACGCATCTCTACCATTCCTGTGGCAACTCAAACAAAACCTCCACCCTCAGACATTATCCTCCCTAAAACTTCCAAAACTGAGAGGGTGGACTTAAACTTTGACTTTGAAGGGGCGCTATAAAAAATGCACATAACCATTCCTCTGAGAGAAGTCATTAAGGTGCCATCTGTTAAAGAACGATTTGACAACTTCTTCAAAGGATCAGATGGACCCATGGACCCTCCTATTATGTTACAAGATGATTACTTTAGGGTCCAGTATGATGAACATCCCCCCTTCTTTATGACCTTGATAATGAATAAAAAGAGCCTTAATAATTGCATGTTGGATTTAGGGGCTGGTGCTAATATGATGTCTCTCAAGGTCATTCAACAATTGGGTCTAGAATTCACAAGACCCTACATAAATGTGTGTGGCTTTGAGTCTAGAGCCATACCCACACATGGGGTAATTCAAAACGTGGAAGTTTGCCTCAAAGAATACCCTGAAAAGGTAGTCCACATTGACATAGTGGTAGTAGACGTCCCAGATGTGTGGAGAATGTTATTGTCTAGGAAGTTTGCCTCAATGCTCGGTGGCACTCTTGAGATGGACCTCACTTATGTAATATACCTTTGAAAGATGGAACCACAGGTCGTCTCCCGAATGTACCTATGACTACAACCCATGTGCAAGAAGATGGTGATTCCATCAAAGATGACAAAGCACATGAGCAAATCATGGAAAGTCTTCCTGAGTTTTCTCCAAATGATATGCCTTTTGCGACAGAGGAAGACTTCGATCAGATCCAATGGCCCAAGAAGGAAGAATACCAGCAACTCCTAGACAAATATAAAGACAAGGAAGTTGGGAATGTGAAATTACTAAAAAAGGGAGAGAGTGATACACTGATTTGGCCTTCCCAACAAGAAGTCTTTACAACAGAATCCCACCCCCCTCCCTCTACACAATACACCAGGGTTATTCAGGAGACAACCAAATTCAAAATCAGAGTGTACAAGGAAGGGGATATAGTATGGATGTGGGATACCAAGAAAGGAGAGCCAACTAATGTCAAAGGAATTACTCAATATTGGCTTGGGCCTTTCAAAGTTGGAAGAAAGTCAGTTGACAACTCATACTACTTGTCCATTGGTAGCTGGTTACCACACGAGGGTAGTGGCTCTTGGTTGCATGACCAAGAGAAAGGGGGTCTCATCACGAGCCAACCTTTTCATTTCCGTGAAATTGCTTGCGGGTAACATTGCCACCACTGGTCACCACGCCAGGGCAGTGTCCCCTGATTAACTTCTTGAAAGAAAAAGCAATAAAGAAATAAGAATAAAAGGCATGAGTTGGGCTTGGAAACATTTGCATCCAGGACATGTGCAATTCGCCTTCTACAAAGGCACCCACAGGTAAGCCTTGCATTTTCCTGCTTTAACTACACCCTTGTTGGGACATCCCTTATCCATCTCACCCATTTACATGACTTGGATTTGATCTCTCTCGGAAACATCCCTTTTCCAGTGGACACTAGCCCAATAGGATGCCCTTTCACTTCCTCCAAACTTGCCTTGCAGATTTATATAATGTCTTTTGAGCACTTGACTGGGTAGAAAGGGTTTTATGCACATGTTTAATAAAATTGATGATTGGATGTGATTGACATTGCTATGATCCCTGTGACTTATGACCCCATGGACGACGTATCTGTTGATGTGCAGGATCATACCTCACGGACATGTACCATATTGGACAGGTACACATGGGGAGATGATCAGTTCGGACCTCCACGTGGCTGAAGAGCCCACCAGATGGATGCTGACAGCCCAACAGGGGGCAGAGACAGGGCATAGTATTTGCACCAGGGAAGAGTAGAACGTTCCACCAGAGGCAGCTAAGAAGACCTGTACCCAGGGGGGTTGTGCCCTCTCCACTGAGACATTGGCCTTGGAAGGCCCATGACGTCACCTATGACCTCCTATGACGTCATCCAATGATATGGGAGTGTGGGATGCAGTTGTGGCATGATTGGCACGTGTGGTAGCTTCCAGAGGCCCAAGAAGGGCTAGCATTTTGCTCCAGGAGGCCATATTTTCCCTAGAAAGGGATAACGTCACCCTAAAGGGGCATGACGTCTTCATTATTTGCTTGATTAGGGTTTCATTATGGCATTTTAATGTAAAACAATATTATTTGGTATTTTGGCCTTGTCAGCCTTTTGGTGACCTAAATTTTATTAAGGTCATTGCTACTGTATAAATTGAGAGCTAAAACTCTCATTTTGGATATCATCTTTCACTCACACGAAGTGAGGTCTGAAATTTGCGCCCTCTTCTAGGGTTTTTTGGTTGAAAATTGAGGCGCACTTGTTGAAGGAGGCTTGTTTTGGTTATTTTTGGCATTTCTCTTGGTGGAAGGTTTACAACTAGGGTATGGCTGTATGAATTCTTGGTTAAATGTAAGTGGAATTTCTGCAACACTTCTTTATTGAATGGCTATGGTATTGTTTACTTGCATTTTGTTACTATAATTTGCTGGATTAAACTCTAGGTGACAAGCACATGTTGGTGTCCTTGTCTCATGTCCCTACTAAGATTAAGAGCCATTTGATTTATTAGAGTTAGATAAAGGCTTGTTATAGCAACACTCTACCCCTTCTCTTCTAGCCTAGCCGTTTTTATACTTGTTATTGATCTAAGAAGGAGGAAAACACATCAAGACCTAGGGTTTCTACACCTTGATGAGGCGTTTTCCTCTAGGGTTTGATAGATGAAGCCTTGCCTTAGCAACACTTCATCTTTAAATTCTCTTGTCTTTAGCCCTATCG
This sequence comes from Picea engelmannii, assembly GCA_009831015.1. Classification (NCBI taxonomy): domain Eukaryota; kingdom Viridiplantae; phylum Streptophyta; class Pinopsida; order Pinales; family Pinaceae; genus Picea; species Picea engelmannii. Next base: position 112,890 of record ML794732.1, on the reverse strand, counting down.
ATTTTTGCTCAAGCTAGCCGTTTTTACCTTGCCAATAAACTAAAGGAGGAGAAAGCACTAAGGCCTAGGGTTTTTACACCTTAGTGAGCCTTTCTCCCGTAGGGTTTCATTGTTGAGGCCTTGCCTTAGCAACACCTCAACATCTAACCCTCTTGTCTTTAGCTTTATCACTATCATCACGACCCTTCAACTTTTGCAGTGATTTTTGACTCTATTTGCCCTAATAAAGCACTGATCTAAGACCTCCATTGTTTGAGTACCTTGATCATACACACATCCAAATATTTTGAACAATTTTTAATCTTTCTAACCCTAGCTTAGACTAACAATCACTAACCCTATTGCTGCTATCATCTACTTGTGCTATACCTATACCTTGCAGCATTTATTTATCTTTAAAGCAATTGAGTGATTAGCTAAGACGTTACTTCTAGTATTGTTACATTGATGATAAATTGCCATTGCTTATAGTGAAGCTTCATTAGCATTTATTGAGAAGTGATATATACTGTAATCATTGCTATCATACAACATTGATTTACTTCATCAATATTGTTTATCAATTGCTTTATATCAGAAGTCCATGATTATATGAAATACTAACCAGCAAGGAAGCTTGCATATGTATAGTTTCCTTGTTGTTTTTTCTCGGGCAGGTACACTGTTTGGTTATTACTCATCTTTATTGGCTGATTAGCCGTGACTTTCTGATCGGTGGTGACTTGTGAGGAGGAAATTATCACTTAGCCTTTTAAGCCCTTGCCTTCTCAAAACCCTAGGTCACCCGGGACGTCTTCCATGGGCCTTACCTCCCTAAACAGAAAGAGCTATCCCATTGAGGTGACAGTGGTGGGATAGTCTCAGTTATGCCAATTTGCCCTCCTTTCATCCGACTTTTACCTTAACTACAAACTGTGCGATAACAGGAAGTATATGGCAACTGTTGAAAAAACACTAGTAGAAGGATCAGGGTTCTTTGGTTAGATAGCAGAGGAGTCTATGACATATATTCGGTCTTTCGCAAGATAGCAGGAGTCCATTGGAAAGCAGTAGATGGTGATAGAAGCAAAAGGGTTATTAAAATGGTGTAGGAAAATTACTTCCAGATAAATACTTGGCAGGATAAATCATAAATGCTTACAACAACAATCCATTTGTGTATGCAGATTTTCATAGTGCAACATAATGTATGAGATAAGATAAGATAAGATAATTTTTTAATGTCCAATGATTGACCACAAAAATAGGTCAATGGGATTGAAGAATGCAACAAGTGTGGGTACAATGTGGGAGTGCGAAAGCATGTCGTAGATAATGCTGAAAATAACAAAACGAAAGGAACACTAGGTCTAATTACAGCCAGGGAAAAAATGTATATAACAGTATCATGTGCGGTGATACAAAGTGGGAGTGTCCATGGTGGGAGTTGGAAAACTCAATACTAGCCGAGAGAGAAAAATCTGAAGGTGAAGCTGGTGAGGTCAATGTCTCCTGGATATGATGACCGATGGCGAGGGGGTGACAGGGGTCGCGCTGGCTCACTTTCAAAGTCCTTGAGTACCATATGGGGATCCATATGTATTATCTTGGGGGGATATAGGAGCAAGGCATTTCAATTCTCCTACCATCCCAGGTTGAAGGAAAGAAGCTCTGAATAGATCTCTGATTGCTCTGTTGGGGCTGGGGGGCGGTCCGATGGGCGAGAGGTGCTTTTCCCTAAACTCGTTTGGAGCTGAAACATCTATCGTGTTGAGGCTGCGTCGTCGGGTGTATGGTTCTGCACCTCTACCCCGGTCTCAAACATATCGGTCGATCTCCAGGGGGGGAGAATGGGCCCGAGGTGTCACCACTCTATGGTTTGAAGTACTCTGGAGATTGGACTGTTGTTTGTTGCTCCGATCTGGTGGGAGGGCATGGAAGTATGAAGTGATCCTCCTGGTCTGTCTTGGGTGGGGCGTGGTGTGCAAGAGCTGGGTCTATGACTAAGAATCTCCCTGATGAAAAGAGCTAGGCATCTTTGATCTTGATATTGGAAGAAAGTAGAGAGGGAGTCCCTTGCGCCCCTATAGAGGTAGTAGTAACATCCTCGGATCTCATAGTAAATGGGGCACCGAAAAATGAGGTGTCTCTGTCTCTGGCTTCTATAGGTGACACATCTGGTAGATCCTATCAAAACGTGGGATATGGTGATCAATCTATATTCAGAGTCTATGAGAACCAACCTGGAGTTGTCCCAAAGGGATCTTGAGTGAGTGCATCCAATGTCTGTACGTTTATGGGGGGCGGATAATGATACCATCTTGCAACTCCATGAAGTGCTCTAAGTAGAATGACATCTTCAGGCCCAGGTTCGTTGGGGGTGAGGTCCAGGTGACTTGGATATATAATCTGTATATGTCCTCTCTGATATATCGGTTCACAATCTGTCCAGTTGACAAGAGATGGGATGACGCATCTAAGGAGTACCTGAAGGGGGGAAGGCGCTCTGGGGAGATGGTCATCGATTGGAGAAGTCATGATGCCTCTAAAAACCATCCTTGTGTGCATCCTGTGGAGTGATCTGAGGCGAGGACCTCTGAGGAGCAAAGTGCAAGGTAGGGATAATGCTCCCTCCTATAATCAGAGTTCTTGAAAGATTTGACTCCGTGGATGAAGGAGATCAAGCGAAAGATAACCTCGAGGCGGAATGGTTGGGCACCGAACTCTGCCTGTCTAATAGATTGTGAGACTATGCGTTTGCATCTGATGATGCAACGAAGAAGCAAAGTATGGACTCACTCCAACTGAGCCCAATCTATTTGTATCAAACTTGGTTCCTAGATCTTTGAGCCATAAAGTACTGTGGGTCTAATAATCGCCTCCATGAGGTAGAGTTTGGACTAGATGTCTTGAAACTGACCTTGGAAACACTATCTCTCAATGAGGGCTAGGGACCTGTTTGAAGATTTTCAGGTCCTATCAAGCTTGTCAACTGGGTCTGTCTTTGACTAGAGATTGACTCTAAGTTTCAACTGTCTGATAAAGTATTTGCTGCTGTTTTAGGACAACCAACAGTCCAAGAACTTCTTGCTGATTTGTTACGGTTGCACTTCCAATTTTAAGTGCTCTAGCATGTAGTTTTAGTAACCAGAAGTTAGCACATGCATACTGAAGTAAGTACAACACACCTAAAGATCTTTACAGCTAAAAATGAACATATCTAAGAGACTAACACATGCATTTTTGTACACAGGTATTTTTGGTCAACATGACCCTGGATAAAACCCCCCCGGGGAAAACCAGTTTGGGATATATGTCTATGTAATGATGATCAAAGCAAGAGATACAACAAGTAATGAAATACAATGGAACCTGTATACATAGCAAGCTCCTCACGAGCCTTGCCATAAGAACCAGAGAAAGAAGTGCCCAAACTGTGGTGCGCCTTCTCCCTTTGTTGCCCTCTGCACTGAATTGAAGCGCCCTAGCTCATCTGTGACCCAATGAAGAAATCCCTCCACAGGAATGTCCTCTCCTATGCTGCCTCTCCATTGAAACTGTCAGAGCTTGAATAGTCCAAGCCGATCTGCTACCAGGTAGCTGCTAGTCCTCTCAAGATGTGCGCCCTCCTCCTAGCAGAAATGATCACCATAAATAAATTGAGCCGTAATCTGAATGTCTCTCTCCACAGAAACAAGCGCCCAAGCTCTCCTCTCCTTATGCATCAGACCTCATCTCAATCTGACAAATCCTCCTCCTCTGATGAGCATATGAAGGATAATAAATGTGCCCTCCTCTCCTAGATGCGCCCCTCCTCCATGAAAACGCTCCCTTTGAGAAATGGAAACTATGGCTCCATGGAAATACTCTCCATGCAAGCTCAAACCAACCACAAGCTTCTCTTCAAGCTCTCAAGCGTTTTGCTCAAACCCTCATGAAGTGCGCCCTCCTCCTCCTCAAGAAATGCACCCCTCTTCTCTTCTCCAAAAACTCACAAGTGAAGAATGAGTCTCCAAAAATATCTTTACCCTCTCTTTAGCCTCTCTGAGCCAACCATAAAAGATCAATGGCGTCGATTAGATCTAGCCATGTCTAATCAATGGGTGAGATCTCATCCAAAAATCTCACTAAGGAAACCCACTTTCCTTAGTTGCTTTATGTCTATTAATTAACCCACATTGTGAATTAATTGTCACTTTATGACATAAGTGACATATTTCACTTTTGACTTAAAACTTCTAAGTCAAAGTGAAATTAGAATCATAAAGTAAAGTGCAAGGGTAATAGTCTTCCCCCTTTGTGCTTAGAGAGTCGTAAGCACACGGGGACCACTTTCCAAGGTACCCAAATCTCAACACTACCTCTTACCGAGGAAAGTGCTTGTCACCACCAATATCATCCCTACAGTGGACATGGTTCCCTCCTGACATATGCTCGGTGACTATGGCTGTACCCTGATCGCTGAAAGTGGACTCTATCACAGATCTACTCAATCTGTATGATCTATAAATGGAACTGACTCTCCATCTATCCAAGATCACCTAGATCTCGGCATCACATCGAAGATCTCCACCTTGGTCTCCCACCAAGGATTTCCACCTACTCCTAGCCTCTCACCAAGAGTCTCTACTCTTGGCCTCTCAGCAAGAGTCTCCCCCTCTTGGTCTCTCACCAAGAGTCATCAACTTGGCCTCTTGCCAAGTCACCTCCACGTGAAGTGGATCCAGAACCTGATCTCTACTCTTGGCATCTCAGCAAGAGTCTCCCCCTCTTGGTCTCTCACCAAGAGTCATCAACTTGGCCTCTCGCCAAGTCACCTCCACGTGAAGTGGATCTAGAACCTGATCTGCCCGTCTCAGAAGCTATGGAGGCTCAAGCCTCCGTGGTGCCCTGTTGCTCTTTCTCATCAACCTCTGATGCATTGAAGCTGTAGCAACAACTCTCTGTCTACTCGACTGCTCTGAAACTGTAGCTATACTGGGTGGACTAGTCACCCACTCTGAATATGTCTAGGGACACTGAGTCTGATCTGCCTCTGAATCACTGTTGTGCGTCAGGCGGTCCACATCAATTCTGTCTCCCCAACTAATGCTGGATGGTGTAATAGCAGATAAAGTAGTAATGAATGCACACTCTTTGGCAAACTGATCACTGAACTCTATCTCCTCTGTTGTCGCTGCTAACACATCCTACTGCTTCTTCTTCTTCTTGGGACACTGTCCTGCATAGTGACCCATCTCTCCACAAGCAAAAATCTCACTGTGCTCATGTCTCTCCTCTACCCACTGCTACTGCTGCTCTCTCCTTCCTGTGGTGGGGCCCCAAACTTGAGACCCTACCGTCCTCCACGACCGGTCTTCTTCTTGCCCTTTGTCCAAAGAGCAAGGTCCTCAACACCCGGAACTGTCTGCTGCTGCTGTCAAGAAGCCTCGACTGCAAGCCTAATATCCTCCTGGATGAAGTCATCCCACATCCTCTGCCATGCAGGCATAACCTCCCTGGCAACAATGCCCCGTATAAATGGACCCCACGGTTTGGTGAAGCTATTCATAGCTTGCCTCACCAAAGAGTTAGGGTTCACAACCTCTCCGACGACTGCTAGCTCGTCTCCAATCTGAGTGTATCTGCCAAGGAATGAAGTAACCGTCTCATCCTCGAGCATGTGAATGCCCCTGAGTCGATCATGAAGAACCATCTTCCAGTTCTCATTAGATTTCTCGTACAACTTGCACAAAGATGCCCACATCTCGTATGCACAAGTCATCCCAGCCAAGTGGGGAATAATGTGATCTCTCACAGCATCACAAATGATCCTCTTTGCCTTGTTGTTCCTCTTCCTGAACTTTGCCACCAAGATGGGTGCAGTGTCAGGAATGGGGGGAGCAACTGCCTCGACTATGTCCCATAGCTCGAGGTCCTCTAAGACAAAGACCATCCTCGCCTTCCAAGGCGACCAATTGCTAGCCTGTCCTCCACACGCATCTGAGACACTGACATGTCTGCCAACTACGCTCACTTTGATGCTCCCAATGCAAAGAAACGCTGCCTCACTCCTGTCAACACACGTGTGAAAAGAGGCAAGCGAATCCACGACCTCACTCCTAGTTAGTAGGTGTGAAAAGAGGTCGTCAACTAAAGCCTCATTCCTATCCACGCATGTGTGAAAAGAGGCTGTCCACAAGTGCCAAAAACTGCCCAACTGTCCTCTACAAAAATCTGCCCTCTAACAACCACTGAATGAGTCAATGGCTGTTCACAAAAATCTGCCAAGAAGATGTATATGACAACCAACAAAATGCTGTCCCAACTGCTCAAAATTTCAGCCACCTTAGCTCTGATACCATGAAGATTTTCAGGTCCTATCAAGCTTGTCAACTGGGTCTGTCTTTGACCACAGATTGACTCTAAGTTTCAACTGTCTCATAAAGTATTTTCTGCTGTTTTACGACAACCAACAGTCCAAGAACGTCTTGCTGATTTGTTATGGTTGCACTTCCAATTTTAGGTGCTCTAGCATGTAGTTTTAGTAACAAAAAGTTAGCACATGCATACTAAAATAAGTACAACACACCTAAAGATCTTTACAGCTGAAAATAAACAGATCTAAGAGACTAACAAATGCATTTTTGTACATAGGTATTTTTGGTCAACATGACCCTGGATGAAACCCCCTCGGGGAAAACCAGTTTGCGATATATGTCTATATAATGATGATCAAAGCAAGAGATACAACAAGTAATGAAATACAATGGAACCTGTATACATAGCAAGCTCCCGACGAGCCTTGCCACAAGAACCAGAGAAAGAAGTGCCCAAACTGTGGTGTGCCCTCTCCCTTTGTTGCCCTCTGCACTGAACTGAAGTGCCTAGCTCATCTGTGACCCAATCAAGAAATCCCTCAAGAGGAATGTCCTCTCCTGTGCTGCCTCTCCACTGAAACTGTCAGAGCTCGAATCCTCCAAGCAGATCTGCTACCATGTAGCTGTCAGTCCTCTCAACATGTGCGCCCTCCTCCTAGCAGAAATGATCGCCATAAATAAACTGAGCCATAATTTGAATGTCTCTCTCCACAGGAACAAGCGCCCAAGCTCTCCTCTCCCTATGCATCAGACCTCATCTCAATCTGGCAAGTCCTCCTCCTTTGATGAGCATATGAAGGATAATAAATGCGCCCTCCTCTCCTAGATGCGCCCCTCCATGAAAATGCTTCCTCTCAGAAATAGAAGCTATGGCTCCATGGAAATACTCTCCATGCAAGCTCAAACCAACCACGAACTTCTCCTTAAGCTCTCAAGGGTTTTGCTCAAACCCTCATGAAGTGCGCCCTCCTTCTCCTTAAGAAATGCGCCCCTCTTCTCTTCTCCAAAAACTCACAAGTGAAGCATGAGTCTCCAAAAATATCTTTACCCTCTCTTTAGCCTCCTTGAGCCAACCATAAAAGATCAATGGCCTAGATTAGATCTAGCCAAGTCTAATCAATGGGTGATATCTCATCCAAAAATCTCACAAAGGAAACCCACTTTCCTTAGTTGCTTTATGTCTATTAATTCACCCACATTGTGAATTAATTGTCACTTTATGACTTAAGTGACATATTTCACTTTTGACATAAAACTCCTAAGTCAAAGTGAAATTAGAATCATAAAGTAAAGTACAAGGGTAATAGTCTTCCCCCTTTGTGCTTAGAGAGTCAGAAGCACATGGGGACCACTTTCCAAGGTACCCAAATCTCAACACTCCCTCTTATCGTGGAAAGTGCTCGTCACCACCAATATCATCCCTACAGTGGACATGGTTCCCTCCTGGCATATGCTCGGTGACTATGGCTATACCCTGATCGCTGAAAGTGGACTCTGTCACAGATCTACTCAATTTCATGATCTAGAGAATTTCATGATCTATAGCATGAGACTTTAGCAATGAATTATGGCTGTCATAAAAGATGTATGCGGAAGTATTTTTCGGCTTTATGGCTGTAACAAACTTCTTGTGACAGCAGTGAATCTAGTCACCAAAATCTAAATAGAATCTACACAAAAATTACATTTAACCAAGTAGAATAAAGTGGCAAACTTTTAGAAAATATTGACGGTAGAAAGGTAAGTTATGAGTGAAGTTATGTTAGGGTTTCTGCAGTAAATGTACCAGCCTTATGACTGTATCAAACCAAGGTCTATAACAGAAAACTTTTCCAATCAAATCAGCTCCTAGTTAGCTCAATAAGTGTGCCTAGGTTAGTAGAAGGTTAGGGAATATTTTTAGGGCTAGTTTAGGAGCTAGTTAGGATTAGTTAGCTATGGTTAGTGCAGCCCTAGTGGCTGTAAGTTAGTTTTTCTACAGCAGCAAGAATTATTTGGAGAAAGAGGACAACTCAAGGAGGCAAGGATGCTAGTAGCATCAATTATACAATCCAAGTGAGAGAGATACAAAAAGTGAAATTGTCACAATTACCAATGCAAAGATTTTATATCTCCAATGCAAATCTGAAGAATGATTAGTGCCTTACTATTGGGTTTATGTGGTCAATGAAAGAGATGGCTTGGCTAAGCACTTGGGGGTGTACACCCTTGTAATTCCCAAGTGTAGCTAAGTAAATCTAGTAGATGCCAAGAGGGTGTACGCCCTTGTAATTCTCTTGGCAAAACCTTGAAAAGTATTTGATCTTGAGAAGCGAAACTTGGATGAAAATGTTTGATCTACAAACCCTTGGGGTGTAAGCCCTTTTACTTCCTAGGGTTTGCCAAACAAACCAAGGTGACTTTGGAGGGTGTACACCCTTGTAGTTCTCCAAGACACCTTGTGAAAATTGACCTTTCTTAAACAAGTAAACAAACCTTGGAGAGGGTGTATGCCCTTATACTCCTCTAGGGGTTCTAACCAACAATAATTATGGAAAGAGCAAGACAAAAGACAATAAATGCAGATTTTCCCTTACCAATTCCACAAAAAAGCTAGATCAAACCCTAATCTTCCAAGTTTAAGTCCATCCACATGCATAAGAAAGAGTCTCCAAGCATAGCGCATCACTTTTCACCATCAATAGCAAGAATAAACCATAACAAGATCACAAGAGAGAGAATCCTCCAAGGCTAGCGAAAATTTCAGCTAAAGACCTTTCCAAATGGGAGAGTTATGATGATTGAAATGAGATCTTATGATCTCTATTTATACAAAATGTCACTAAGATAGTTCGTCCACATAATTTTTAGGATAAACCACAAGACTAGGGGTCAAGTTTCAACAACCCTAATCTTGTCCCTTTTACAAAACAATATTAAACAATTCACTTAAAATTTGCTTTTACATAAAAATAAACCCTAATTTAGAGTGACGTCACCCCTTTAGGGGATGTTTTGGCACTAGGAGCAAGTCATTGGTGTTGGAGGAGTGTAGTTAAGCTTTCCAAAGCCACATGTCAAGCATCCAAGTCACTTCCTTCATGGTCAAAGGCCAATTCTCCTCAAAACGTCCATGTGCCAATGAGTGGTAAGCTCACCACCAAACCCTAGCCCCCATAGATGACGCCAGGCTCCTAAAGATGACGTTTTTCCTTTTCTAGGAAAAACGTTTGGCATGTAGGGGCTAGGTTATGTCGTCCAAGTCATCTTCTAGGCCTCCAAAGTTTCATTTCTCCCATTCGACATGCGGGCCCTTGGCATCCAACTGTGGTCTTCAAGCCCCATGGAAGCCCAAGCTAGGCTTGTTCGTCCAAAACTATCCACCAACTAGGTCCTGCAAGGACAAATAAGCACGCCCTCCAAAGATCTCAAGTCAAAATATCATGATAAGTAAATCAAGTCAATAAATGAGCCACCTAAGCATGTGCATCAAAGATTACCATGTCAAACAAGTAAGTGCTCAAAGACATCATGCGACTTGCCAAGCTTGGATATGGGAGGGTTGACGAGGTGTCCTATTGGCTAGGTCTTGCCCTAGGTCAAGAAGAGTTTCCAAGAGATCCCTCTCTAAGCCATGTAAGGTGGGTGAAGTGGTTAAGCGTCAAGACTCAATGGGCATGGGGTTCATGACATACAAGGTGTTGTAGTGTCTCATTCATGGGTGCCTTTGTAGAGGGTGTGTGGCACCTTCATTTGCAATGCAATTTTTCCAAGCCCATCGTTTTTCCATTCTTTGTTTCTTTCAAAATTTAGGGACAAGTTGAAGGCCACTGTCCTAGTATGGTGTCCAGATAATGATAGTGTCACCCACAAATACCTAGCAGAAATGAGAAGGATGGCTCGTGATGAGACCCCCTTTCTTTAAGCCATGCAATTGAGAGTTGGTACCCTGGTTTGGTGACTAGATGATGGTAATGTCATACTACTAAATATCCATGATCATGATAGGTCGGCTTGTGATGAGACCTCCTATCCTCCAACTAACCCTTTAAGTATTCTTAATCATTATTCTTGTGGGTCCCTCTTTTTTTATAGATAAGCGTTTCATTACTTTCTTGGGGGATCCCTGGGCAAAGTATCTGGAAGGTTTGTACATAGGATTTTATCTTTTACCCAACAACAATCCCTTTGGGCCTTCAACCCCGTCTTCCCGTAGAATGAGGGACAACCCCTTCTTGGGTCAATACACCCTAAGATCCCAAGAGATAAGGAAATGGGGGGAAATAGTGACGGAAAGTGGTAAGTATGTTCGAGAATGGTACAATGGCTCTTCAAGGGAGTTCCTAGCAGCAAACCCATCCCCAAGGAAGACCACTTACTAGGGAACAACGTCAATCACCAAGGTGAAGCAGGGCAAAAGGCATAATGTCCAAGCATATGTCATGAAATCTAAAGCAGTCTAAGATACAACATACTCAAATGCCTTAAATATTGAAATGACACTTACCATAATACCTAACTTGTACCTCATGGAGCAAGGGCCATTGCCTCTTAGAAGCTAGCTGGTGTGGTCGATTCCATTTGAAAATCTCGACCTCTGTGGTGGTGAGAAGAGTTTCCATCTGTGCAAAAGGATACTGCTAGTCATGTAGTCTCTCGACACTCCATATCTGCAACCTGAGGGCCTCGAGACATAATCTCCTTAGTTATCCCACAAAATGGGGATAACAGGACCCGTATCCTTTGTTGAGTCGGGCTGGAGGGCTTGCTGCGTACCAAAATGAGGCCCCGTGAAAATGACCCACAATTAGGTGTAAGCTATGTTGTTCTCAATCTCTTCCCCTCTGAAGTAGAAGTGTAAGTTTGTGAGAGTGTGTTTTGAAGCATTGAAGATCATGACCTTGGTCTTACCCAAGTTGACTGTCAATTGTCGAAGGTCACAAAAAATGGCTAGGGCATCAATTTGCCTTTGTAGGCCCTCAGGAGTAGAGGCCAACAAGATCAGGTCATCAATGAAAAGGATCAGGGAGATCATCTCTCGATGAAGGTGACAACCATCACCATCTTGGATGTGGTTGTGGAGGAAAGACTCTAGCTCATCAATGTAGATTCTGAAGAGAGTCGGTGAGAGGGGGCATCCCTATTTTACTCCAATGGTACATTGAATGAAATCGGAGAGGCCATGAGCCAACCTAAGACGTCCCAAAACTGACTCATACAGTCTCATGATGGCTGCTAGGGGGGTCTCAGATATGTTGATGTCACGAAGTCTCTGGAATAAAGTGTTAGAATATGAATGGATGTGCTCGTTTTACCATTGACAATATCACTATTGTCACCCGACCATAGGCCGAAGCCACCCTCCGAGCACCTTGACCTTGACAGAGAGAAAAATCCTGGTAGCAATCCAATAGCCAAGCAAGGCTAATGCACCAAGCAAGAAGTAACCAAAGCTGATCAGAGAGTCCAACCCAAAACTGGCTCAGCACCTTCCCGAGGACTTGCGCACAAGACTGCCAGACTGTAGTGCACACAAGTGACTTTTTGCGATTTTGAGAAGTGTGTCAAATGAGAGACTGACACCCTGTATTTATAGTATTCCTGGCAGACTTGCCTTTGCCGACTTCTTGTTCTGGGTACTAATTAACTCATATTAATTATCTCTCTCCAACCGACATCTCATCTAGGGTTACTTTCATTTCTTTTCTTTCTTCCAGAATATTCTAATCTTGTCAAAGGTCACAATAGAGGTTCATACCTCTTGAAGCTACCATAGTATCAACACTCCCTCCTAGCTAGGGAGGTATAACTGATAATGGTCTTGAGCACAAACATACCATTCAACTGGTAGTATCACGAGCACCGTCATTATTATCCGACTGGATAATCTCCATGACAACTGGTACAACATCAACTGATAGAACACAACTTTGTTTATCCATGGTAGTACACAACTACTAAAACCGTGACACATAGTCACAAACAATGGAACATATCCACCACAGTAGCATATCTTTACTATCTGGAGATAGGCAGTCTCCATAACAATCATCTGATATCAACCTGCATAGAGAATATTGTTATAGACTGAATCAATTGGGCCATTCTTTCACTCACATCTGTGAGATCTGAAAGACTATCTGCTTTTAGAGTAGAACATCAACGATGAGTCATCTAGACTATTCTTCTCAAGCAAGGAAGAATAACTATCCTAATTTCTGAGCCTGGACTATTCCTCACCCTTGGCCATTCCTGTTGAGATTTGTACCTTGGGAGGTGTTTCCCATGTGCTTTTGTCCTCCTTAGCACATGTGGGAAGGATTAGACACTTTGTACCTAGTACTTTTGTCTATTTTCACTTTGACTTTGGTTGAAGTGCATTTTGGTCACTTTTGGCAAAAGTGAACATTAAATCACTTTTTGGTGATTTTGGAGACATAAGTAGACTTAGGGAACTTAACCCAAAAGTGGGTTATGAGTTAGAATTATTTGGTTTGATCTCATCCATTGATTTGGATTGATCTCAACCATTAATTCTTAGGTTTCCCTATTCTTGCCTAAAGAGGGGCAAAGGAGTCTAAGGAGGGCGCATTGTTCATAGAGGGTTTTGCTTGTTGGAGGAGGACTCTAGCTATGGAGATGAGGTCTTTTGCATGAGGTTTGGAGGAGGAGGCCGCTAGCTTTCCTTGAGGATAGCTTGGAGCAGCTTGCTTCTATTTTTTTATTGGAGAGATTCTTCAGTTGAGGAGGGCGCATGGCTTTGGCAAGCTATTTCCTTCCTGGTGGGATTTCTAGCCATCAGATTTCAGTGAGGTCAGTTGCAGAGTGAGGACAGCAGCAGGAGCTTCATTCCTGTGGAGGGGTTTTCCATTCTGGCATCACA
>ML794732.1:3352-14778 GCA_009831015.1 Picea engelmannii | reverse complement strand
AAAGGGGACTTGCAAAATAAATAATGGGTATCAAAACGCAATTAAGGGGTTCGAAATGCAAAAAGTACCGAGGAAAGGGTATCTCAAGTAGCAAGCGCTCCCTCTACAGAGGCGCTCATAGAAATGGATTTACTGACACCATAAGCCATGAAGTAAGCCCAAATTCATACCATTATGACACTTACTCTTGAAGGCTTTCTTTCTTTCACTGTTTCCCTCGAGACCTATCCCTCTACCTGGGTCTTTTATTTCACTGTCTTGGTCGGCAAACTTAATAGGGTTGGATGAAGGCCCTCCCATATTCAAACTTGCCTACTCACATGAGGTCCTAGGCCGATGTGATGCTTGAAAGGAATACTAAGGTGAATGTTTACATGGCTTAAATCTTAAGTAACAACTTACTTTGCATGACTCAATGACTAGTATCTCTTATGATCATTGGTTTACCTTGTCTTATATTATGTTTTGATTTGGATGGCCTCGACATGGTTCTTTGAGGGGCATCCTAGGCATAGATGATTTTGGCGGCTAAATTTTTCCAATGGGCTAATTTTCCATGGTTTTTCTCAAAAAACAATTTGCCAATTTCCATTTTTTCTAAAATGATTCGCCCAAATTCCATAGAATAAAATTATTTTACCTTAAAAATCACCAAAACTTTATAGAAACTATATAAAATCCTTGGAAATTTGAATAGTTTCACAAAATTGTCGCCAAACATTTTACATTTTGCATATTAAGGACTAGTAAGATTAGCCCAGGTTTCTACATTTTAATATAAATTTTCAGCCTTAAAATTATCCCTGGTCCTAGGCTTTCACCTAAGACGTTGTGCCCTTATTGCATGACTTTAGCACGTGTGATGCAAAGTAGTGAGTCACCCAGTGACTTAACACCTTCTAACATGAGCTCTCACACCCTAAGAACCTTGGATGATGGACAGATGGGTTTGGTTTTGGCAGATTTGATCATGATGCCACACAAATGGGTTGGAAGCCCACAAACTGGGTAGTGTACCCATGGCTTATTGCTCACTGGATTGAGGATGTTGCAACAGTGGACAACCAGATACCGTGTACAGACAAGATGAAGCCTCCTCCACCTTAGACGCAATGCCCTACACCCTTGACGTTGGCCTCCATTGGATGATGACGTCACCTTCTAGGGTTTGATGGAGATAGGGTTTGATGTCCCTTAGGGTACCACTGATGATGGAGCATGACCATGGATGATGAGAAGCACCCTTTGCCATGATTCCACCTTGAGAGGATGCCACATGGCCTTGGGAGGCCCTCCTCTAGCCTTGGGAAGCTTGACATCACCACACGTGTGGCATTTATGATGGCTTATTTGCATTTTATTCATGTGTTGAGGTTGTTTGAGGGGTCGCCCCCACTTAAATTGTTATTTCACATTATTATGTGGACAAAACACTAGGGTTTTCCTCATATAAAAAGGCTAGTGCTAGGATCATTTCAAATCATCACTTTTCCCTCACACTTGTGTGGAGTAACACTCTAAAAGATTCACTATTCTTGCCTCTTTGGCTCTTTTTACTCATGCGCTACACTTGGAGAAGGATTCTTGTGAATGTTTTTGCTCTCTTAGATGGTTATTTTCTACAATTAGGGTTTTGATGCTCTTGCTACTTGGAAGAAGTAAGTAATTTTCTGCAATTTTATATTTCTTGCTAATGCTAAAGGTTAAATTGCTATCTTGTTGCAAGTATCCTTGTCTTGTTGAAAACCTAAGAGGGAGACATAACTATTTCTCTCCCTCACGAAGTCTTTATTGTCCAAGTTTGTGAAGCATTCTTTGCTAGGGTAAAAACTTAAAAGCCTAAGGCCCAAAAGTGCTTGCACTTTATGGTTTTAACCCTAGCCTTTGATCCTTGACCTAAGTGAAGTAAGAGAAAAGGAAAAAACGGCACCAAGGGCCCAAGAGTGTTTGCACCCTACGGACCTCTTTCCTCAAAGTCTAAAACCTAAGGCCCAAGTGTGTTTGCATCTTAGGGTTTAGACCCTATCTCTCTTGTTTCATCTAGTTCAATCTTCAGGCTAAATGCATTTGAGACTCCATAAGCCCTAGAGAATGATGGCACTAATCTAAGAGTGTTCTTGTGGTTAAAGTAGCTATAAAAATCAATTTTCTCATTCTCAAACATTTCTAACCCTAACTCTAGCAAATTATCAATATTTATTGGTGTTGTTATAAAAGTTTTCTACAGCCACTGAAAACTACTCTAATTTGCTGCATCCTCTCATTTATAAGTGGCTTAACTTGCTCAAAAAATACCACTAGCAATTGCCCGAACAGCTGTCCTCTTTCTTTCCCCCGATCAATAGGAAAGGGAGAACCCAGGAGCCTAGAAATATTTTGTTTCGGAAGAATCTCAAAGACCAACCTTCTTCGTGGACAATTCCCGCTCCGCCCCCTCCATCAGTGGCGATCGAAGTAAGGGGGAGGTCGTACGGCTTTAGGAAGGATAGGATGATCATGGACTTGCCATAGCGAACTAACACTCTCTGGGTCGTAGCATTATGTATGTCGGGGGTGTGAAAGAAAGAGGGGAAAACAGAAATGCACTTTTGGGGGTATGCCCATGATCCTATTGATCGGTCGGTCGGTCTTTAGGCAGCCTATCGATCGAATGAGAGAACTGCTGAATGCAGCGGGAGTTTCAGTTGAACCAGCACCAATAGCACCAATTCAAATAGCAAGAACATCTGAGTAATGTTATACTTGTTGAATGCTTACTTTTCATGGAGAATTGCTACAATTCTGAGCACTTTTACTTGTTGCTGTTGCAACATATTAATTGTAAATATATAATTGGTTTACTGCTGTAATTTGCAGCAGCCATAGCATCTATTCATTGTCTAGTGTCTAAGAGGTTATTATTGCACTCTACAACTTTGTGATTGTCTATATTATGCTGTAAATTGTTTATTGTCTCGTACAGGTACAACAATTATCTCGTTATCTTCTATCCCTCTCTTAGACCTAGACCTGACTAACAAGTGACCAAGATTGGGGGCTGTAGGCTTGGCTAATCTTGCTATTTTGATCCCTTGAGGTTACCAGGGAAGCCTCCCTTGTGGTGGACCTCTTCCATCACTAAAACGAGGGAAGTCTCTACTCAAGTGACAGTGGTAGGTTCTTCCATAGTTACACAAGATTTGAGATCTCGTGGAGGGCTTTGCACAAGTACAAATCCTATGATAACAAGTACTACAAGGGAGGTGTTCCCCCCTAAGTTACTAGGATTTGGATCCAGATCCGGATACGGATAAGGATCCACCATATTTTTGAAAAATCAGGATTCGGATACAGCAAGGAAACGACAGGTACAAACAATATATATATATATATATAAGTCAATTGGGTTTAGCACGAGTGGTTTGCGCAGGGGGGTGTATTCCCCCCCACCCAGGTTCAATTTCCACAAGTGACATGTTGAGCTCTTAAATGAGTACACTATCGAAAAAGCCTCCGCTTTCTACAAAATCTGGTTTACCCTGGGTACCATCTTCGAAATGAGCGAAAGTGTCCGATGGGTTTCCCCAGGTGTGTTTCCCTCGAAAATTTTAAAATATATATATATATATATATATATATATATATATATATATATATATATATAAAAATAAAAATTTATAAAAATTTAAATATATAACTTTTATATACATTTGTAATATATAACACCTATATAAAATAATTTGTATATAATACTTTAAATATTAATTTATCTAATCTATTACTTATTTTATACAATTTAAATTACAAACTTATTGTTGGATTTTCCTTATTTATAGAGCATTAGTGTTACTAGTGTTCTTTTTACTTCGTTACCATTAATATATATATATCATGTGTTGAGCAGTAGCAACATAAACAAGAGACAGAAAAAGAACACAAGAGATTTATCCTGGGAAAACCCCAAATGGGGGAAAAACCCAGCAACCTTTCTTAGATAGATTCTGTTCACAAAGCAAGTCCAATCAAATAAACCCTAGCACAAGTGCTAGCTTAACCAGAAATAGCACCCTAGTTGTAGCAGCAACACCATACAAAGGTAACGCACAAGAGAGAGATACCAAAAGACTGAGCAATAATAAACTGTGCAGCTGCAGCTACTACGTCACCTCCTCCAAACTTGTGCCTTTCTTTTGTGTAGCTGGGAGAGTGTGAGTGAGTGAACAAATGACCTAAGGCACCTCCTTATTTATAGTCTTCTTGTCCTTCTAGCTGGGCCGACTTCTGTTCTGGGAAGGTGTCTTTTCATTATACTTTATTCTTCTGATCTGTCTTCTCTTCTAGGGTATTTCAACATCTGTTCCATGGATCTCTTGCTTTCAGAATCTTCTCCGCATCTAAGAAAGGTCATCTAGGAGGGAAAGATCCTCCCGCAGCTACCAAAACATCAACACTCCCTCTTAGCCAAGAAGGCATCTTTCACGATGTCTTCATCTGGTAGTCCACTAACTACTCTACAATCTGGTAGCAAGCACACGGTTGCTCCAATGCCTTTGGTAGCTCGAATCATCAGGCGCAGTCTCTGCGAACAAACGGTAGCACACATAGCTACATCCAAACGATCTGGTAATCTCCATGACAATCAGCTAGTAGTACACAACTACTGTCCAATGACACACAGTCACTGCCAGTCGAACACATCCACTGTAGTAGCACACAGCTACTGTCCAAAGACACACAGTCTTCGCCAGTGGTACTCAACCACCGAAGTAGCACACAGCTATTGTCTGGAGTCACACAGCCTCCGCCAGTGGAACACATCCACCGAAGTAGCACACAGCTACTGTCTGGAGTTACACAGCCTCCGTCAATGGAACACATCTACCGAAGTAGCACACAGCTACTGTCCAAAGTCACACAGCCTCTGCCAATGGAACACATCCACCAAAGTAGCACATAGCTATTGTCCGTAGTCAAACAGCCTCCGCCATAGTCTTACGACTATGTGTGTGATGTTTCTTGTCTAAGAAGGTTCGAGAGTGCATTACGCCCTCAGTCACCTCACGTGACTGATCAAGGGAACCCTTGGCCAGAGGGGTTAGCCAGCTGAGAAGAAACAACACACCTCCCTCTCAACAAGGGTGGACATTCGGAAACACGCCAAGCTTGTCCCTGAAGTACTCATACTTCACTCTTGACAAGGGCTTGGTGAGGATGTTCGTTATCTGCTCATCAGTGGATATGTACTGGAGCTCCACAGCTCCTCTCTGCACCATGTCCCGGATGTAATGATATTTGATCTCTATATGCTTAGACCTGTCATGGAATAAAGGGTTCTCAGTAAGCTTCACGCAACTTTGATTGTCACAATGTATCAAAGTTGGCTCCAATTCTAGATCAAATATCTCGGCTAGCAACTTTTGGAGCCCCACTGCTTCACGACTTGCCACGCTTGTTGCAATATACTTTGCTTCTGATGTACTGAGTGCCACTAATGTCTTCTTCCTGCTCAACAATGATATCATGCATGATCACAGACTAAAACAACATCTGAAAGTACTCTTCTAATCCACTGCACTCCATGCCCAGTCAGAATTTGTATATCTCTGCAGCTTCACATCTCCACTTGAGGCATATCTCAATCCATATCCAACCGTACCACGAAGGTACCTCAACATATGCTTTGTTGCCATCCAATGTACCTGTCTAGGTTCAACCATGTGTTGACTCAAGGTATTCATTGCAAAGCATATGCCTGGCCTGGTGTTAACCAGGTACATCAAGGATCCAATCAACTGTCTGTACATCGTGGGATCCACCAAATCTGAATATTTGTCACTCAAGAGCTTTAGATTTATCATCATAGGTGTGGTCATGGACTTGCAGTCCATCATCCCGAATTTCTTCAGGATCTCAACAGAATATTTTCCTTGGTTAAGAAAAATCTCATCTGATCTCTGCCACACTTCCAATCCCAAGAAGTAATGCATCAAACCTAGATCCTTCATCTCGAACTCTGAAGCGAGCTCCCTCTTACACCCATCAATGAGCTTCTCGTCCCATGTTAGAAACATGTCATCTACATATAGAACCAAGATCAATGGGCATCCATCCTCAACCTTACAGTAAAGGTTAGGATCTGCCTCACTCTTGGTAAATCCCAAGCTCATCAAATATCCATCTATATTGGCATACCACGCCCTGGGTTCTTGCCTAAACCCGTACAAGGCCTTCTTCAGTCTACACACATGGGACTCCTTCCCATGGATCAGGAAGCCTTGTGGTTGTTCTATGTACACTTCTTCCTCTATTACACCATTCAAGAAAGCAGTCTTGATGTCCATCTCGTGTAATTTCCATCCCATTGTGGAAGCAATCGCAATGATTGATCTAATGGAAGTGTATTTTTCTACAGAAGCAAAGGTTTCGTCATAGTCTTCTCCCTCTTTCTGAGAGAACCCTCTAGCCACAAACCTTGCCTTGTACTTCTCTATGTTGTCGCTTGCAGCATGCTTGATCTTGTAGATCCATTTGGAAGTCACAACTGACTTCCCTTCTRGTCTCGGAACRACCTCCCATACATCATTATTCATGATGGACTAATACTCCTCCATAAGGGCATACGTCCATTCTGGCTTCTCAGTAGCTTCTTCAAAAGTGGAAGGTTYTGAATCAATGATGTTGCTCATTAATGCCACATAGCTAGAAAACTTATGTGGTATCTTGCTCTCTCTAAAGGAGCCTTTGGGAGYTGCATGTCCTTCGGCTTCCTGCAAGGTGTTCYGAAGCCAAGTTGGTCTCTTCCTRGTAGTCGTTGGTCTCTTCTTGGTAGTCACAGCTTCTTCAAGTAGGTCTACAGGTCTTTCTAACTCTACCATATCATTMTGAACTTTTGGGATGGTTTCTTCAGGTGTAGAGTCTACCATGACTGCATCTTTGGGACCTTCTTGCTCTATTTGGTCCTCATCTATGTGAGATTCCCTTGATATTCTGAAGGCTTCATCTTCGTCAAATGTTACATCCCAACTRATCTCAATCTGTCTCTGCCCTRGAATGTAAATTCTATAGGCCTTCGAAGTCTCACTGTATCCATTRAATGTATCCTTCTTTCCTRAAGGTTCCAATTTCGTTCTCTTTTCCTTGGGAACATGTATAAACACTAGACAACCAAAAATCCTCAAGTGACTAACTTCTAGCTTCTTTTCGATGAACACCTCTTCAGGTGTCTTGTTCCCCGATATCTTATGAGGGCTTATGTTCTACACGTATACATCCATATTGGATGCTTCTGCCCATAAGTGCATAGGTAGGCCCTAGTCATGTATCATCGCTTTTGTTGCTTCTATGATGGATCTATTCTTTCTTTCTGCAACCCCATTCTGTTGGGGGTTGTAGGGAGTTGTAAGCTCCCTCTTAATCCCTACTTCTTGGAAAAAGTATTTAAACTCCTTTGAGGTGTACTGAGCTCCATTGTCAGATCTCAAAACTTTAATCTTCTCTCAGAGAGATTCTCAACTAAAGCCTTGAACTCTTGAAACTTGTTAAGGACTTCATCTTTTGCTTTCAAGAAATAGATCCATGTCTTCCTGGAATAGTCTTCTATGAACAGCACATAGTATACAAAGTTGCCAAGTGATGGCACCGTCATCTGTCCACATACATTGGAGTGTATGATGTCCAAAATACCTTTGGATCTGCTATCACTGCTTGTAAAGCTTCCACTGACATTCTTGCCAAGTGCACAACCCTTGCATACTCCGTCATGGTCTATCTGGATTTCTGGTAGACCTGTAACCATTTTGCTCAAAACTGGTAATGATCTATAGTTCAAGTGAGCAAACCTTCGGTGCCATAGTTCACTGGAACTAACACTATTGTATACAAGGGCTTGTTCTTGGTGTCCCTTCAACTTATACAGTCCGCCCTCTCGGACACCAATCACAGTGGCTTTATTTATGCTTGAATTCTTTGGCCATAGAAGCACTTGGCCATCCACAAAAGCTACCCTAAATCCTTTATCTTCTAAAGCTGAAATAGATAGAAGATTCTTCTTTAAACCTTGTACAAATAGTATATCTTTAATTGAAAAAGGGTTACCTGAGTCAAGTTGTAAGGAGGCTTCTCCAACACCTTTGATTGCATGCTTGGAATCGTCTCCAAGCACCACTTGAAGTGAGGAGTCCTTTGTTGTTAATTTTGATAGAGAGTTTCTGAATCCGATCATATGCTTGGAAGCACCGCTATCTATGAGCTAGGTATCGCTTCCTTGAGTGATGGTTTCAGTGAGTGCTGAAATGAGTACAAATTCTTCATCTTTGGGTTTGTGTTCTTCAACATGAGTTGCATGTGCATGGCTCTTCTTCTTTTCCTTCTCATGTTTGTGGGGACATTGTGAGGCATAATGTCCCATCTTCCTACAATTGAAGCATTGAACCTTTGATGTATCCCTCTTACGACGTGGCTTCTTAGACTTCCTTGGACTATCTTCTTCTCTTTCCTTTCTCTTCTTCACTTGTGTTGCAAGTGCTTAGTTTTCCTCATCATCTACCTTTTGTTTCTTGGACATCAATCTAGATTCCTCTTGAGAGCAATCTGCCCATAACTTGTCAAACTTGGGTAACTTCCTTCTTGCACAAATTCCTTGTACAAATGGGTCCCAAGAGGCAGGGAAACCATTTAGCGTAGTGGTTACTAGTTCAGAATCTTCTACTGGATCTCCAATGGTTGCTAACCGGTCTTTGATCTATGAGATCCTTGTAAAGAAGTTGGCTATCGTCTCTGACTTGTTCATAGTCACATTTTTGAGGTGATGTCGTAGGGTAAGCTTCCAACTGGTGTTCTTTCTTTCATAGAGTCTGGTTAGGGCATCAAACATCTCCTTTGCAGCCTTTAGTTCCGATACATTGGGTATCAGGTGATCCTTGATTAAGTCTGTCAAGATCCTCTTGGCCTTGACCTCATTCTTCTTGAACATAGTCGTTGCTTCTTCGTCTTCGGGTTCTGAAAGCATCTTTTTCACGTGATCCAATAATTCATTCTCTTCTAAAATGAGTTGTATTATATGCTTCCAGGATCTGAGGTTATCTACTCCATCCAATCTATCCTCAACTCTCATACTGGTTGACATTTTCGTCGGTAGAAACCCTAGCACTGAAAAAAACCTCAATTTGTCAAATTCCACCAAACTGCACTCTAAGGGTTTCAAGGGGTGCGCTAGGTTAGGGCGCACTGTTATGTGAAGGAATTATTCCCAGCGTCAATGGGATAGTGCTCAACGAGCTTGACAAAGTATTTCAACTGCAAGGTGCCACTGTAGCGATCTTCCTTCCAGTGGTCAAACTGTTTTGAAGGTAACCAACTCTGATACCATGTTGGATTTTCCTTATTTACAGAGCATTAATGTTACCGGTGTTCCTTTTACTTCGTTACCATTCACATATATATATATATATATATATATATATAATATCAATATATATATGTTGATATTATGGTAGCTGCGGAAGGTATTTACCTCCACGTGTAAACCTGACAAGAATAGAATATTCCGAGAAGCAAGAAGAAACCCTAATTAGTTGGCTAATAACACTAGAAGACAAGTCGGCTCAAGAGGATAACTCGTATTAGCTTATTAGCCTCCAAGGGAAGAAGCTGGCTAAAGGAAATATTATATACTAATTAAATAGGCACCCAGAATGAGAAGTCGGCCCAGGCAGTTTGTCAGATTTAGTATAAATACAGGAGGCCAGTCTTTATTCTGGCGAGCATTCTCAGAACTGTAGAAGCATCACTTGTGCGCACTGCAATTGGCCAGTTTGTGCACAAGTTTGGAGGAGAGTTGTCGTTGCGACTGTTGCAAATAGGAGATTTCGGTTTTGGCTTGGACTATCTCTTGGTTATGGTTTGGACTCTCTGATCAACTCTTGCTTGGTGTGTTATCCTTGGAGAAAGGTGCGCCACCTTTTGTTTGGCTATCTAGCCTAGGGTTTTCTTCCGGATTGATTCTCTGTCAAGGTTAAGGTGCTCGGGGGTGGCTTCAACATATGGTTGGGTGACAATAGTGATATTGTCTATGGTTAAACGAGTACATCCATTATATTCTAACAGGTTATGGGCCCACCACCTCCTTCATTCAGTCTAACCACTAGAAGGGAGCTTAGTCATAAGGATACTAAGCTTGTTGAAGAACTGTCGCTAGGGTTTCTAGCAGGAGCAGTTACTAAAGCACTGTCGCTAGGGTTACTAGCAGGTGCAGTTGCAGAAACCCTAATCCTCTTGTTGAGGCACCTTAAGTGAAAGGATTGACCTAATTTCCAAATAGACTAGTGCGCCCTAGCCTAGCGCATCTCCTGGTACTCTCAGCAAGCCAAAACGTCAAGTTTGAATTTTTGGTCAAATCTAGGGTTGACCAAGTCAAAGCAACCATGACTTATTCTATGAAGTCAAAAAACAAGTTAAATGGGGCTTCTAACTTCAGAGCGTGGAAGACAAGGATTGACCTCATCCTTGCCAAGAATAAAGTGTTGGATATCATGAAAGGAAAGATCGTGGAACCAGAGTTTGAAGAAGGAAAAGAGAAGGAACCGCAGAACGTTGCAGTAATGGAGAAGTTCAGAGACAATGACATCAATGCTATGAGTATCATAGTGGAATCTATAAAAGACCACTTGATACCCTACATATCCCATCTTGACTCATCTAAGAAGATGTATGATGCCCTAACAACCTCTTCTCAGTCAGAAACATTGGACAAGTAATGAGTCTGAAGAATGAGCTCTCTGACATGAATATGAATGATGATGAAAACATAACATCATACTTTGTGAGGATCTCTCAATTAAGAGATCAACTACAAGCTATTGAAGAGATCATCTCAGAGAAGGAACTGGTAAATATAGTACTCAACGATCTTCCCAAGACATGGGATGCATTTGTCGCAAGCATGAACACAAGGAAAGAGTATCCTACATTCAAAGAACTTTGGACTTGTTGTGCACAAGAAGAATCAAGGATTAGTGCAAAAGAGAAACCTCAAAAGAAATACGATGATCAAGCCTTCACGACAAGATTCAAGAATTTCAGGAACAAAAGGAAGTTTGGTTCAAGGAAGAAGCCTAATCAAGATAAAGATATGTCAAAAATACAATGCTTCAACTATCGAAAGTATGGTCACTACAAGAATCATTGTCCCGAGCTGAAGAAAATGAAGGAGACACACGAAGCATCGGCTGTCGAAGAAAAGGAACCTTCAAAGAAGATTAAGCAAGATGAAACAGACTTCTTCTTATAAGACAAGGTAAACAACACTCTTCTTAGTTCTTGTACATACCATGTTTTCTGTACATATCTTGCATATCTATTTCTTAGAAGATAATATGTTCAAAGAGAAACTATACTTATGGAAGAACAACAAGATAAGGATTGCTACAAGTCAGACAATACAATTGAAA
>ML794731.1:314167-329559 GCA_009831015.1 Picea engelmannii | reverse complement strand
AGAAGGATACAAGGTGTGAAAATTTCTTCCCTCTTTGATAAAGTAGTTATTTCATTACAAGTCTTGTGTGCAGGTTAGGGTTATGTCATTCACTTGGTCAATCTCTACTGTGACATGACCCAAAGTCACAAGGGAAAAATCCCATAACACCTGCTCCTAGCCAGGGATATTCTCCCAATCTTATTCTCTTCCCATTTTTGACTTTCCAAGTGGTCTAGGATCCTACCAGTAGAAAGGATTGTACTAGCACCTTCCGAACAATAGAGCCCTTGGAATATTTCAACAGGAATCGAAATCAATCAACCACTGATAGGTTGTCAAATTAATTGGAACTCATAACCTGGTACCAAAGATAATTTCCTTGGGTCAACCTCCAAATATTTCTCCCTGCTAGGGCCTTGGAAAAATAAATAATTTTCTTGAGGCCCCAACCCCCTAGCTCTTTTGGTTGAGATAACATTGACCACTTGGCTAGATAAATCCTTCCTAATTTCTTGTGTCTCGACCAAATATATTGGAATCTTAGCTTTCTGATCTTGTTTAAGATCCATTTGGGAATAGCGACAATGGAGTTCTAGTAGATTGGGATGCTTTCCAATACTGCCTTCAAGACGACAAGTCTACCCCCTCTTGAGAGTAGCATGTTGACCCAGAGTAGGATCCTGGCTTCTATCTTTCTTATAAGCCAGCCCTAGTCCACATGTCTATAACAATCAATTTTTAAAAAGAAACCCAAATATTTAAATCCCTCATCCAAATTCTTTCTGGGTGGAAAAATGATGTTCCCGAAAACGCCTAAGTCCTCGGTCGAACAATTGTTTAAAAGCAGAAATGAATTTCCCAGGTTGAAAGCCATTCCTATTTCTATGCAAAATACATCTAGTACAATATTTAGTGCCCTCAAATATCGATGGGACCTCCGTAGACTACATGAGATTTCATCGATGAAAAGTAAATGGGATATCGCCTCCCTTTTCGACACCATCACTCCTATTATTGGCCCGACGGATTGTGCTTCTTTCATCAATTTATTTAACACTTCTGCAATGATTAAAAAAAGAAAAGGGGATAAGGGATATCCCTATGGTAGTCCCCGAGAATTTTTAAAGAAACGAGATGGGGATCCATTAATAAGGATGACAAAGGAAGAATTTTGGAGGCATCCCATAATCCAATTCACCATTTTCAAACTCATTCCCATCTGGACTAGAACTAGTTGAAGGAAAGTCCAATCCACTCTATCTAAGCGTTTGACAGGTCCAACTTTAGAATGGATGCTTTCAGATTTTTCCTTTTTACCATATGAAGGACCTCTTGTGAAATGTCTAATGCGTTGTGGATTTGATGATTCTAAATAAATCCAAGCTGTTCCTCCCAAATACTTTCTGTCAAAATAGGCTTCAATTGTATCGCAATGATTTTGGAAATTATATTATAAACTATATTGCAGTAGGATACGGGTCTGTAATCATTGAAAGACTCCCCATATTGTTTTTTAGGGATTAGGAAGAGGAAGGTTGAGTTAAAGGACCCGATCACTTTTCCACTCCTTTGAGATTCCTTTATCATCATTAGTAGGTCATCCTTGATCAAGTCATAAAGGGATTGGAAAATCTCAATGGTGAAGCCATCCGGCCCTAGTATTTTTCCATTCTGCATTGAGGAGATGGTAGCCAAGATCTCAGCGTGGGAAACTTCCTCCTCTAGTGTTTGACTCATTTCTTCTATCACTACTATTGGGATTTTTTCCACAACTCTAAGGATGTCTTGGATGGGACATCTTACCAAATCTTTGAAGAGTGTCTCAAAAAATTCTTCTCCCACCTCTGATATATCTTGAAATGAGCTTACCATTGCCCCTTCGTTGTCCTTGATTTCCCACATTGTGTTCAGATTCCTTCTATAGTTTGAATACCGATGGAAGTATTTGGTGTTGTTGTCTCTAGCTTGCAACCAGAGTGCTATGATTTTAAGCCTCCACTCTTATTATTCCTTCTCCAAACATCTATTTCTCTGTGCTTCCAAAGATTTTAATTCCCTTAAGAGGCTTGGGATAAGACTTCCTTCATCTATGAGATTACTGACCTTAGAAATATTTCCTTTTATTTCTCTTAAGAGTCTTTGAATTCTCTCCCTCCATGAAAGAATCCATTGTTTGGTTGCCTGCTTCACTTTGGATAGATTCGATGCAAATTGACTCATCAAAGCCTCTGGGGATTCCGAGTCAAATCTTTTCCAAGAAGAATTGACCATATTTTTAATTTCCTCTTCAACCATCTAGACTTTTCTCATTTTCCTTTACTCATTTTCAGTGGAGTTGGAGTAGTCTCCCCTTCCATCATGCACTTGAGGATAATAGGATGATGATTTGAAATCCCCCCTTCACCAATAGAGGATTGAATCAAAAACCCATTTCTAGGATCCCTTCCGATACCAGAAACCAATCTAATCTTTTGGAAATAACGTCTTTCCCTACTTTGAGATTGGACCAATTTGGGGTCAACTTGCAGGGTTCCAAATCTACTAGGTGCATGTCCTCCAAGAAGGTAATAAAATATTGCTTTTGTCCGTCAACCCTGGGGTTTTCGCTCCAAACCTCCCGCAGGTAAAGGGAAAAGTTCAAGTCAACCCCTATCACCGATACGGGGTCGAGAAAAACACCTGCAGATTTTAGTTCTTCACAGAAGGGAATCTTGTCAGCGTAAGGACCATATATGTTTACTGCTAAAAAAGAGAAATCATGATCTTTAAACTTTAACTTAACATAAATTGCCGACTTGAAAGAGGAAGAGAACAAAGCTTTGAAGTTAGGGATCCACCCTGTAACTAAGCTCTCAGACATACCCTCGACATCAAGAGTGCTAAAGGACTAGTTATTGAGCGAGGGAGCTAGAATATCCCTGGATTTATCCCCGAGGCACATTGTCTACTGGATCATAATCACATTTGGCTTAAGGTTCATGAGCAATCTTTGAGGGATAATATTTTTTGAGGGCCCCTAACCCCTCTCACATTGAAGGAAAGGAAAATCATTGAGAAGGGGGTTTCAGGGCGCTCCATGCTCCAAGGGACTTGGATATAGAAACCTGCTTTCCCTTTTTAATTTTATAGAAAACCCATTCCCAGGGATTTAGGAGGTTGGAATTCCTTCCTACCATGTTTTCATTGGGAGGGTCTAGGGCTAGACCCCCTTTGGAAGGAATCGCCTCCTTATGCCTCGTTTTTGAGTGAATTGAATACCTTTTGGAAGGGGGGGAAGAGAACATAGGGGCACGAGAGGAGGGAGCCTTCTATACCAGAGCCAAAACCGAGTGAGGAGTCACCTACAGAAGAGGGAAAGGGGTTTTGGGGAGGAAAACTATCTATGTGGGTTGGGAGGGAAGAAGGGATAAGAGGGAGAGAGAAACTAGGGGAGGAAGGGGGACAAGGTTCCAAAGGAGGCGCAATGAAAAGGGGGGCTAGACCCTCAGGGAAAAATGGGGGAAGAGCAGGACTAGAGGAAGGGACAAGAAGAGACGAAACCTCCAAATTTTGGGGGGAAATAGAGGTAGGGTATTTGAGAAGGGAAGGGGCTGAGAGACATCCCAAAGAAAGGACAAAGTTATCAACATGGAATTGAAAGATAGAAACATAGGGAATCTTTGAGCATATACCTGTCGAGACTGTCACGTGGACTTCTTCTACTGGAGCTTGAGACTTCTTTTTCCCCCTAAAAATA
Organism: Picea engelmannii; assembly: GCA_009831015.1. Classification (NCBI taxonomy): domain Eukaryota; kingdom Viridiplantae; phylum Streptophyta; class Pinopsida; order Pinales; family Pinaceae; genus Picea; species Picea engelmannii. The sequence goes on along the minus strand of ML794731.1, from coordinate 325,841 downwards.
AGCTCCTCGCCATGACCTTCGACATGATATACCTCTTTCACTTTTCTTCTTCCTACGGTCGATTTCCTTTTCCATTCTTTGTGTGAATGTGGATAAAGGGGAGAAATGAGATAGCACTGAAATTTGGTGTGCCTAATATCGAGGCACCCATAACATCTGAAAGGAACTTTCTAATAGTCTAACTTCTAGTGCAATATTTTTTCAACAAGCACTAAATCCACAGAACCTACCAGACCCTCATGTACTTCTACTTCTAGTTTAATCCATGCCCACTGCCTATCAGATTTGGTGGCCAAGTTGGGTTCAAGTTTGACAAACCAACCCAGTTTATTTCCAATCGCTTCAAGCGATTCCGACATCCAAAATAGCAGGGGTAAGCTTGGTAGTATTTCCCATAACCTCATAAGGGATATCGACTCCCTAAGGGGGTCAAAATCTACTGTCCACATTTTTATAGTTAAACCTAATGGACCTCAGGTCCATTCTTTGTCCAATATCATATTGCAGTCTTCTTCCAACTGAAGGAGAAAGCAATTCCACCTGCGATAGAGAGTATGCATCGTCAGAGTGTATTCAAGAAGTGGTTTCCAATTGCTGTCGACCCATCTATCCAAAGTCACTTTCCTTGTAATTTTACCACTGAAATGACTTACTAGAGTTAAGTTCACATACATAGACACTTCCAAAATATGTATGTCTTTTCCCACTACCATATGCACAGAGCTTTGTTTTCGTCCTGAATGCACCAAGATTTCTTGCTCGGGCCTTCCACCAAGATATTATTTTGAGTATTCCCAAAATATTTCTCCGACGAGGAAGAAAAATGGTCGTGAAATAAAGGACCTCTATCACTCTTATCTTTAGATTCACGAAAATCACTGTGTTGTGGTAGGCACCACAACCCTCCATTTTCTTGTGATTTACTTGCATATCTCCTCCAAGAAAATTGAGCCCCTCTATTTTTGGATATTGAAAACTCTTCGACCTATATATTCTTGATGGTTCCTTCTCCCATTCCAAGCATGCTCTTGAAGCTTCACATTTCGGTCAAATTTGTTCCTCTCAATTTTGGACACTTAGAAAAAATTTCAAGCTCAATTTTGGGTTTTCGGGTGAGTTAACAAAAAAATCCTCTAATGTAGATAAAAGGAGTTAACACAAACTCCTTCGTTGTACATTAGAGGATTTCCCTCCAACCTCATCCATAGCCATCAAAAAAATTCTTGATTCTTTCCTCCGACATGTCTTTTCATCACACGATTTGTTGCCAACTCCTCCGATGTATCAGAGTAGTTTTTGCCTTCTCCTTCGATGAGCTTCGACACTCTTTCTAAAAAGTATTCCGATGTGTACTAGAGACTTTCCCACCTAGTCCATCAATGCACATCGAAGGAATTTTCACCAACTCTATTGGTTTAAGGTTTCCCACCCACTTGCATTTAATGCTTAACTCACCAAAATTTATAAATAGTCATTCGACCCTCGGTTCTCATTGTTTCATCGATATCCGAGGAAAGGAAAGCAGACCCCAAGTGAAAGAAATCTGAGCCCGAAGCTCCTCATCCCCAACCAACCAACATCCTCCACATGTCAGCTACCCACCAGGTAAGCCCTAACTCGAACTTGGATCTATTCTTTTGTTGGTAAACAATTCAAGGGTTACTTATTTTAGGAATAATTACGCCTCCCTTTCCTACCCACTTTTCATATATTGCTAGTATCTGACTGGATATGATTGCTCCTGCAACACTGTTTTGAACTCAAACCACACTTCCCACTCACCCTTTTTATTGTAACTATTGACCTTGTGGGATTTTTACATCGACGGTTTCAGAAACTACTTCGTTTGACTGATTATTAATTGCGGAGAGATGTAAAGGCACATTTAATAGGCTTATCTTTCCAAAGCATAAAAGTGCCGCACACAATACCTGCGACCCTTATCTTCTCTAAAACTAATAATATCCATTGCCAAACCCCATCCTAGATATTTTCTTCCATCGATAATGTGCAGTGCCCTAGAAATTGGTGAAGAAGCTACTAATCAAGATCTAGGTGATGATTAAGCTAAAGGACTTGTCCTTTGGAGAATATTTTAGAAGCTTAATCCCTCACATACTTAACTATTTTTTAAGACTTAGCCAAGTTCGAGAGATTTCTTGGTAAATCGGTAGCCCTTACATCAACTCCTCCGATGTATCAGAGGAGTTACCATCATCTCCTCCGATACATCAGAGGAGTTGACATGAACATTGCCAATCTTACCTCCATCTGACTTTCCCCAAAGTGTTCATAATTTTTTTCACAAACTTATCCAGTTTTTTAAAACTTTAGTATGAGTTCCTTCGATGTACATCAGAGGCTTTAAAATTGACTTCCCTAGTTTGCATATAGATTGTTCAAATTACTTCACACCAACTCCTCTGACGCATAAGAGGAGTTCATATCAACTCCTCTGATACATCAGAGGAGTTAAGAGTAACTTTTCCGATTCTTCAGATCTCTCCCTCTTCATCAAAAAACTTGACACAACTTATCCGATTACTTCAAAGGAATTTTTATAATGTTTCCAATCCCATTCACGATATTCCCATTAAATTTCCCGATACCCACTTAATACTATAGGATATTTTCACACCAATTCTTCCGATGTACACATAAAATGTCGGATCAATTGGTACCAACCTCCGCGATAATCATCGAAACAATTTGTAAGAACTACTCTAATTTTGACTTTTAAAAACATTTTCAAGCCAGTTTCTTTTCTAGCTCTCACCTTAGTGCTCACCATGCTTGCTGTTATAATTTCATCATCGGATGACGATCTTCCACCCAACATCATCCTAGATGAATCCTTGGGTATTTGAAGATACCTAGAAAGATAAGTTTTATGTATCAATTATGCTTTTTCTTTGCACTAATCTCACCCTTGCCTTGCAGGTTCAGGCATGTAGAATCTCTTAAATGTAAAGGATGTATTGTACAGATCTCGAGCTTGGCTCTGATATGTTTTGTAAATGCTCATTAATATGATAGGAGAGTAGTAGGTAGGAGGAAAAGAAGGATTGAGAAGCCCCTTCAGATATATATTTTTATTTTCTTGTTCAAAGGTGGTTGTTGTTAAACCACTAAAGCGACTGTTGTTGCTCATTTTGTAATAGTTGTTATTGAGAGAGAGAGAACTGTTGTTGTAGAGAGCCAGAGAGAACTGTATAAGTTTGTTGAAGAGCAGTGGAGGACTGCCTATATCTATGTATATTGTCACTAGAATGAATAGAACATAGGAGCTTTAATCCCAATGTTTGGTGTTGTTGTTATTTTGTTTATCTGAATGAATGGTATGCTTTCTGTTCATTTAAATTCTCTGTTTATACTTGTTCTGGTGTTTGTGAATGTATTATGTGATTGAATACATGAATCTGTGAAGTTAGAACAAGTTTCAATTGTTTCTCTTCTGATATCTCGTGCAAGGAGTTCACATTGTCTGTAAGGAGTGCATTGATAGAGTTAAGTTTAACTCAGAGAAGATCATGAGAGATAACGTTGAATCTTTGGTAGAAATAGGGCAGAGAAAACATAGAGCCACGCAATGAGTCAGCAGGATGATTTATTCTCAGACTCTTTGTGAAGAGGAGATAAGTCAAGGGTTGTAGAGTTCTAAGGTCTCAAGGTGTGCACCCAAGACTTTAAAACCTTGGAGGAACAAGCTCAGGAGAGATAACGATATGAGTCTTGGAGGAGAAAAGACTTAGAAAGTTTTCTAAGTCCGAACATTTTTTTTAAGCTCGAAAGAAGTGCAGAGAGAGGAGGCAGAGGTATCATACACCTCAAGAACCCAAGCTTAGGAGAGATAGATACCATGAGTACCGAGGAGGGATACTTAGGAAATTCCTAAGTCCAAACATTCTATAGTGCGGGAGAAGTGCACACAGGGCAGATAGAGGTCTCCTATACCTGGGAAAACTAAGCTCAGGAGAGCCAGGGACCGTGATCTCTTGAAGGAAAGAGTTTTAAGAAATCTACGGTGGAGATCTAGTGGGAGACCGCTTGAAGTGTTGACGATCGCCAGATCGTGGAAAACTGTGCAAAGGATACTCTTAAGAGCTTCAATACTAAATTCATTCAGAGGTCCAAAGGTGTACAAGGAGTCGAGACAACCAAATTATTGAGGAGACGAACAAAATCGTGACCTTCTGTTCCATAGAGGACACACGTCAGTAGATTTGGAGGTTCAAGAGACTATAGCTTCAGGAGGATTACGAAGAGGAAAGGGCTACTCCGCCGAAGGACTAAATCACGTGTAACCGTTAGATGGGGGGACATGCGTCACGCGATCCCATACTTTGGCATTAGATCACTTCGGGGGAGCCAAGATGAAGTTGCAAGTCCTAAGACTCCCGGAGGCCCAGGGTCCCCAAACCTATCTGGACCATCGATCTACGTGCCAGGTGTCGGCTGGTTGAAGAATTCAAATACCAGATACTTTGGGAGCTTGGAGAAGAGTTGGTGCTAACAACTCTGAAGTGCCGAAGGCCTAACTCCTTTTGTGTTAAGCCCTAGGTCACCTCCCATGGTCATATGAGAAAGAGGGGCTTAGTGGAAAGAGGCTAGCGCCTGATAATTTCAATTTTTTTTTTAAAGGAAGAAAAACGCCAGGAAAGCACCCGCGGGTATTTGGAAACTTGCACCGAGAACTAAAGGGGCCTGTGTAAATTGGTTTGGGGGCTCAACAAGAGCCTAAGAGTCGATCCGACTCTGACGTTGATCAATCCTTGACCGGGAGGTCGAGAAGACCCTGGGAGAGGTAGGGGGTTTGCGTCAAGTGGTATCAGAGCCATAATTTAAGCTCCAAGTGAAGAAATCTTAGCGCCATTCCGCCGATAAGATGCAGGGACAAACCTGTAGCAAATCCAACAATGGAGGAGGAAATGAGGAGACATCGTTCAAGGATATATTCCATGGAAAATGGACAGAGAAGAGCACCAGATGCAGGTGGCATCAGTGAGACCGAAAGTGAAGAGGTAGAAGCTAAAGGAGCTGCAGAAGAAGATGTTGTAGAATAAATATTTTTGAGAGTCGTTGTAAATATGGGAGCTAGAGAAAAAATGGATATCCCAATATATGGAGGTAATTTGGACGTGGAAGTGCTGCTGGACTGGATAAGAGCCTTAGATAAATAGTTTGACTATGAAGAAGTTGATGATGAGAAGAAGGTTAAACATGCTGTCACAAGGCTAAAAGGACATGCAACACTTTGGTAGGATGAACTGCAGGCTGACAGAAGAAGCAAAGGCAAACAAAAAATTAAAATATGGGATAGAATGTAGCCAAGCTAAAGGCTAAATTCATACCCAAAGAATACCGAATAAATTTTTTCAGGAGGCTACATAACCTGAGACATAAGGGATTGACAGTAAAAGAATACACAAAAGAGTTCTATAGGCTAAACATTAGAGCTGGTCATCGTGAAAGTGATGAAGAAAAGGTTTCTAGGTACATCAATGGCCTGAGATATGAACTCCGGGATGAAATCAACATGGTGACTATGTGGACAGTTGAAGATGCTTATTAGGCTTCTCTGAAAGCAGAAGAGAAATTGGCCAGAAAGAAAACCCAAAGAGGCAGAGGAAAAATCCCACACAGAGGTAAGGGGATTGTCTATGACAAGTCTCAGAAACCTAAAGCTAAAACTGAAAATCCCCACAGTCATGCAGAAAGAGGAGGAAGCTCCAGAGGGAGGCAATATGGTGGCATAAATTCTTTTCCTCGAGGAAGAGGAAGAGGCAGAGGAGGAGAGGTGAAATGCTATTCCTGTGGAAAGACATGACATATGTCTTGGGAATGCCTAGAGAAAAAGAAAGATACAAAAGGAGGAGAAGCTCACATTTCTGAAGCATGGAAAAGGAATGTTGAAGCATAAGCTATTGAAGATGGAAAATCCCTCATGTTGAGGAAAAATCTCTTGAAGCCAGAGAAGGAGGTGGAAGAACCCGTACAGAGGAACATTCTCTTTAGGATTGCTTGCAAGACCAATGATAGAGTTTGCAAGGTGATAATTGATAGTGGGAGAATCGATAATATAGTATCCACAAATATGGTGGAGAAATTAGAGATGGAGATTACTGCACACCCAAATCCATATAAGGTATCATGGCTGCAAAAAGGACACCAGGTAATGGGAAGTAAATAGTGCCAAGTTGAATTTAAAATAGTAGGATAAAAAGATAAGATTTTATGTGATGTATTACCCATGGATGTCTATCATGTTTTGTTGGGAAGACCATGGCAGTTTGATAGAAATGTCATACATGATGGGAGGAAAAACACTTATATGCTTGAGAAGAATGGTAGGACACACATGTTGCTACCAATAGAAGATAAGAAGGTGAAGGAAGAAGACAACCCAAGCATACTTCTCATGAGTGGGAAGGAGCTCTTGAATGAAGTCAAGAAAGAGAAGGACATGCAGTTTGCTATAGTGAAAAATCCTAGAGTCATCCTTACCAGTACTACTGTGGATGATTTTCCTGAAGAAATTTAGGAACTGCTGAAAATTTTTGCTGATATAGTAGTGTCGATGAGTTACCTTGCTCATTTCCCTCGACCAAGTTTTGAGGAAACATTGGTCTGGATTGACCACTTTTGGGACTTCGATGCAATGGTCGAAGATGGAGCGCCCAGGCGGAGATGAGATCTCGAGATCTCACTTATTTTGCAGGCTTGTAGACCCAACATGGGGTTCATTAGGGTTTATGTAATGGGTTATGGGATGTTGAACCATGGGTTTACCCATGTTTAGGCCTTTTTGTAAATTTAAAAGTATAAATAAGAAGGAATGTAATGTAAAAGTAAGCAATATAAGTATCTATGTGCTAAGTCAATAGATAAGTGCAAGAGGCAAGTAGTTCTGAGTTGCTTTGTGCAACAAAACATGTATGTAAGGCTCCGTGCTTGATAGAGGAGCTGGCTCTGTGCCTTGACCTGATTTTGGGGAACGTGGATCTGGTGCATAGTGTGCAGATCACCTGTCTGGTGCGAATCTTGGCTCTATGGCTTAGTGCACAGGAGAAGACAAATGTAAGAGATTTAAGAAGACTAATAAAGAAGAAGAAGCCATTGGTGGATGTAGCCCCACACTGGGGTGAACCACGTAAATCTTGTGTCGATGGTTTTATTTGTGTTATAAGGTTTATGATGTGGATTTGATTAGTGCAATGAATGTTATGAATGATAGATAGATCTATGAATTCTTAGTGCTTTGTCTATGTTGAATGTGATAGATCTGACCTATGTTGCTAAGTGCGATGTATATTTTGTCATTGTTACTGCGCCGATTTGTATTTAGGGTTTGAGTTGCGATGTGAATAAAACTAATGAACTAATGTGTGTTTCTCCTAAGTACTCTGCGAAGTGTTATAATCATAGATCTATGTCCCATCTTGGTTACAAACACTTGAGTCCTGTAACCCCCTTGCCTCTACCTTGGGTGAGACTTCATCTGTTTCGCAGGTGTTGCCGAAAGGGCTGGTAGTTAGGGTTTTGTTAGTGCGTTGTTGAAGCATTGAACCCCGGGTCTGCCCCTGTGCCAACAAATGGTTCCGCTGTCGGGACCTGAAACTGTGATTGCTGGGAACTGAAGGAAAAGAGAAGCTCTGTGTGTAGATCTGCTGCTGCAGTATTCTACTTGAATTGTGAAGCTTTGTGCTAAGAAAGAAACCTGATCTGAAGAAAAGAGGTAAGATCTTGAAAGAGGTAAAATCTTTATGATTTGATAAGAGTAAGATAAGTGGAAAATTTTGTTTCAAAAGTATGAATCTAGGTATGTTTGATAGATTCTATCCTAGTCTGAAAGCTAGGGTACAGTTAGAATAAAGAGTTGATATAAATGAATTTGATAGAAATAGAGAAAGATATGTTATTCCTATGCATAGAAAAAATTTTTGGACTAATAAGTGGATGCATGAACCTAGAAAGAATTTTTGCAAATTGCAGGTCCATCATTGTGATCCTAGTGCGCAGTACAAGAGAAGTTGGGGGACGTATAAGAGAAAAAGAGGTTTGACACTATGCAATTGAAAATACTTTCTCATGCCCAACAACTAGGTCTCAACATCCTCATCCTTCTTGTGTTCACCATAAAATGTAGGTGGTTTGATTTTATTCATTTCTCCCTGTAGCTCATCCACTCCAGACTTCTTCTTATGCTTCTTGATAGGGGATGGACTTGAAATACCATGTGTTCTCCTAGTCGAATGCCTTGGGGAGTGATGGTGATGCCTACTAACACTTTTGGTTCTTCTCCTCTTATCATGAGTCTAGATAATCCCTTATTTACTTGACTCAGTCTCCTTATCCATCTTATTCTCTATTCTTTCCAAGATCTACATTAACTTGATGTTAAATCCTTCTTGCTGCTCCTTCGATTTCATAAGCTTCTCGTTATCAGCTTTATAACTTTGGAAATCCTTTTGAAAATTTTTTATGGTCTCCACCAAGTTCATGCTCTCTTCCTTTCCGTCTTCTCCATGCCCATTTGATTATGTTACTGCAACAACCACGCCCATACCAAATATTCTTCCTTCATCTTCATAATTTTAAGTTCCTCGCACATCATCCCTGTATTGGTTTATTGAAATTCCTGTTGAATTTTTCTTACGTCAGATTATGTTCTTGGTTCTGCAAAATGTGTATTCAACAAATCCATCATTTTATACGACATTTTATTCTTCAGAATTTTATCAGAAATAATTTATTTCTGATTTCTTGTGAATTCTTAATATCTTTTATTTTTATTTTTTATTCTTGAGTGAATACATGGAATCTGATGTCCACAAATCCACATGACTAATTCTTGTGCCCCCCCTTCAAAATATTTGGGTGGGAAGATTATTAATGGAATTACGGGGAAGAGAATTTCGTTAGCTTGAGCATCCTAGCTTTGATGCTCAACCATCGTCTGATTATCTTCGAATTAGATCTTGACTGTTAAAATATTTTACCGCGGGTCTAATGTATTTATTTCTTCCCTTCAAACTTCTGTAGTCTCCAAAATACACTCTCACGTTCTGTCGCCCTTAACTTGCTCCCATACTTAGAATTTTTTCTTATTTCATTCATGTTATAAATTCCACCTCCTCCAAAAGGCACTGTGGTGTTCCACTGTATCCATTATACACCTATACTTAGTCATTTTCTCTAAGATCCCATCGCGGGTTGATGGTCGTTTTCTTATGCTTCATCAACTCCATGATATCATTCACACCCACAAAGTCTTGACACTTAGTCAAATTTCAAAATTTCACCGCGGGTTCAGGTGATCCCATATTTCTTTTACTCTTAGAAGTACATCCATCTGTTTTCCCAAAAAATACTTAGGACTTAGCTGATTTTCCACTTATTACCGTGGGTTCATTGGGATACAATAACTCTTTCCATACCCCTGATTCTCTCTATGCTCCGTGATAGCTTAACACTTATACAAATTCCAAGATCTTACCGTGTTTTCGTGGAATTGATAGTTGTCCTGCCACATGGCTCCACATCACCTTCCAATTGTCATCCCATCCAATATGTACCTGCCACCGTTGTAGTACATGTATTTCTTCTACCACATCATTTGACACGTGGCCTCCACGTCATGTTGATGTCATCATATAGGAAAATACCCAAAATTTTCCAATTTTGTTTACTTAAAAAATTACCCAAATTCAAAATTATTTCTCAGATTGCCATTAAAATTTGGAGATTTTAATTCTTGGCTCATTTCTTGCATTACTCATGAATTCTCCAAGAATATCCACTGCTGAATTGGGGACTTTTGTCCAATTTTTCTTCAATTTTATCATAGGCACCATGGCCGCTCTGTAACTTCAACTTTCGACCATAGACATGCCCAAATATGCTCAATTGGAGACTAAAATTTGCTTATACTTAATTCTTGGGCTTAGTTCTTCCAAATTATTTGCAAAATTCCTTTAATTTCACTACAATAATTTTATTGAACAGTTTGCAGACATCTTTTGACATTTTATCAAACAATTTTCTTGCATAGTTTGCAAATCATAGTTCTTCCCTCTATTAATTGGCCCATTCCGGCTCAATGTTGAAAAATGGGATCTGATACCACATTTTAACGTCCCTAGCCACCTAGGATGGGCCACGTCACACAAAACTCTCTCAATTACAGCTCTGATACCACTTTGTAATGTCCCCAGCCACCCAGGATAGGCCATGACACACAAAAATTCTCCAAACTCTGATACCATTTAACTAATTGATATACTTCTGCAATTGCTCATATTAATGTGGATAACAACATCTTTATACAATTACAACATATAAAGAAAAAACCATAAGAATAATTGAATAAATATTAACATAACACATAAATTAACACACAATAAACACTTATCTTTAGTAAAATGAACACCAATTGCGTGCAAAACTTCCACATTCCTCCCAGCCTTATACCACACCACTCATAAACTCTCAGCAGTGGGTCACCCTCGAGTTGGGGCTAAATTCCATCTAGGTAAATGGTTTCTAACTAGGATAAGGTCTCTTTAACAACATACAAACTCAGACACAGATGCCAACTCAAACTAACAACCTATAGTCCCTCATTCCCTACATGCATGTCCCATCCCAAGAAGTGTTCCCCTTCTCTACTCAACAGTCCTTCGACTGCCCCAATTCCCTTTTGGGGGCTCCAACAACATGCTAGATAGGAAGTCTCAGAGCCATGTAGTTGTAGTTTGGAACCCTGGGAAAGCAATTCCCAACAGTTCTCGCACCTGGAGAGAATTCTCACAGGCCCGACAACCCGCTTCTTAAATGTCCTACGAGTGTGAAAACTCATTTCTTCAATGTTTTATTGGCATGGCAACCCGCTTCTTTAGTCCAACTCCAAATCTAACCAAGGTCCTGGTATAAGTACTTGTATAGTACTAGCAACATGAAGGTACATATGACAGTAGCATGGAGGTAGTGAGGTGCGAATAATGATGGAAAGATGATCAAAGGAACTAAATTTCCCCAATTATATTTTCATGTTCCCAACTTGACACTTGTCATGTTGGGAATTATCTTGGTTCCACATGGATTCCCTCACAAGGTGATACATTCCTCAACATAAGGACTTAGAATATATTTAAATATCCATAATTTATACTTTATACATTTTTGAGAATATTAATAAAATATTCCTTTGGGCTTAAGCCCCTTATCTTAGCCCCTTTTCCCCAGACTCTTAGCCCCCCTTTATCATTCTGGTGGAGTTTACCCCCCCATACTCTTTTACATGGTTGGTCTATAGTAGTGATGTGTTTTCATTAAAATTGAGTGTGATTACATTTTACAAAAATAGGCCCATTGGCCTTTAAGCTTTAGGCTTACCAACCTAATAACCATAGAGGCACTCTGGCCTTAAAATACATTCACACATGTTGGATCATGTTGTCATTGATGCCAATGGTTTGATTGATTGATGTCAAGTGATTGATTGATGTCAAAGAATTGATTGATTGATGATTGTGTAATATAATATGTATTGTCCTTGATGAGAATGCATAGATGAAGATGGATCAATGAGTTGTCATTGATATGATGAAGATGGATCAATGAGTTGTCATTGATACATGATGAAGATGGATCGATGTGGTTTCATTGGTATATG
>ML794731.1:287100-314067 GCA_009831015.1 Picea engelmannii | reverse complement strand
CAAATATTTTGAAGGGGGGGCACAAGAATTAGTCATGTGGATTTGTGGACATCAGATTCCATGTATTCACTCAAGAATAAAAAATAAAAATAAAAGATATTAAGAATTCACAAGAAATCAGAAATAAATTATTTCTGATAAAATTCTGAAGAATAAAATGTCGTATAAAATGATGGATTTGTTGAATACACATTTTGCAGAACCAAGAACATAATCTGACGTAAGAAAAATTCAACAGGAATTTCAATAAACCAATACAGGGATGATGTGCGAGGAACTTAAAATTATGAAGATGAAGGAAGAATATTTGGTATGGGCGTGGTTGTTGCAGTAACATAATCAAATGGGCATGGAGAAGACGGAAAGGAAGAGAGCATGAACTTGGTGGAGACCATAAAAAATTTTCAAAAGGATTTCCAAAGTTATAAAGCTGATAACGAGAAGCTTATGAAATCGAAGGAGCAGCAAGAAGGATTTAACATCAAGTTAATGTAGATCTTGGAAAGAATAGAGAATAAGATGGATAAGGAGACTGAGTCAAGTAAATAAGGGATTATCTAGACTCATGATAAGAGGAGAAGAACCAAAAGTGTTAGTAGGCATCACCATCACTCCCCAAGGCATTCGACTAGGAGAACACATGGTATTTCAAGTCCATCCCCTATCAAGAAGCATAAGAAGAAGTCTGGAGTGGATGAGCTACAGGGAGAAATGAATAAAATCAAACCACCTACATTTTATGGTGAACACAAGAAGGATGAGGATGTTGAGACCTAGTTGTTGGGCATGAGAAAGTATTTTCAATTGCATAGTGTCAAACCTCTTTTTCTCTTATACGTCCCCCAACTTCTCTTGTACTGCGCACTAGGATCACAATGATGGACCTGCAATTTGCAAAAATTCTTTCTAGGTTCATGCATCCACTTATTAGTCCAAAAATTTTTTCTATGCATAGGAATAACATATCTTTCTCTATTTCTATCAAATTCATTTATATCAACTCTTTATTCTAACTGTACCCTAGCTTTCAGACTAGGATAGAATCTATCAAACATACCTAGATTCATACTTTTGAAACAAAATTTTCCACTTATCTTACTCTTATCAAATCATAAAGATTTTACCTCTTTCAAGATCTTACCTCTTTTCTTCAGATCAGGTTTCTTTCTTAGCACAAAGCTTCACAATTCAAGTAGAATACTGCAGCAGCAGATCTACACACAGAGCTTCTCTTTTCCTTCAGTTCCCAGCAATCACAGTTTCAGGTCCCGACAGCGGAACCATTTGTTGGCACAGGGGCAGACCCGGGGTTCAATGCTTCAACAACGCACTAACAAAACCCTAACTACCAGCCCTTTCGGCAACACCTGCGAAACAGATGAAGTCTCACCCAAGGTAGAGGCAAGGGGGTTACAGGACTCAAGTGTTTGTAACCAAGATGGGACATAGATCTATGATTATAACACTTCGCAGAGTACTTAGGAGAAACACACATTAGTTCATTAGTTTTATTCACATCGCAACTCAAACCCTAAATACAAATCGGCGCAGTAACAATGACAAAATATACATCGCACTTAGCAACATAGGTCAGATCTATCACATTCAACATAGACAAAGCACTAAGAATTCATAGATCTATCTATCATTCATAACATTCATTGCACTAATCAAATCCACATCATAAACCTTATAACACAAATAAAACCATCGACACAAGATTTACGTGGTTCACCCCAGTGTGGGGCTACATCCACCAATGGCTTCTTCTTCTTTATTAGTCTTCTTAAATCTCTTACATTTGTCTTCTCCTGTGCACTAAGCCATAGAGCCAAGATTCGCACCAGACAGGTGATCTGCACACTATGCACCAGATCCACGTTCCCCAAAATCAGGTCAAGGCACAGAGCCAGCTCCTCTATCAAGCACGGAGCCTTACATACATGTTTTGTTGCACAAAGCAACTCAGAACTACTTGCCTCTTGCACTTATCTATTGACTTAGCACATAGATACTTATATTGCTTACTTTTACATTACATTCCTTCTTATTTATACTTTTAAATTTACAAAAAGGCCTAAACATGGGTAAACCCATGGTTCAACATCCCATAACCCATTACATAAACCCTAATGAACCCCATGTTGGGTCTACAAGCCTGCAAAATAAGTGAGATCTCGAGATCTCATCTCCGCCTGGGCGCTCCATCTTCGACCATTGCATCGAAGTCCCAAAAGTGGTCAATCCAGACCAATGTTTCCTCAAAACTTGGTCGAGGGAAATGAGCAAGGTAACTCATCGACACTACTATATCAGCAAAAATTTTCAGCAGTTCCTAAATTTCTTCAGGAAAATCATCCACAGTAGTACTGGTAAGGATGACTCTAGGATTTTTCACTATAGCAAACTGCATGTCCTTCTCTTTCTTGACTTCATTCAAGAGCTCCTTCCCACTCATGAGAAGTATGCTTGGGTTGTCTTCTTCCTTCACCTTCTTATCTTCTATTGGTAGCAACATGTGTGTCCTACCATTCTTCTCAAGCATATAAGTGTTTTTCCTCCCATCATGTATGACATTTCTATCAAACTGCCATGGTCTTCCCAACAAAACATGATAGACATCCATGGGTAATACATCACATAAAATCTTATCTTTTTATCCTACTATTTTAAATTCAACTTGGCACTATTTACTTCCCATTACCTGGTGTCCTTTTTGCAGCCATGATACCTTATATGGATTTGGGTGTGCAGTAATCTCCATCTCTAATTTCTCCACCATATTTGTGGATACTATATTATCGATTCTCCCACTATCAATTATCACCTTGCAAACTCTATCATTGGTCTTGCAAGCAATCCTAAAGAGAATGTTCCTCTGTACGGGTTCTTCCACCTCCTTCTCTGGCTTCAAGAGATTTTTCCTCAACATGAGGGATTTTCCATCTTCAATAGCTTATGCTTCAACATTCCTTTTCCATGCTTCAGAAATGTGAGCTTCTCCTCCTTTTGTATCTTTCTTTTTCTCTAGGCATTCCCAAGACATATGTCATGTCTTTCCACAGGAATAGCATTTCACCTCTCCTCCTCTGCCTCTTCCTCTTCCTCGAGGAAAAGAATTTATGCCACCATATTGCCTCCCTCTGGAGCTTCCTCCTCTTTCTGCATGACTGTGGGGATTTTCAGTTTTAGCTTTAGGTTTCTGAGACTTGTCATAGACAATCCCCTTACCTCTGTGTGGGATTTTTCCTCTGCCTCTTTGGGTTTTCTTTCTGGCCAATTTCTCTTCTGCTTTCAGAGAAGCCTAATAAGCATCTTCAACTGTCCACATAGTCACCATGTTGATTTCATCCCGGAGTTCATATCTCAGGCCATTGATGTACCTAGAAACCTTTTCTTCATCACTTTCACGATGACCAGCTCTAATGTTTAGCCTATAGAACTCTTTTGTGTATTCTTTTACTGTCAATCCCTTATGTCTCAGGTTATGTAGCCTCCTGAAAAAATTTATTCGGTATTCTTTGGGTATGAATTTAGCCTTTAGCTTGGCTACATTCTATCCCATATTTTAATTTTTTGTTTGCCTTTGCTTCTTCTGTCAGCCTGCAGTTCATCCTACCAAAGTGTTGCATGTCCTTTTAGCCTTGTGACAGCATGTTTAACCTTCTTCTCATCATCAACTTCTTCATAGTCAAACTATTTATCTAAGGCTCTTATCCAGTCCAGCAGCACTTCCACGTCCAAATTACCTCCATATATTGGGATATCCATTTTTTCTCTAGCTCCCATATTTACAACGACTCTCAAAAATATTTATTCTACAACATCTTCTTCTGCAGCTCCTTTAGCTTCTACCTCTTCACTTTCGGTCTCACTGATGCCACCTGCATCTGGTGCTCTTCTCTGTCCATTTTCCATGGAATATATCCTTGAACGATGTCTCCTCATTTCCTCCTCCATTGTTGGATTTGCTACAGGTTTGTCCCTGCATCTTATCGGCGGAATGGCGCTAAGATTTCTTCACTTGGAGCTTAAATTATGGCTCTGATACCACTTGACGCAAACCCCCTACCTCTCCCAGGGTCTTCTCGACCTCCCGGTCAAGGATTGATCAACGTCAGAGTCGGATCGACTCTTAGGCTCTTGTTGAGCCCCCAAACCAATTTACACAGGCCCCTTTAGTTCTCGGTGCAAGTTTCCAAATACCCGCGGGTGCTTTCCTGGCGTTTTTCTTCCTTTAAAAAAAAAATTGAAATTATCAGGCGCTAGCCTCTTTCCACTAAGCCCCTCTTTCTCATATGACCATGGGAGGTGACCTAGGGCTTAACACAAAAGGAGTTAGGCCTTCGGCACTTCAGAGTTGTTAGCACCAACTCTTCTCCAAGCTCCCAAAGTATCTGGTATTTGAATTCTTCAACCAGCCGACACCTGGCACGTAGATCGATGGTCCAGATAGGTTTGGGGACCCTGGGCCTCCGGGAGTCTTAGGACTTGCAACTTCATCTTGGCTCCCCCGAAGTGATCTAATGCCAAAGTATGGGATCGCGTGACGCATGTCCCCCCATCTAACGGTTACACGTGATTTAGTCCTTCGGCGGAGTAGCCCTTTCCTCTTCGTAATCCTCCTGAAGCTATAGTCTCTTGAACCTCCAAATCTACTGACGTGTGTCCTCTATGGAACAGAAGGTCACGATTTTGTTCGTCTCCTCAATAATTTGGTTGTCTCGACTCCTTGTACACCTTTGGACCTCTGAATGAATTTAGTATTGAAGCTCTTAAGAGTATCCTTTGCACAGTTTTCCACGATCTGGCGATCGTCAACACTTCAAGCGGTCTCCCACTAGATCTCCACCGTAGATTTCTTAAAACTCTTTCCTTCAAGAGATCACGGTCCCTGGCTCTCCTGAGCTTAGTTTTCCCAGGTATAGGAGACCTCTATCTGCCCTGTGTGCACTTCTCCCGCACTATAGAATGTTTGGACTTAGGAATTTCCTAAGTATCCCTCCTCGGTACTCATGGTATCTATCTCTCCTAAGCTTGGGTTCTTGAGGTGTATGATACCTCTGCCTCCTCTCTCTGCACTTCTTTCGAGCTTAAAAAAAATGTTCGGACTTAGAAAACTTTCTAAGTCTTTTCTCCTCCAAGACTCATATCGTTATCTCTCCTGAGCTTGTTCCTCCAAGGTTTTAAAGTCTTGGGTGCACACCTTGAGACCTTAGAACTCTACAACCCTTGACTTATCTCCTCTTCACAAAGAGTCTGAGAATAAATCATCCTGCTGACTCATTGCGTGGCTCTATGTTTTCTCTGCCCTATTTCTACCAAAGATTCAACGTTATCTCTCATGATCTTCTCTGAGTTAAACTTAACTCTATCAATGCACTCCTTACAGACAATGTGAACTCCTTGCACGAGATATCAGAAGAGAAACAATTGAAACTTGTTCTAACTTCACAGATTCATGTATTCAATCACATAATACATTCACAAACACCAGAACAAGTATAAACAGAGAATTTAAATGAACAGAAAGCATACCATTCATTCAGATAAACAAAATAACAACAACACCAAACATTGGGATTAAAGCTCCTATGTTCTATTCATTCTAGTGACAATATACATAGATATAGGCAGTCCTCCACTGCTCTTCAACAAACTTATACAGTTCTCTCTGGCTCTCTACAACAACAGTTCTCTCTCTCTCAATAACAACTATTACAAAATGAGCAACAACAGTCGCTTTAGTGGTTTAACAACAACCACCTTTGAACAAGAAAATAAAAATATATATCTGAAGGGGCTTCTCAATCCTTCTTTTCCTCCTACCTACTACTCTCCTATCATATTAATGAGCATTTACAAAACATATCAGAGCCAAGCTCGAGATCTGTACAATACATCCTTTACATTTAAGAGATTCTACATGCCTGAACCTGCAAGGCAAGGGTGAGATTAGTGCAAAGAAAAAGCATAATTGATACATAAAACTTATCTTTCTAGGTATCTTCAAATACCCAAGGATTCATCTAGGATGATGTTGGGTGGAAGATCGTCATCCGATGATGAAATTATAACAGCAAGCATGGTGAGCACTAAGGTGAGAGCTAGAAAAGAAACTGGCTTGAAAATGTTTTTAAAAGTCAAAATTAGAGTAGTTCTTACAAATTGTTTCGATGATTATCGCGGAGGTTGGTACCAATTGATCCGACATTTTATGTGTACATCGGAAGAATTGGTGTGAAAATATCCTATAGTATTAAGTGGGTATCGGGAAATTTAATGGGAATATCGTGAATGGGATTGGAAACATTATAAAAATTCCTTTGAAGTAATCGGATAAGTTGTGTCAAGTTTTTTGATGAAGAGGGAGAGATCTGAAGAATCGGAAAAGTTACTCTTAACTCCTCTGATGTATCAGAGGAGTTGATATGAACTCCTCTTATGCGTCAGAGGAGTTGGTGTGAAGTAATTTGAACAATCTATATGCAAACTAGGGAAGTCAATTTTAAAGCCTCTGATGTACATCGAAGGAACTCATACTAAAGTTTTAAAAAACTGGATAAGTTTGTGAAAAAAATTATGAACACTTTGGGGAAAGTCAGATGGAGGTAAGATTGGCAATGTTCATGTCAACTCCTCTGATGTATCGGAGGAGATGATGGTAACTCCTCTGATACATCGGAGGAGTTGATGTAAGGGCTACCGATTTACCAAGAAATCTCTCGAACTTGGCTAAGTCTTAAAAAATAGTTAAGTATGTGAGGGATTAAGCTTCTAAAATATTCTCCAAAGGACAAGTCCTTTAGCTTAATCATCACCTAGATCTTGATTAGTAGCTTCTTCACCAATTTCTAGGGCACTGCACATTATCGATGGAAGAAAATATCTAGGATGGGGTTTGGCAATGGATATTATTAGTTTTAGAGAAGATAAGGGTCGCAGGTATTGTGTGCGGCACTTTTATGCTTTGGAAAGATAAGCCTATTAAATGTGCCTTTACATCTCTCCGCAATTAATAATCAGTCAAACGAAGTAGTTTCTGAAACCGTCGATGTAAAAATCCCACAAGGTCAATAGTTACAATAAAAAGGGTGAGTGGGAAGTGTGGTTTGAGTTCAAAACAGTGTTGCAGGAGCAATCATATCCAGTCAGATACTAGCAATATATGAAAAGTGGGTAGGAAAGGGAGGCGTAATTATTCCTAAAATAAGTAACCCTTGAATTGTTTACCAACAAAAGAATAGATCCAAGTTCGAGTTAGGGCTTACCTGGTGGGTAGCTGACATGTGGAGGATGTTGGTTGGTTGGGGATGAGGAGCTTCGGGCTCAGATTTCTTTCACTTGGGGTCTGCTTTCCTTTCCTCGGATATCGATGAAACAATGAGAACCGAGGGTCGAATGACTATTTATAAATTTTGGTGAGTTAAGCATTAAATGCAAGTGGGTGGGAAACCTTAAACCAATAGAGTTGGTGAAAATTCCTTCGATGTGCATTGATGGACTAGGTGGGAAAGTCTCTAGTACACATCGGAATACTTTTTAGAAAGAGTGTCGAAGCTCATCGAAGGAGAAGGCAAAAACTACTCTGATACATCGGAGGAGTTGGCAACAAATCGTGTGATGAAAAGACATGTCGGAGGAAAGAATCAAGAATTTTTTTGATGGCTATGGATGAGGTTGGAGGGAAATCCTCTAATGTACAACGAAGGAGTTTGTGTTAACTCCTTTTATCTACATTAGAGGATTTTTTTGTTAACTCACCCGAAAACCCAAAATTGAGCTTGAAATTTTTTCTAAGTGTCCAAAATTGAGAGGAACAAATTTGACCGAAATGTGAAGCTTCAAGAGCATGCTTGGAATGGGAGAAGGAACCATCAAGAATATATAGGTCGAAGAGTTTTCAATATCCAAAAATAGAGGGGCTCAATTTTCTTGGAGGAGATATGCAAGTAAATCACAAGAAAATGGAGGGTTGTGGTGCCTACCACAACACAGTGATTTTCGTGAATCTAAAGATAAGAGTGATAGAGGTCCTTTATTTCACGACCATTTTTCTTCCTCGTCGGAGAAATATTTTGGGAATACTCAAAATAATATCTTGGTGGAAGGCCCGAGCAAGAAATCTTGGTGCATTCAGGACGAAAACAAAGCTCTGTGCATATGGTAGTGGGAAAAGACATACATATTTTGGAAGTGTCTATGTATGTGAACTTAACTCTAGTAAGTCATTTCAGTGGTAAAATTACAAGGAAAGTGACTTTGGATAGATGGGTCGACAGCAATTGGAAACCACTTCTTGAATACACTCTGACGATGCATACTCTCTATCGCAGGTGGAATTGCTTTCTCCTTCAGTTGGAAGAAGACTGCAATATGATATTGGACAAAGAATGGACCTGAGGTCCATTAGGTTTAACTATAAAAATGTGGACAGTAGATTTTGACCCCCTTAGGGAGTCGATATCCCTTATGAGGTTATGGGAAATACTACCAAGCTTACCCCTGCTATTTTGGATGTCGGAATCGCTTGAAGCGATTGGAAATAAACTGGGTTGGTTTGTCAAACTTGAACCCAACTTGGCCACCAAATCTGATAGGCAGTGGGCATGGATTAAACTAGAAGTAGAAGTACATGAGGGTCTGGTAGGTTCTGTGGATTTAGTGCTTGTTGAAAAAATATTGCACTAGAAGTTAGACTATTAGAAAGTTCCTTTCAGATGTTATGGGTGCCTCGATATTAGGCACACCAAATTTCAGTGCTATCTCATTTCTCCCCTTTATCCACATTCACACAAAGAATGGAAAAGGAAATCGACCGTAGGAAGAAGAAAAGTGAAAGAGGTATATCATGTCGAAGGTCATGGCGAGGAGCTTATTTTTAGGGGGAAAAAGAAGTCTCAAGCTCCAGTAGAAGAAGTCCACGTGACAGTCTCGACAGGTATATGCTCAAAGATTCCCTATGTTTCTATCTTTCAATTCCATGTTGATAACTTTGTCCTTTCTTTGGGATGTCTCTCAGCCCCTTCCCTTCTCAAATACCCTACCTCTATTTCCCCCCAAAATTTGGAGGTTTCGTCTCTTCTTGTCCCTTCCTCTAGTCCTGCTCTTCCCCCATTTTTCCCTGAGGGTCTAGCCCCCCTTTTCATTGCGCCTCCTTTGGAACCTTGTCCCCCTTCCTCCCCTAGTTTCTCTCTCCCTCTTATCCCTTCTTCCCTCCCAACCCACATAGATAGTTTTCCTCCCCAAAACCCCTTTCCCTCTTCTGTAGGTGACTCCTCACTCGGTTTTGGCTCTGGTATAGAAGGCTCCCTCCTCTCGTGCCCCTATGTTCTCTTCCCCCCCTTCCAAAAGGTATTCAATTCACTCAAAAACGAGGCATAAGGAGGCGATTCCTTCCAAAGGGGGTCTAGCCCTAGACCCTCCCAATGAAAACATGGTAGGAAGGAATTCCAACCTCCTAAATCCCTGGGAATGGGTTTTCTATAAAATTAAAAAGGGAAAGCAGGTTTCTATATCCAAGTCCCTTGGAGCATGGAGCGCCCTGAAACCCCCTTCTCAATGATTTTCCTTTCCTTCAATGTGAGAGGGGTTAGGGGCCCTCAAAAAATATTATCCCTCAAAGATTGCTCATGAACCTTAAGCCAAATGTGATTATGATCCAGTAGACAATGTGCCTCGGGGATAAATCCAGGGATATTCTAGCTCCCTCGCTCAATAACTAGTCCTTTAGCACTCTTGATGTCGAGGGTATGTCTGAGAGCTTAGTTACAGGGTGGATCCCTAACTTCAAAGCTTTGTTCTCTTCCTCTTTCAAGTCGGCAATTTATGTTAAGTTAAAGTTTAAAGATCATGATTTCTCTTTTTTAGCAGTAAACATATATGGTCCTTACGCTGACAAGATTCCCTTCTGTGAAGAACTAAAATCTGCAGGTGTTTTTCTCGACCCCGTATCGGTGATAGGGGTTGACTTGAACTTTTCCCTTTACCTGCGGGAGGTTTGGAGCGAAAACCCCAGGGTTGACGGACAAAAGCAATATTTTATTACCTTCTTGGAGGACATGCACCTAGTAGATTTGGAACCCTGCAAGTTGACCCCAAATTGGTCCAATCTCAAAGTAGGGAAAGACGTTATTTCCAAAAGATTAGATTGGTTTCTGGTATCGGAAGGGATCCTAGAAATGGGTTTTTGATTCAATCCTCTATTGGTGAAGGGGGGATTTCAAATCATCATCCTATTATCCTCAAGTGCATGATGGAAGGGGAGACTACTCCAACTCCACTGAAAATGAGTAAAGGAAAATGAGAAAAGTCTAGATGGTTGAAGAGGAAATTAAAAATATGGTCAATTCTTCTTGGAAAAGATTTGACTCGGAATCCCCAGAGGCTTTGATGAGTCAATTTGCATCGAATCTATCCAAAGTGAAGCAGGCAACCAAACAATGGATTCTTTCATGGAGGGAGAGAATTCAAAGACTCTTAAGAGAAATAAAAGGAAATATTTCTAAGGTCAGTAATCTCATAGATGAAGGAAGTCTTATCCCAAGCCTCTTAAGGGAATTAAAATCTTTGGAAGCACAGAGAAATAGATGTTTGGAGAAGGAATAATAAGAGTGGAGGCTTAAAATCATAGCACTCTGGTTGCAAGCTAGAGACAACAACACCAAATACTTCCATCGGTATTCAAACTATAGAAGGAATCTGAACACAATGTGGGAAATCAAGGACAACGAAGGGGCAATGGTAAGCTCATTTCAAGATATATCAGAGGTGGGAGAAGAATTTTTTGAGACACTCTTCAAAGATTTGGTAAGATGTCCCATCCAAGACATCCTTAGAGTTGTGGAAAAAATCCCAATAGTAGTGATAGAAGAAATGAGTCAAACACTAGAGGAGGAAGTTTCCCACGCTGAGATCTTGGCTACCATCTCCTCAATGCAGAATGGAAAAATACTAGGGCCGGATGGCTTCACCATTGAGATTTTCCAATCCCTTTATGACTTGATCAAGGATGACCTACTAATGATGATAAAGGAATCTCAAAGGAGTGGAAAAGTGATCGGGTCCTTTAACTCAACCTTCCTCTTCCTAATCCCTAAAAAACAATATGGGGAGTCTTTCAATGATTACAGACCCGTATCCTACTGCAATATAGTTTATAATATAATTTCCAAAATCATTGCGATACAATTGAAGCCTATTTTGACAGAAAGTATTTGGGAGGAACAGCTTGGATTTATTTAGAATCATCAAATCCACAACGCATTAGACATTTCACAAGAGGTCCTTCATATGGTAAAAAGGAAAAATCTGAAAGCATCCATTCTAAAGTTGGACCTGTCAAACGCTTAGATAGAGTGGATTGGACTTTCCTTCAACTAGTTCTAGTCCAGATGGGAATGAGTTTGAAAATGGTGAATTGGATTATGGGATGCCTCCAAAATTCTTCCTTTGTCATCCTTATTAATGGATCCCCATCTCGTTTCTTTAAAAATTCTCGGGGACTACCATAGGGATATCCCTTATCCCCTTTTCTTTTTTTAATCATTGCAGAAGTGTTAAATAAATTGATGAAAGAAGCACAATCCGTCGGGCCAATAATAGGAGTGATGGTGTCGAAAAGGGAGGCGATATCCCATTTACTTTTCATCGATGAAATCTCATGTAGTCTACGGAGGTCCCATCGATATTTGAGGGCACTAAATATTGTACTAGATGTATTTTGCATAGAAATAGGAATGGCTTTCAACCTGGGAAATTCATTTCTGCTTTTAAACAATTGTTCGACCGAGGACTTAGGCGTTTTCGGGAACATCATTTTTCCACCCAGAAAGAATTTGGATGAGGGATTTAAATATTTGGGTTTCTTTTTAAAAATTGATTGTTATAGACATGTGGACTAGGGCTGGCTTATAAGAAAGATAGAAGCCAGGATCCTACTCTGGGTCAACATGCTACTCTCAAGAGGGGGTAGACTTGTCGTCTTGAAGGCAGTATTGGAAAGCATCCCAATCTACTAGAACTCCATTGTCGCTATTCCCAAATGGATCTTAAACAAGATCAGAAAGCTAAGATTCCAATATATTTGGTCGAGACACAAGAAATTAGGAAGGATTTATCTAGCCAAGTGGTCAATGTTATCTCAACCAAAAGAGCTAGGGGGTTGGGGCCTCAAGAAAATTATTTATTTTTCCAAGGCCCTAGCAGGGAGAAATATTTGGAGGTTGACCCAAGGAAATTATCTTTGGTACCAGGTTATGAGTTCCAATTAATTTGACAACCTATCAGTGGTTGATTGATTTCGATTCCTGTTGAAATATTCCAAGGGCTCTATTGTTCGGAAGGTGCTAGTACAATCCTTTCTACTGGTAGGATCCTAGACCACTTGGAAAGTCAAAAATGGGAAGAGAATAAGATTGGGAGAATATCCCTGGCTAGGAGCAGGTGTTATGGGATTTTTCCCTTGTGACTTTGGGTCATGTCACAGTAGAGATTGACCAAGTGAATGACATAACCCTAACCTGCACACAAGACTTGTAATGAAATAACTACTTTATCAAAGAGGGAAGAAATTTTCACACCTTGTATCCTTCTGTTTGATGTTGTTCCTCGCTCTTGACCCTGGTACTTCTCTTGACTCCCGCTTGAGTTAACCTACAAAAGGAGAGCAAGAAAGTGTTGCAACAAGGTAGTTATAGCATAAAATCATAAAAGTAACTGATAGATATATTAAAATTGAATAATGATTAGACATACATAAACACATTGAATTACTATTACGCAAGTATGGGGAAAATAGAACTCTTTATTAGCAACGGTAAAATAAGTGGTTACGACTTGACTCCAACCGTCAGCACTACCTCGAAGCAAATCGCCCAGGTTCCTCCAAAAGGTCCTTCAAGAATCACTCAGCAAGATTTCCCTTCATAGGATAACCCTAAAGGATAGGAACACACCTTGTGGCCATATAATGAAAAGGAAGGAAAGTTGGAACAAGGGTTCTAGGTTACATGGATGCTACTCAAAGGATGAAGGGGAATAGGGAGACTTGCAATTTCTTCATAATAACTTTGCACCTATATTTTCCTCCACATCCATGCCCCCAAAGGTGTCTTTATACCATCCTCAATAATTTAAGGAGGTTGAATTCCGTTTGGTATGGGCTCGAGGAGGTTGGAAACGAGCCTAACCGAAAACCCCACCTAAAAATGTAGAATTATTTTATTTTTCACATTTTTTGAGGGCATCCATGCACTATACACTAGCAAGGTGTAGATATCTACGTGTTGCACCAAGGTGACCCGCGGATATAAGAAAAAGAATTTTTTTTTAAGTGACTTTGATGAGGGAACTTGGGATTTAAGCTTGAAAGTTAGGGACAAGGACTAAAGCATCTCACAATGCAAATGGTGTGGAAAATTGTGGTATAACAAATGCCCCCTAATGTGTGAGGTTAGAAGGGAAATTGATGGTCAAAATAAATTATAACTCTGAGAGGAGAGGATGCATTGAAGTAAATCCCATTGAAGGTTCCCGAATAGCCGATCCAAGAACAGAAACTATCAGCAGAGATCAAGTAAGAGTATGTTCTTCCCAAGTCAGGCATACCCATGCTTAGGAGTGATGTAAGCATGGTCGCCAGATGAAGTACATTGTGGATCCATGGCATAAAGATCAAAGTATGACTATTGTCCATGGCCATGAACAATACACATTGGATCCATGTGATATATACGAAGTAGCAAGCATGGCCACGAGGAATACACAGTGGATCCATGTGAAAGTAGATCATATCCACAAATAGATACATAGTGGAGCTATGTCTCAAAATAAAAAACAAAGGATATCTGGGACCAATGGTGTGAACAAATTAATCCTCTGCAAGTACCAATGTTTGTGGGGTGGTACAATATATGTCGGGTAGGAGAAAAAAATATGTGATGCTCGTACTTCACCCGAAGTCTTCAAAATGATCTGTCATGGTACAAGTCTACATTGTGTGAATATATGTGTTGAGGTCGAACATTGTGAGAGACTATTGATTATCGTTCATTGATGTATATCGTTAACAAATGTGAGATGACCCACCAATGATGATAATGGGAATTAAGGTACCATGGTACAATCTAACAAGTGTGAATAAATGAACTGATGTCGAACACCTGGTAGAATATATTCAGCAGGGGACATTGATGTATTCCCACTATCAATAGTGAGGGAACCTGCCACTGATGACTGCAAGTCCCAAGGTACCAAATATGACTCTAGATCCTTATACCAGAGCAATATCTGTTGAAGTCGATAGGAAGAGATCTGCTAGAAGGAAGGAATTAAGGCATCATCCATCATCCAGCATGAGGGGTAGCAGAAGGCCAAATATTTGGAAGGACTCAAATGAACAGATTGTAAGGACCACACTAAGGTAAAACTATGGCATGCACCAGATGGAATAGCGCATGGCAGAGACTCTTTGAATAGTATCCAATACTGAAGACTACTGACAAAGATGAGGAATCCACCAATGGGGTCAAATGGAAACCAAGGTATCGCATGAATCCCTATGTGTGATGATTTTTGTTGACATCAAACATAAGAGAAACCGCTAAGTCAACGATCAATGATGGTTTGTCATATGTTGAGCACAAGGTCACCTATCGATGATGGAAATAGGCCCAAGGTGATACTCTAGGTCATACTCTCATTTCAATGTGTCAAAATCGATAAGAGTAGACCCGCTAGCAAGAAGTCAATGGGGACCTTCTATACTAGAATGAGTAAGAGATATAGATACTTTTGATAATGAGATGAACTTGACGGACTCAGGAAGGCTGACTTAAAAGGTCATGGACTTATTTCAGAATGGTCGAATTAGGCTGAAACTTCATTGAACAAAATCACAACACATTATGTGACTTAGGCAGCATGACTATCAACTGGGATACATTTGTGATACAGGAGGCATCCACAAATGCTACATATGGTTGGAAGAATAACCAACCTAGGGAGGTTATACTAATAAATGAGAAAGAGTCTCCTAAAGCCATACTAAACCCAAAATATTGAGACACTGACTCAATATTGTGCTTTTTTCAAGGGCGACAAGACTGGTGCCAATAAAAAGAGACAGACACTTTCCCCCTCTTTTTGGTTTTTTTTATTTTTTTGTATTTTTCATATTATTAAAGCCTAAAAAGGAATAAAAGAATGTTATAGTACAGTGGAGGAAACGAATGTCGTGAGCAAGCAAACTAGTTCCAAAGGGAAAGGAACATACTTATTCTCAATGAAAGGAAGCATGTACAGGATAAGGACACTCAGGGAATGTTTCCTCCATGGTTAGGTGTCTATTGGCAAAGGAAAAAAAATGCAAGGTTGGCAACTGATAGGAATGGCACAGAGAAAAAGGGCTCACAAGTTCCCATCAAGAATATCACCAACCTGAGTCTAAAGGTGATATTGTATACTATAGTGCACATTAAGGGATCTAACTCCTTGCACTTGGTGTCTCGGGAACAAATGCAGCATGGGGTTGGGTCCTTATGATCCACAATGTTTGACTAGAGCACCATGATGATCTCGTGCATGAAAACTCAGTTCACTGATTGCAAGTTGCGAAGTATAAGAATTTTGGGTTTGGTAGAATTCTGTGCACATTCTTTTTTGAGAGAGTTCCAATGATGATCCTAAAATCTCATGTTAGAGGACATTTATAACCTTGTCCTTCCATAGTATGATGGACTGAGTTGTTGGCCCATCTAGGAGGAGGGAAATTATTTAGCCCTTGTGATGATGACTTCTTTACTTGGTGGGAACACCAAGTACCCTTTATCGAGGATTATCCATATACTGGGATAGACTTCTCCAGAGATCTTGACGTCATAATTCCTCCCGGTGATGAGATTCAAGGCATATGTAACCTTTATTTTGTTTGATTTAATTTTTTGTTTTAGATTATATATTATAGATACAAAAGAAAGGAAGAAAAACCAGTATTTTTGGTGAGATCCATAATATTAACAAGTGCTTTTCAAACATGCAGATAGAGCACCAGTGAGACCAATCGACTTTCCATGACATAGTCATCAACGGAGAGATAACGCAGGGCCTAGCGATGATGAAATAAGGACCTTACAAAGCTTGGGAAGAAACCTGAAGGCACCGACACGCTCCATATCGATGGCCACCATAGATGACCTTCCAATAGGGATGTACTGTCATGTTGTGGGAGTACCCCGGACATGGGTCTGTCTATTCCATCATTTGGCTAATGTCGTGGTTTTCTATGATAGATTTCATTGGCCTCAGGCCTAGGCTATTACGTGTCGAGAGCACTATTTTTTACTTATAGACATTTGGGGCTAGTAGCCCAAATTTTCTGCTATGGACCTCTTTTGGACATATATATATATATGTCTTTTGTGCGTTATTTTTATACTCTACTTGCAAATGATTAAATTTTTACATGTGTAAAATGTGTGCGCTTATGTTATGAATGTGACAAATGCCAATCTAAAATGTAATTAACATATGCATTAGTTACTAGATTAGTGTGCATAGGAACATGTTGATAGGTAATAAACTCAAATGATCGTTCCAGAAGACATACCCTAAGGAACCGTCGTAACAAGACTAGATCACAAATAGGATATAGACCATTAAAATGTGACACAACCAACTGAGATTCCAAGAACACATGAAGGTGTTGAATACCATGTGACAGAGCATCTCGCAAAATCTCGATGACTGTTACACCTCAAAATTACTCACTTCGCAAGTGTCGCAAGTGTCATCATTTCAAGTGTCGCATCTTGACTACAAGTGTGTAAGTGTTGCTGACATCATACCACCTTCTTGCCTATGTCATGCCTCCAATAACATGATAGGGACACTTAGGACACCTCAAAGATTAGTTATGAAGAGGAGGAATCAGTCTACTAGAAATACAAGTCTCTTGCTATTGGAAGGACCACTAAAAATTGAGTTTTGGGGAGGAGCGCTCCCCTATATATTGTTAGGGAGCATTATAACGCTCTGTCCACCCTTCTGGGGGAGCGTTATAACACCAGCGCTTGGTTTCCTTCTCTTTGGGAGCGTTATAACGCTTTGATTCCCCTTTTGGGGGAGCGCTACCTATTCTAGGCAAAAATTGGTTTGTTGAGAAGAATGAGGGAAAGATCCCTTCAATATCTAAAGACAGTTGGATTCAAATCCTTGGTCAAGCCATGATCTTAGGGCAGATCCATAACTGGAGGAGGAAAATCCTCAACTTACCCCAAAGATATCTCAAGTAGTTGGACCTCTCCAAGCCTATTTAAATAGGCCTTCTCATGGTGAAAGGGGGGAGAAAGTATTGTGAAGCATCCAACCTATGATCTCATGAAGAAGGTGTCTTTCAGAACATCAGCATTCAGTGTGTGGACTGTTTGAGCAAGGGTTTGGGCGAGGAAGGATTGACGAAGATGCTACACTCACATCTATGGTTGTAAGCGTTCTTCGTTGTTGTTCTCTTTAATATAATATGCTTGGCCTGTTTCTTTCAAATCTGTGTTTGATCTCACATGTATTTGTCTCTAATAGATAGATCTATTTCGAGTTAATCTCAGTAGAGTAGGAAGTGGTTGTATCTTTGTTTGTCTACAGAGCTTATAGAGGAGTTCGAGATTGGACCTCAACTCGGACCGTGCAGGGACAAACACAGATAAAAGGTACTTATTTTCTCCTTCCTCCTCACACATTAGTTTATCTAGATCTAAAATGAAGACAGTGTCCATGATAAGCATCTTTTGTCTTAAGAGTTAAGAGTCTATCTCTCAAGAGGAGATCTACTTGTCCGCAGGGAGATTTTCCTTCAACAATGACAGTGTTATATTCAGCAACTTTATTTTTAGTTGCTTTGAGACAAACACCTCCAACAGATACTAGCTTGTTAGTGGGTGAATAAATCACCCAAGAAGCGGAATCCAAGTTCTGAGTGTGACGACTAGCACCATGTGCAAATGCAAAACAGACTGACGACTCCCTTGGCATCTGCCACATAGCATAAGTACAGCAGTAAAAACACAAGGAAAAATGAAGAAATATATACAAAGCTATATACAACAATAAACAATAATTACAAAAGAACTAGTACTCGAGCCATCAGGCTCAAGCATAGTACTTCTTAAGGTAGAGCCCATTTGTGGGCTCTGATAGCACATTTCCCTCATAATATGTTAACTCATAAGACCCTTTTTCCAACACCCGTTGCATGATGTATGGACCGTTTCACATGGGGTTAAACTTGCCTACCCCTAGGGCATCCTTGTCATGTTCATATACTAACACAAGGTCTTCTTCAAAAAATACCCTTGGGTGGACAAACTTGTCGTATTGATACTTGAAATGTTTCTTATGTGCTTCATTTGCTAAAGTTGCTCTCGACATTGCTCATAAAGATGTTCAACATAAACGAGGCGTTCTTCAAGTTGTGTCATGTTGGGTAAGAGTTCGACAGTAATTTTAAGTGAAGGGATTTCACTTTCAATGGGAAAAATTGCTTCTATTCCATGAACAAGTTGAAAATGTGAGAAGCATATTGCAGTTTTGACTGAGGTTTGGTAAGCCCACAGCGTCAGATATAGCATCAAATGCCAATTTGACCTGGTCGAGTTAATCGTCCTCTTTAATATAGTTTTTAAGGATTTGTTAACGGCCTTGACCTGACCATTAGCCTAAGGATAGTAAGGAGACAAGTTCACCTGTATAAAACCTAGTTTTAATGATAACTCAAACATCATGCAGTTCTGGAAGTGACTTCCATGGTCAGTGAAACCTCTCTCAGAACCCCAAACCTAGCGATGACCTAATTGAACATGAAAAGCATTGCGGTTTCACCATCATTATCAAATGTCAGCATGGCTTCTGCGCACTTCGTAAAGTAGTCAATTTCCACTATAATGTATTAATGCCCCCTAGACGAGGTTGGGTGGCATGTCATGAAATCTACCCCCCACTTGGTGAAGGGGACGATAGCAATGACGGGAAACATAAGAGCAAGGTGTGCACGCATATTCTTTGTAAATATTTGACAATGATGACATTTCTTGACCGCTTCTATGCAATCCTTAAATATCATAGGCCAGAAGTCACCGGCACGCAAAATATTCTAGGTTGTTGCCAACCCTGATAAGTGACTGCCACATGCTCTACCATGGAAAACATTTAAAAAGATATCTTCTTCTTCATGAGTGAGGAAGCGATGGAGGATTGATTCTACCCCTCATTGATACAAAGTGTCTATGATAATGAGATAGTTCTTCGCTAGGTGACGTGATCCAAGTGGATCTCGGTGGCCATCCACCTTTTCCACTGAATCAACATTTCAAGCATATAGTTTTGATAAACCATTATATTCACCCTTTTGATGGGGAATGGAATGTAATTCCATCTTCATTTTTTAATTACAGACATCATGTAATGATTTCCTAGTGTTCTTATGTACATGTTTACAGCATAGTGTTAATGCACCGGATCCCATTAGAAATCCATAGTTAAGCATGCTCAGGCTAGAGTAGTACTAGGATGGGTGACCGCCCATGAAGTCTTAGTGTTTTAGATGCCTATGGAATTTTATAAACTTAGACTAATTTATCCCACGTGCATCATGGGAATGTTTCTCCTCTCACTCTCTCATATATAATTGAAGTGAAGGAGGTACTTTAAGCATGCAATGGAGTGTGATGTAAAGCTTGTTGCGAATGAAGCTCACTCTCTCATATATAATTGAGGTGAAGGAGGTCCTTTAAGCATGCAATGGAGTGTGATGTAAATCTTGTTGTGAATGAAGCGTAACCAATATCTCTTTCTTTTAAGAGATAAGCTACCCCATTCTGCTAGTTTGTGTTCTACAGTGTTTGTCTATCATATTCATTAATAGAAGTTGGTTTTCACAGTATTTTCATGTTCTTTGCTATATTTTTGTTTTTGTCTCATTTTGTTCTCAACATAATCTAGATCAATGGTATCTGAGAAGTCTTCTCCTTGTCATTTATCAGAGCATGTCCCCGACAAGGTCAAGGTATAGAGATTTGGGTCTCGAGTTAGTTTCGATGGAGGACAACCTCTCTCGCTAGCCAAGCAACCTCACATGGCAGAAGAAAAGAGAGATGACAGAGTAGGATATCCTTTCAAGATGTTGCTCAAGGAATCCCTCATGTGATAGAGGAATGAGATGATGGAACTCTTCTCTCAGATCCTTCGAAGACTACCGATGGCAGTGGTCGAGGAATCTTTGACAAACAACCATTTTGGAGGTGAGACACCCTTCAAGGTACAATTCAATTTTGATATCCCCTTATTTGAAGGCCAGATAGATGCATATGCTCTAGAAAAATGGTTGAATCTGCTAGAAGGTTATTACTTCGTCCAAAATTTCTCCAACAGTGAAAATATCACCTTCGCGCTCCTTAAATCCCTTCCCCATGTCAGATATTGGTGGGAAGGTTACTGGGAGAGGTACTCGTGTATGAATCTACACCATTCAGGAGAGAACCCACTTGGGAGGCCTTTGTAGATGCCCTAAAGGAGGAGTTCTACCCTGTCGAAAACTATGATGACCAGTATATGAGATGGACGACTCTAGGTCAGAAAATAGATCAGGCGGTGTCGGAGTACACTAACATATTTCATACCTTGCGCTCAAAGATGGGTATCAAAGACTCCAGGCAGAACCTGGTTTTGAAGTATCGCAGTGGTCTGCACAAGTACATCCAAACAGAGATATATTTCTTGTACTATCCTCACTAGGAGTTGCTTATCGATATGCAGTCAAAATTGAGCAGAAATTCAAGCACCAAAGTAAGCTGGAGTTTGGGTTTGAAAATACGCCACAACAAAATCATGGAAAAGGAAACCCCAACTCATAGAACGAAGGACAAAGAAAGGAATTCCAAGCTCAAGAGAGCCAGACCAAGATGTAGGCAGAGAAGGGTAACGAGAAGTCTAAGAAAGACACCGGAAAGTGGTGTGAGTTCTAGAACAACCCTTGGCACAACACCGATGAATGTCTCTCGAAACAGTCATTGGTGGTCGAGCTCAAAGAAAAATAATCGAAACTTGACTTGGAATCTGATTCAAAGCACAATAAAGGGAAACAGATCATCGATGCAGAACCCACTACTACCATCACAGCCACAACAATACAACTAGAAGAACTAGAGGAGCTTGAGGAGGGGGAGCACCACTTCCACTCACATATGTGGGTAAAGGGGACCCCACTGCATTTCATTGTTGAAAGAGGGAGTCAGAAGAACCTGATCTCAGCTGAGGTTGTCAAGATATTAAAGTTTCCAATGATGCCACACCCCCAACCAAACACCATCGGATGGTTGAGCCAGGGACGAGACATTTGTGTCAACCAACAATGTCGTTTGTCCTATGGAATCAATCCCTTCAAGGATGAGGTAGTGTGTGATGTTGCCCCACTTGAAGTCTGTGATATTTTTTAGGACAACCATATATGTGGAAACATCACGTTATCTATGAGTCTCATCCCCGCAGTGTCATTATTACTCTGGGAGGTCATGTCTATAAGGTACCAAAGGTAGATCCAACTACTTCCACTTCATTGATCTTGGAAAAACAATGCCAAAAAGTAATCTCTCAGACCACAAGGTTTTCCCTCTTCATGATCCATTCAAAAGGTAAACAAAAGGTTACTACAACCACTACAACCTCATCCCAAGACATTTCTATCCAGAAGAAGCGGGTCAACAAGATTGTAGAGGAGCACATAGACAATGAGAGTCTTCCATATGTTCAATGTAGCTCTATTGGCCACGACCCTTTTCAGGTGTGATTGGGGTTCCAACCATTATCCCCCAATATTGATATAGCTCCTTTTGTTTCATCTTCATCGATAGAGTCCTCCCACACTCATACCATGGACGATCATGTAGCCAAATCTATTGAACGGATCTAACACCTACAATAGGTTCATGACATCCTTCCACAAGCAAAGTATAAGCAGGACATCTACTTCAACAAGGAAAATGACTCACCAAGATTCAGATTCAACAGAAGTTTCTCCATCTCCCAAGGGAACTTGGCGCAATGGGAACCATTGCTTCCTAAGGGGGGAGGAATGATCTAGATGGATCTCAGTGACCATCCACCTTTTCCACTAAATCAACATTTCAAGCATGTGGTTTTGATAAAATATGATATTCACCCTTTTGATGGGAATGGAATGTAATTCCATCTTCATTTGTTAATTACAGACATCATGTAATGATTTCCTAGTGGTCTTATGTACATGCTTACAACAAAGCGTTAATGCACTGGATCCCATTAGAACTCCACAGTTAAGCACACTTGAGCTAGAGTAGTATTGGGATGGGTGACCACCCTAGAAGTCTTATTATTTTACATTCATGTGGCATTTTATAAAATTAGACTAATTTATCCCACATGCATCATGGGATAAATGTCGCTCGATGAATGTCCCTCGAAACAGTCATTGGTGGCCAAGCTCAAAGAAAAAGAATCGGAACCTAACTTTGAATTTGATTCAAATCACAATAAAGGGAAATAGATCATCGATGCAGAACCCGTTGCTACCATCGTAGCCACAACAATACAACTAGAAGAACCAGAACAGCTTGAGGAGGGGGAGTGCCTCTTCCACTCACAGATGTGGGTAAAGGGGACCCCACTGCATTTCAGTGTTGATAGTGAGAGTCAGAAGAACTTGATCTCAGTTGACGTTTTCAAGATATTGAAGTTACCAATGATGCCACACCCCAAACCATACACCATCGTATGGTTGAGTCGGGGACAAGACATCTGTGTCAACCAATAATGTCTCTTGTCCTACGGTATCAAGGCCTTCAAGGATGAGGTAGTGTGTGATGTTGCCCCACTTGAAGTATGTGATGTTATTTTAGGAAAAACATATATGTGGAAACAACACACTATCTATGAGTTTCGGCCCCGCAGTGTCATTGTTACTCTCGGAGGTCAACTCTATAGAGTACCAGAGGTAAATCCAACTACTTCCACTTCATTAATCTCAAAAAAACAATGTCACAAAGTAATCTCTCAGACCATAAAGTTTTCCCTCTTCATGATCCAGTCATAAGGTGAACAGAAGGTCACTGCAACCACTGCAGCCTCAGCCCAAGACGTTTCTATCTAGTAGAAGCATGTCAATAGGATTGTAGAGGAGAACAAAGAGAATGAGAGTCTTCCATATGTTCAGCATAGCTCTATTGGCCACGACCCTTTTCATATGTGATTTCGGTTCCAACCATTAGCCCC
The DNA here is from genome assembly GCA_009831015.1 of Picea engelmannii. Taxonomy (NCBI): domain Eukaryota; kingdom Viridiplantae; phylum Streptophyta; class Pinopsida; order Pinales; family Pinaceae; genus Picea; species Picea engelmannii. The sequence goes on along the minus strand of ML794731.1, from coordinate 290,772 downwards.
CAATATTGATATAGCCCCTCTTGTTGCATCTTCACAGACAGAGTCCTCCCAGACTCATACCAAGGAATCTCATGCAGCCAAATCTATTGAACAAATCCAACATCTCCAACAGGTTCATGACATCCTTCCATAAGCAAAGTATAAGCAGGACATCTACTTCAACAAGGAAAGTGACTCACCAAAATTCAAATTCAACAGAAGTTTCTCCATATCTTGAGGGAACTTGATGCAATGGGAACCATTGCTTCCTAAGGGGGGAGGAATGATCCAGATGGATCTCAATGGCCATCCACCTTTTCCACTGAATCAACATTTCAAGCATATGGTTTTGATAAACCATGATATTCACCCTTTTGATGGGGAATGGAATGTAATGCCATCTTCATTTTTTAATTACATATATCATGTAATGATTTCCTAGTGGTCTTATGTACATGCTTACAACATAACGTTAATGCACTAGATCCCATTAGAACTCCACAGTTAAGTGTGCTTGGGCTAGAGTAGTATTGGGATGGGTGATCACCCGGGAAGTCTTAGTATTTTACATGCCTATGGAATTTTATAAACTTAGACTAATTTATCCCACATGCATCATGGGAATTGTTCTCCTTTCACTCTCTCATATATAATTGAGGTGGAGGTACTTTAAGCATGCAATGGAGTTTGATGTAAATCTTGTTACGAATGAAGCATAGCCAACATCTCTTTATTTTCAGAGATAAGATACCCCATTCTACCAGTTTGTGTTCTACGGTGTTTTTCTATCTTATTCATTACTAGAAGTTGGGTTTTACTATATTTTTCGTGTTCTCTGCTATATTTTTTTTGTCTCATTTCATTCTCAGAATAATCTAGATCATGGCGAATCTATCATTGCTCATCTCATGAAAAATGCAGAGAGAACTTCAAATTCTGAAGATATATAAGGATATCTCCATACCAAGGATCGGACGAAGAGATGAGGAAGATATGCTCATCCGGGAAAGAGTCAATTACTTCACTATTCTCATTCTCTACTAGGAACTCCAACATCAATTCAGCGAAGACTAAAGATTTCTTGGATTTTGCAAAAGAAAAATCCAAATCGAATTCTTGAAGCACAACAATCCACTTGTTATACTTCCCACCAATTATTCGTCGAGTCAAAACATACTGAAAAGGATTAACATTGGCGATGATGGTTGTCTTACGCTATAGAATGTAATGTCGAAGTCATTGAACAACATGAAATGATGCTAAGGCTAGTTTCTCGACGTGAGAATACTTCAATTCAGGACCCCACAAAGTGTGACTTAAATAGTATATGACATGCTCTTGGAACTCATCATCCTTCTGAACTAAAACCATGTCAATCGATAATTCGGTTGTTTCCAAATACAACAAGAAATATCGATTATAATCTGGGGGACTCAATAACAGGGTCGAAACCAGCGCTTTCTTTAATGCATCAAACGAATGTTGTTCTGCCTCATCCCAATAAAATGGAACCCCCTTTTTCAAAAGACACACAAATCCTTTTGTAATGTAGGCACAGTTAGGTACAAAACGTCGAAGGAAATTTGTCTTTCCTTGTAAACTTTGAAGCTAGTGAATTGTGCGCAGGGGAGGAAACTAAGTGATTTCCTCCACTTTCAAAGGGTCAACCATGATCCCTTTAGTTGAAACTATAAAACCCAAAATACCTCCTCAAGTCGCGCAAAAAATACATTTATGTGGATTTAAACAGATTCAAAAGTGACGACATCTCTCGAAGACTAGGCGGAGGTGTAACAGATGTTGAGCTCTCTTGTGAGAATGAGTTGTGAGATCATCCAAATAAGCCTCCACTATATGTTTCAAGTTGTGGAAAGAAAAAATCATGGCCCATTGAAAAGTAGCTCCAACATTTTTAAGGCCAAAGGGCATCTTGTTGTATGGGAAGGTTCCCCAAGGACAAATGAAAGTTGTCTTATCTTGGTCTTTCGTTCAAATCTTGATCTATTTATACCCCAAAAAAACATCCATGAATGAAAAGATCTCACTCCTTGCGCATTCATCGAGAATCGGATCAACGAATAGCATAGGGAAGTTATATTTTGGACAATATTAATTCAAGTCCCAGAAATCCATACACAATTGAATCGTGCCTTGTTTCTTATCGACCGAAACCGGATTGGACACCCATTCCATCAACGACACTGGGTAAATAAAACTAGCTTTTAGTAGCTTCTACACCTCAACTTTAACGGTTGTTTCTTTCCTTGGATTCATTGGTTGTAACTTTTGTCGAACCGGTTCCACTTTCTCATAGGTTTGAATCTCATGTTGAACGATTTGAGGATCTATGCCAGGCATTTCCTCATACGACCAAGAGAAAACATTTCTAAATTCCTTAAAAAGTATCGTATACTCGCAAATTTTGTATTGAGAGCACTCTGCCCCAATAAATAAATTTTCGACAACATCAAGGGTTCTATAAATATTAATGGGGACGATTTATGATATATTTTCCAAATTTCCCTCGGTGTAGAAGCCATGCCTAGCCAAGAGGTTCATCGTCTGATCAATACTCCTACACACAGCTGACTTGAACTCTCCATTTTCCACACGACTAATCTCGGGGAGGAAATATGATCTATGATGCATATCCTCCCATGGCCTTTTAGCTCCAGTCATTTACTCAATAATAGCCTCGTCTAAGAGCAAGATGGTATCAAGATAGTCTTGGGAATTTTGAAGAATTATGAGTCCAAATAGGCTCTGGAAAAAGTCGTCTTCCTTCATCAAAGAAGGAGTTTGATTTGAGTCTGTAGTATCTTGTTGTATAGATTGATAAGAAAATTATGCTGCAGTGAGTGGAAGATCCATCCTGGCATCTGTGTGGCCCTCGAATGAATCAGACGATGAGGGTAACACCCATGGATCTCATAGACATGATTCTTTTAAAGAAACGATTGTTGTAACAGGAGTCGAGGGACTCAAATTTTGGTAGAGGATTGAGGTGGAATGATGTAGGACACCGGTGATGGAAAATTAAAGGTGCCCATAAGAGAAGGATATGTTGATTAAGGTTGGTTGTCATTGATGTCAACCCTTGAAGAAAGTGTCGTAGCACAAAGGTTTGGTTAATGGACCCAATATTGTTTGATGTAAATATGACTCATTATTGTTTTGTCATGGTTGATAAGAAGTAAATATGGATGAGCTCCAAAGTGGTCCCCTTATGGTGAAAGCCCTCACGGGAAGATGCTTTGTGGAGTAAGAGAACCCATGCTTAATTGTGGAATAATGAGATGAAGAAAAGTGATTTTTTTAGGGAAACTATCATAGATGGATATTTCTTGTCATTTCATTTTTGGTGATATGTGGAACGTCACATAATTCCTCACAGTTAGAGAGTTATGGCCATGAGAAGTTGGAGACCCCAGGTTTGGGTAATTGACCCAAGTTTGTTTGATGGGTAACGGTATGAGTTATGATATATTTTAACATAATACTATTCTATATGGATAGTACATGTCATTCCATTTCTGGTGTTATGTAGAATGTCACATAACTCCTCACGGTTTGAGAGTTATGGCCTTACGAAGTTGGAGGACCCTCATATGTCATCTAGAAGCCCCAAAAGGTCAAAGTAATCAAAGTGGTTTAAGAGAGTTTAAAAGGTAAATAATAAAGTGAAATGATGAG
>ML794731.1:268717-280454 GCA_009831015.1 Picea engelmannii | reverse complement strand
ACAAAATAAATAATTTCAATAATAAATTTAATGGAGAAATTAGAAGTGGACCCAACCCTAAAATAAAGAAAGTGGGCCAAGTGACCTAGAAGATGTTTTTAAGGAAGCTACTTGGAGAGTATAAATAAGAGGCAAGGCTCTCTTATTTGAATCACACTTGAGAATATTTAATATATATAGGTGTTTGAGCTAACCAAATGATATCTAAGCTGAAATTATGAGGAAAGTGAAGAAAAGAAGGCCGAAATGCAAGGAAGGATAAATTCTTTTGATGGTGCTCTCTAAGGTATGTTATTTACAGGTCATCTCACCATTTTCGCTATAACTTTTTTTCTATAATGATTCAGATCCTGAAATTGATATGAAAGTGAGAAAACATATCCAAGTATATGTATTAAAAAATTTTGCTTGTGGGTCGTTGTATTTTGGGAGTTACACTTCGTGGAAAATAGGGTTTGTGGCCAGTCCTGAAACTAGTCAAAATCAGTTGTTTCGGGTAAAAACATCATAACTTCTTATAACATATCCAAATTCAGTGATACCAAATGTATTGGTTAGGGTACAGTCTATGGTATGTTTTGTAACATTTTCAGATAAATTCATCAAATATTTTTTGCGGGGCACGCTCTACAAGGTCGCTCTCTAGAATAAGCCAGAATTCAGCAAGGTATGCCATTTTTGTTATAACTCCTTTTCTGAGAGGTTCCAAGTAGTGACACTTGGAGGAATTGCATAAAACACACTGAAGAACGTTGTATATCAGTTTCATATCTTTATACATTACATATTCAAAGTTATGATTACTTCAAGTTAGGGTTGTTGACTAATCCAAAACTAGGCATGTGAGACTAAAGAAAAGTTTGATGAAAATGCTAGTCTCTTGTTTTTAAATTTAAGGAAGGTTTGCAGGAATGTGATCATATACACCAGGTCTATTACAGAGCTACAAATCAAATTTGGATGATGAAATTGATGAGGGATTTTGGTTGTGGTACATGTTGAGTACATGGTTGAGACAAGTAGTTGATGAGTTGGAGCACATACATGAGGTGTATAGTTGATGATGTTGGTACATATTGATGAGTCATAGTTCATGAGTAGTTGACACATGATTGGTACATACTTCATACATGGTTGGATGCACTTGTTTATGGTACAGGTTGGTGCATGGTTGATGCACTTGTTTATGGTACAGGTTGAGGTACAGGTTTATGCATGGTTGAAGCACTTGTTTATGGTACAGGTTGATTACAGGTTGGTGCATGGTTGATGCACTTGTTTAAGGTACAGGTTGATGCATGGTTGATGTAGTTGTTTATGGTACAGGTTGATTACAGGTTAAGGTACAGGTTGATGCATGGTTCAAATTTATTGGTATAGGTTTGCAGCAGTATATCTCACAGTGATAGTGTGACAGTGGTTCCATCATTCTACTTCTACTTCAAGGTGGTAGGACGGGGCAAGGATAGGTGTTTGTAGCCACCTTCCAGTTCTAGACGGAGAACATAGGGGGTTGTAGCCTCCTTCTGGTTGTAGCCAGAGAATTGGGGAGTTGGAGCTTCCCTCAGGTTGTAGCCTGAGAAACTACGAGGTTGGATCCTCCTTCCAGTTGCAGCTGGAAAACAAAGGAAGTTGGTGCTTCCAATGAATGTAATTCTTCAAGACATATAATAAAAAGCATTCTGTGGTTTTCTCCCGATTTGGGTTTCCACGTAAAACACTGGTGTATTGTGTATGTGTATGATTGTTCATTTGTTCATTGTTTATTTACTCTGCAGTTATTGGATGATAATACTTCATTGATATAACACTTGGATTATATGGTTAAAAGGGATTAAATTTCTCTATTACTGATTCACCCCCCGTCTCAGTAATCCAACAGGATACATTCCAACACTGATGATCTCAGTGGTCGACTAAGAGTTCTCAATCCACAAAAATATGGATCATTGACTCATTGTGGAGCTAGAACATTTAAAATCCATCTAATCGATAGTCACAATCCTTCCCTCATGGGGAAAGCATAAAATTTGAAATATCGATGAGACGACAGTTGTCATCACGTAAGTCCAACTCCTTCCAAATAACAAGTTATAGTCGAGTGGCACATCAAATACTTCTACTTATATTGAAACGGACTTGCCTCCTAACTAGACTGGAAAAGAGGAAATAATCCTGTGAGGTTTGTTATCCCCTAGCCTAGGGATAACTAAGGATATTATGTCTCATGGCCCAAAGGTGTTAGACATGGAGTACCGAGAGGCATATTGACTTGATCCTAGCCCTGGAGGGCCCATCTTTCTTCTTCAGCACCTCCACCTTGTCAGCAGTGACAGCATCCATCCCATCGGCCTGGTCCTTCAGTAGTAGTGGGTCTTGCTCCATGACGTAATGAGTCAAGGTATCATGGTATGTGTCACTTTGATTCTCAAAACATTTGAATATGTGCATTTAATTCTTTTTACTTCTAACGTGTGCTTGGACCTTATGCCTTTCCACTTGTCCACGCATGGGGGAATGACAGGATTCCCTAGTAAGTTGGTTCCCATAGGATTTAAGTTTCCACTGGGTGGGTTCATGAAAGGTCATCGTCTGTTCCCACTATACTTACCACTTTTCATATTTTTCCCTCTCATCCATCCCATACATTGGTTCGGGCATGGGGTTTTCCAAGCTAGCAAAGGGTTGTACCTTACCTTGTGTGAAGAAGGGGCTAAAATCCCAGAGGATAAAAGTAGCTGGAAAAATATAAAATCCAAAAGAATGAAACCTTCATATGCTTCACCTAGGGATCCCTGAGAAAGGTGTCAAAGGCTTCTCAGCAAGAAACAGAGGGGCCCGTAAAAATAATAAAAATCAAGACCTAGTTGGAGGATAGGGGGTCTCATCACAAGCCAACCATGGAGGATAGGTCCATGAGCATGTAGCGGTATGACACTACCATTTAGTTGGTCACAATGCCAAGGTAGTGGCTCTTGGTGGCATAGCCAAGAGAAAGGGGGTCCCATCACGAGCCAGCCTTCTCATTTCTATGAAATGCTTGTGGGTAAAATTGTCACCACTAGTCACCACGCCAGGGCAGTGTTCCCTAACTAGTCTCTTGAAATAAAAAACAATAAGATAAAAAAGATAAAAAGAATGAATGGGCTTGGAAACATTTTCATCCATGACAAGGTCCAGCTCACCCTCTTTAGAGGCACCCACGGGTAAGCCATACATTCCTCTGACATCACTGCACCCATTGCTTAGACATCCCTTACCACCTCATCAACTTACATGGCATGGATTTCTCTTCACCTGGAACCATCCCACATCCAATGAGCACTAACCCAATAGGACATCCTAGCGTCACCTCCAAACTTGGCTTGTAGAATAGCATAACGTCTTTGAGCACTTGTCTGGGAAAGGGGGTTTCATGCACATGTTTAAATAACTTGATTATTAGATGTGATTGACATTGTTATGATCCATGTGAATTATGATCCCATGGAGAGAGTACTTGTTGTTGTTGCAGGGCCACACCCGATGGACATGTACACATGGGGAGATGATTATTTCGGACCTCCATAGGGATAAAATCCCACCAGATGGATGTTCAGACCCCGACCAGGGGCAGAGACAAATCAGAGGTTTGCACCGGAGAGAGAGTGGGACGTTCCACCAAAGACAGCCTGGTAGGCCTGGACCTAGGGGGGTGTCTTGACCTTCTCACCGCGATGTAGGCCCTAGAAGGCCCATGACATCACCCATATGATCCATGACGTCCCCCAATGTTTTAGACACTTTGGAGGAAGTTGTGTGCCAAGTGGCACGTGTGGTTTCATCCATAGGACCGAGGAGGCCTAACGTTTTGCTTCTGGAGGCCAACGTTGCCCTAAAAATTCCTAATGTCACCCTAAAAGGGCATGACATCAGCTTTTTTGCTTGATTTATGGTTTTATTATGTCATTTAATGTAAAAACTGGATGTTACATGTAACTGGCCATGTCGACCTTTTTGACCTAATTCTGGTCATTGAAATTGTATAAGTAAGGATTTTTACCCTTGTATTTTGTATCATCTTTCACTCACACTTAGTGAGGTCTGAAATTTGCACCCTAATTAGGGTTTATTGGCCGAAATTTTAGGCACACTTGTTGGATGAGTCTAATTTTGGACTATTTTTGGCAATTTTCTTGGTGGAAGTGTTCAACTAGGGTTTTTGCTTGATGATTCTTGATGAATCTAAGTAAGATTTCTGCAATTCTTCTTAATTGAATAGTTATGGTTATTTTTATCTTGCATTTACATTAAGATTATGAAATTTCTAGTTTAAAACCCTAGGAATTCAAGCACATGTTATTGTCCTTGCTTTAAAAGCCTTTACCTACTAGATTTTGCCAAGAAGTCAATTTTCCTTTAAGCTTTTGCTAGAGGCCTTGCCATTGCAACACCCTAGAATTATTGCTTCATCCAAGCCGTCATTTGCTTCATCTTTGAACTAAAAAAGGAGGAAAACTACTAAGTCCTAGGGTTACCTACACCTAAGTAGCTATTTTCCCCCTAGGGCTTGGTAGTTGAAGCCTTGGGTTACCAACACTTCAACTATTAATCTCTCTTGTCTTTGGCTCTCCTACTATCATCATTTTCCTTCAACATTTGTTTCCGCCTAATAGACTCCATTTTCCGTAAAGGCACTAATATAAGACTTCTTATTGAGTGATTGACCAAAACAACCATCAAAACCTACACCTTAAGCCTTCTACTAACCACTTCTAACATTAGAATAGCCTAACATACTAACTTTGTTGTTGTTGTTACTAAATTAAGATACAACCACATTTTTCAGCATTAAAAGCATCTAAAAGCAATCGAAAAAGTTGATTAATGCATTGCCTTACTTGCTTCAGACAAATGCTAGTATTCTGATGTTAATGATTGATTATGCTTGGTCATTTTGAAGTTATTTAAGGAACTTATTGTGAAGTCGTTGTCTTATAAATATTGTTTCTATAAATTTTTGTTTACTTCACATTTATATCAACCATTTCTTTTATTGATAAAGTCTGTGGTTTTATGAAGCACTAACGACAAGTTGTACTTGCAAAAGACATAGTTTCTTGTTGCTTTGTTCCGGGTAGGTACATCTTGATATTTCATCACTTCATTGGTCAAAACCCTAGGACTTTCCTATTAGTGGTGACTTGTGAGAGGGGACCTTTTAATAGATAACTTAACCTTACCTTCTCAAACCCCCAGGTCCTCGGGGACGTCTCCCCTGGGCCTTTAACCCTAAATAGAAAGAGGCATCCTATTGAGGTGACAGTGATAGGATAACCTCAAGTTACGTCGATTTTCTTTCCTTTACCCTTTCCTTTGATAAAAGTAAAAATTGTGCGCTAATAAGGCCTAAACGATCGTCCGTCAAACACGACTAACAAATTCAGAGAAGGTGTGAGTTATGGAGAGTCGATGGCTTTCTAGCAGGACAAAGGCATAACGAACGTAGAAGCTCTCTCATCAACAACAATCCTCCTGATGATGTGCTTTGCGTAAAATGTCAATCTGGAAGGATACATGATAAGGAAGACAAGTCTCTACATTAGTAGCGTCAAACTTCATAGTGAGCGGGCTAGAAGAATTCGTCGCTCCGATCACGAATAAAAACATGGTGTGTTGTGTGGGGAAACTTTGAAGCACCTCAAGAGAAAACATTGCACAGGACGTTTGATCTAAATCCTCAACAATAGATTAGTTGGGTGTGGCTTTGGCATTAGAGTTGTTCGATGCTCTTTTGTACACACATTTTGGTATGTACGTCGTCGTTTCCTTTTCAAGTATCTCTATGTGAAGACATCCTTGAGGATCAAAAGTCTCTTTGCCTTTTGTTGTCGACTTTGGATTACTATAGTCACAAGATCTGGTCGACAAATCTACCTCCTCTTCTTTTAACTTTGAAGAATTAACCATGTTAACAAACAAGAAAGATTCGTTTGACAAAGGTGCACCAAAAGTGCACCCTTGCGGATTGGAAGCGGAAGAGCCAACTGTTGAAATATTGTAACTTCGAAGAATATTCTAATTATATTTGAGTTATTATCTTATAGATCGAATCCCCTTTTTTGGATTGGTCAAACAATATTTATATGGTGGTATTTGTAAAGTCGGACCCTAGGGTTTATAAAGTGGCTTAAACCACTCTTGGAAGAAGTCGGCCCTATTAAGTGAAGAGACATAACCCTAGCACCTCCTCACTAGTATTTATAAGTGAGGATGGTGCCTCATTTGTTCACTCACTCACTCACACTTCTAGTGCGCATCTTTTGAAGGAAGATGCAGTTACAAGAAGGAGAAGAGAGGCGCCTGCTCGGTCCTAGATTATTCTTGGTGGTTTGGTCTTAGTCTTGGCATTATATTGGCAATCTATTATTGAGGAAGTTTTTGTTGGGTTTTCTCCCCCATAAGGGTTTCCTAGGATAAAATGTTGTGTACCTTGTGATTGTGTTTCTTTCATTGATCCTCTTTATGTTGTTGTTTTGGAAATGCATTGAATGCTCAAGTAAATTGTAAATAACCTAATAACAACATTAAATTTAACACCAACCTGCATATTTTTTCCTTGCAGAAACGGATTTTTCAATATAGCAGGTTATTGTTGTTTTTGCAACTTTATTAAGCGTTGGGCCTCTTCCATCTTCAGGCATCGATGAGTGAGCTGATCATCCCCACAAAGATTGCATGGGAACTTCACTTTTTTCTTTTCACTCCTTTCCCCTTCAACATTCTTATTAGGTTTTTTTTTGTTTCCCCCACTACCCTTCTTTCCTTTGCCTTTCTTTTTCTCTCCAGTCTATTGAGGACCCTTCTGAGTTTTTGACTGCACAGTGTGTACATCCGAGGACTGGGTTGTGGGGGTGGTCAAGCCAGAGGTCGAACTGACCGCAGTATGTTGAATTGACAACTACTGCATCTAGTTAGAGACCATATATGTGGCTTTACTTTTAGAGGAACCAACCATGCCATCAGCATTTGGTCCCGACTTTGGTTTTTCTAAGTCGAGGATTTACCGAGGCACGTTAGACATAATCTCATAGAGCATTTCTAATTGAGAGTAAATCAATTCCATTTGTTGTGTCCTAAATATTGCATGCTCTTCTGAAAACACCCATGAAGTGGATACATCCTTAGAAATGTAAGGAAGTAATGACTTCAAGAACCATTCTAAGAGAAATTTTGGTGGAACCGTGGCTTTAATCAAGCTCTTTTGTCTCCTCCATTCCCGAATATGATCGAAAATGTGTGTAGCGTTGTCTTGTTCAAATTTGGCCAAAATCTCTGTATCGGCGTCGTATCGGAAAGGGAGTTGGAAGTGGTTGAGAAAAACCATGGCAAGGTTGCCAAACATCGCATACTTTAACCTTTCCAGTTCTATATACCATTTCGTGGTGACCCCAGTGAGGGTACACTGGAATAAAAGTAACCAAATCGAATCATCATTTAAAGAGTTGGACAAGCACCATAAGTGAAACGTTGTTACGTGGTCTTGTGGATCTTCAGCACTTTTCCCTTCGAACTTCAGGATGTCCGATGGTAGTTTGGTGGGAACTGTATGCCAACTGGGGTCATGAAGAAATGGGTCGTTCATCAACTTAGACAAGTCTAGAAAATGAAGAGTTTCCAAAAAAGGGAGCTTGGGATACATCATCGACTGATTAGCATCTTGAAAAGAGGGTCCTGGATTGTAACTGGCACCAGGTTTCCTGTAAGAGTTTGTTCATGGACCAAAGATTTGGGTAAAACCTTGTTGGATCTAGTTAAATGGAGGATAGCATCCACACATTTGATTCTCAAATGGAAGAACAAGGTTTCCCCCTGTTGAACCACCTTGTGAAGGAACTAGTCCTTGCATGGAGTTATACTGACCGAGAAAGGGGTTTCCTCCTAATGGAATCCCTTACGAAGGGAAGGAAACTTGTATGGGATTCCACTGAGCTTAGAAGGGGTTGCACCCTACTGGCATTGTAGATGCAGTGAAAGGATTACTCGTGAATCCATCGTATAATGTGAACGGAGTGGAATTTGAAGGCATGCTAGTGGTACCCATAGAAACGCCCCATCCTCTGAAGGGGTTAGGACCATAAGACAGGAAATCCCCTCTCCCAACAAATGGAAATGATGGAGGAATGTGACCTCCACCCTAAGGGATCTCTTGGTAGGGAATTGAAAAACTCCCTGCACCAATGTTAGAAAATTGGGACATTGACTGAGAACTAGCCAACGCGTTGAGCATGCCCAATGACGGCATACCGACTGAAAAAGCATTTGACGTCAATGGCAATGACATGACTCCACTCATGGATGGAGTAGAACCAACGACCAACGGAGCAGTGTTTTTGATCAGGGCGGCTATGGTGGAATTAACCACACTAGTCGTTATGTTGGACACAGCAGGTGGAAATATCCCACCGGTGACTATTGTCGAAGTGGGAGTTGTAGGGACTCCTGACCCAAAAACTTACGAAGTGTCGTCATTAGTGGCCCAGAGAAGAGGGATACTATCAATAAAGTCTGATCTAGGAGGGGGAACTTGCACCATAGGTGATGAGGAAGTTCCAATTAACGAAGGGTTATAAGCTAGAGCATATTCTTGAGCTCCGAGATTTTCAACCATTGCAACCTCTAGTTTCTAAGCGTCAATATTTGAGGGCTCCATAGTTGTGATCTCAACTAGACCAGTTGACACAAAAGCACTAGATTGATCAAGACAACGCCTTAGTGGAGGCAGGGGAGAATTGTTTCTAACCTCCTCTTCTAGGGGAAGGCCTTGAATTCCCCTCGATATACGAGGTGGTTGGTCAGCTACTTTGAGTTGTCAACTCTCGAGCGACCTGTTGATGGGCAAAAGTGACCACTCGTCAACGAAGAGGAAACAACCTGGTCCAAGGTCCTTAGAGCATAACCCATGTCGTTTGGTGTGGTTTTCCCTGACGGGTTTTACGGCTCCGTTAGTAGATGATGGAGTCTCCTCTACTAAAGAAGGAGATTTGAAACAAGTTTCCCTAAGGGCTTCAGTTACTAATATCTAGAACTAAGGAATCTTAATATTTACAATGATCATTAAAACAAATCATTAACTACCATATACAAGATTTACCAATTTTACAAATTATACAAAAGTTATAATATTTCAAGAACCTTGGAAAATAAAGACTTTTCAAGAACTTTTTAGAACTAAATCTCAGGCAAAATAGTGCAAAACTAATATAACAGCCTCTATTCTATTTTACAATCAAATAAAGAAAAGGCAATTTTAAATGCAAATAAGTTGAGGTAGACCGAATGATCACAGCAGTTTGGTCGAACCTATGATGAATGATGTATATTTAAATTTGAAAAAAACACAATGATATCACACTAAGAGTATATCTAAGAAAACACAAACAACTATCTTGATCATAAGGATAGACTGAATCTAATGATTGAATCAACTTTCACATTTGATATAATAGGCCTTTGTCATCTATAGGAAAGAGACGTCTCGCTAACAAACAACATAAAATGCGAAATTTTAATAACTTTGTTGAAGCACAATCAAGCAAGGTTCAACGATTTTCTATTTATGCGAAAGAGAAACAATGATAACATCAAATCTTCCTTAAAAAAATTGATTACATATGAGTTTCAATATATGAAAAACGTTCCATGTAATGAAACTAACATATAACCAATCAAATATATGAAAACTATAAATAATTTCAATCAACGAAGTTAACACATATCATTTTTCATTTATCTTCAAATAATTCATGTAAGTTGAAATAATAAATTGGCAATTTAAGCATTAATCTTCAAATGATGATTTAAAGATTAATAAGTAATATGAATTTAAAAATAAGATCTGAAACAGAATTGAAATCCTATTTGAAATTATTTTAAGTGCAATAGAAATAATGAACATTTAAATAAAATACTATCTGAAATTATCTTAAGTGGAGTAGAGATAATAAACATTTAGATAAAATAGGCTCCTGCAGACCATGTATTAAAAACATTCAAAACAAGACTTACAAATAGGTCTTCAAGAACAAAACGTTTTCGTTCTTTCACAAAAGTAGGGTTTACCATATCTTCATCATTCCTACTCTTAGCAGGCAGCGTTTCCAACTCTCTACTTCTTCAGAAAAACACAGTTTGCAAATGAAAATAGAGTTCAGAAAATAAATACAATTATTTTCATGTGTACTCCACCCACTGCTCCCTAGACCTATCTTCAACCCTAATATTTATACCAGAAAGATCAAGGGCGAATTTGAACAAATTTCTCCAAAAATGGTTTGCCAAATCCTCATTAATGTATAGAAGATTGTCTTTAATACATTCTTGGATGAAGATCTGATCACACGGGGTTTATTTGGCATGGAACCATCTGCTTTCAAGATGAATATCTGATCACACAGGGTTTATTTGGCATGGAAGCATCTGAACATAGCTTGATTTTATCTGTTTTGCTAACTGGTTGCTCAATCTAGCCATTGTTGGTCAATGTCTGCAACCAAAAACATACCATTGAAAGAACCACAGATATCTCCCAGACCGCGCACTTTTGGAGAAAATCCTCTTGAACAATACAAATCCTAATTGGGGATGTTCTGAACAAAACCCATATTTTAGATTTTCCAAATTCTTCTTCGTTTGAACAGAAATCGCTTACGAAATTTGTTACTCAGTTCTGAGCGCACCCAAGTTGTCCAAATTAGAAAGTGAGATAGAACTCATGATTCAACTCAACACATACATTAATCAGAAAGGATTACATTTATAAGCTCTGAGAGTTGTTAACTAACTCCTTAGAAATAGGATCAAAACGGATCTCTACTTACACGTATCCTAACAATCTAACAGAATTCTAATTTTAGCATTTTAACATTATTATTCCAACTCTTCCCCTTAATGGAGAAATGGATTCTCTACCACACCTAACTGTTTCCTACATTCTTCAAAACTCATCTTTCCAAGAGGCTTGGTAAATATGTCAGCCACATTCTCAGTGGTATTACAGTGGGTCAAGTCAATTTCCTTCTCTTGTATCTTTTCTCTTACAAAATGATGTTGGATTTCAATATGCTTTGTTCTAGCATGATAAATTGGGTTGTGTGCCAATTTAATAGAACTTTGATTGTCACATTTGAGAACAGTAGGCTTTATTTGCTTATTGCCAATATCTTCAAGAATTCTCCTTAACCAAACAACTTCACATGTAGCATTACTTAGAGCTTTGTATTCAGCTTCTGTTGATGATAAAGAAACAGTTGGTTGTTTCTTACTGCTCCAAGACACGACCCCTGTACCAATGTTGAATGCATATCCTGAAGTTGATTTCCTGTCATTGGGATTTCCGACCCAATATGAATCAGAGTAACCTGCCAACTGAACATCACAATTATCAGTATACATAATACCAAAATTAACAGTTCCTTTCAAATATCGAAGGACTTTCTTTGCAGTTACCTAGTGGCTTTCAAGTGGCTTAGCCATGAATTGACTAAGGATGTTGACTGAATATGCTATGTCTAGTCTGGTAGTAGTGAGATAGTTAAAACTTCCCACCAACTGGTGATACAGAGTACCATTTGCTTCTTTAGTTTCATCAACACTAGATAACTTTGCATTATGTTCTAAAGGTGTTGACACTACCTTGCATTCATTCATATTGAATCTTTCCAGTATTTCCCTTGTGTATTTACTTTGAGTGACCATT
>ML794731.1:251940-268667 GCA_009831015.1 Picea engelmannii | reverse complement strand
TTAGTTTCATCAACACTAGATAACTTTGCATTATGTTCTAAAGGTGTTGACACTACCTTGCATTCATTCATATTGAATCTTTCCAGTATTTCCCTTGTGTATTTACTTTGAGTGACCATTGTTTTACCATCTTCTCTCCATATATCCATACCTAAACAATAATGTATTTCACCAAGATCCTTCATTTCAAACATCTGTGATAATTGAATTTTAATATCTTCAATCAAGTGAGAAGCATTGCCTATTATAATCAAATCATCAACATATAAAGATACCAAAGCAACATTCCCATTTTCATCCTTTTTGACATATAAATTAGGATCATTTTTGTTTTTCACAAAACCTTTCTGAGCAAAGAATGAATCAATTTTGATATACCAAGATCTGGGTGCTTGTTTTAAACCATATAGAGCTTTCTTTAGTTTACACACAAGATCCTCTTGTCCTTTCTTTATAAATCCTCCAGGCTTAACCAAATAAACTTCTTCTTTTAAATCACAATTCAGAAATGCAGATTTAACATCTAACTGATGTATTTTCCAATTCTGTTGTGTAGCTAATGAAATCATGACTCTAATTGTATTTAACTTAGCTACAGGTGCAAACCTGTCCTCATAATCAATTCCTTCCTTTTGTGAATACCCTTTTGCAACTAATCTAGCCTTGTATTTGTCAATACTTCCATCTGCATTAAATTTGGTTTTATACAGCCATTTACATCCTATGGGAACTTTGTTTTCAGGAAGTTTTGTTAATTCCCATGTTTCATTCTTCATTATCGATTCATATTCTTCATTCATTGCATTTTTCCATTCCTTATTATCTTTAGCTTGTTCATAAGTAACATGTTCCACAACATTCATTACTTGTGTCATCAATGCATAATCTTTATACCTGGAAGGTACCTGAGTTCCACCACTTTCATTTCTTCTGCTTTGTGGCGTAAGATACTTTCTGAGTGACTCAAGAGTGTCTATAGTATCCATGTTGCTTCCACTTTGTTCCTGTACCTGTTCATGTTCTTGTACCTGTTCATGTTCATCATCTATCTCAACTTTTGCATGAGCATCATTGTCATAAGGAGTATACCAAACATCATTTTTACTTATCTCATCATCTATATTCTCATAAAAAGTCACATCTCTGCTTGCAATCAACTTATGGGTACTAAGATCAAACAACTTGTATGCCTTATGATCATCACAATAACCAATGAATATACACTTAACAGATTTTGCATCCAGTTTTCTTCTCTCATCTTTGGGAATATGAGCAAATGCCTTTGAACCAAATATTTTTAAATGACCAACCTCAGGTTTATAACCATGAAGAACTTCAAAAGGTGTTTTTGAATCTAGAATCTTAGTTGGACTTCTATTCTTTAAGTAAACAGCAATGTTAATGGCTTCTGCCCAAAAACCATTAGAAATGTTTTTACCTTTCAACATGCTGCGAGCACATTCCACTAATGTCCTATTCTTCCTTTCAGCTACACCATTTTGATGTGGTGTATGAGACACAGTGAATTGTTGAATGATCCCATTGTTCTTGCAGTAGCTATCAAAAGCTCTTGATGTATATTCTCCACCTTGATCAGATCTTAGAATCTTGATGCATTTGCCTGTCTGTTTTTCCACCATAGTTTTAAACTCCTTAAAATATTCAAATACATCACTCTTTTTCCTTATAAAATAAGCCCAAGTAAATCTAGATCTGTCATCAACAAATATAAGAAAATACCTTGCACCTCCAAGTGACATGGTTTGCATGGGACCACAGACATCAGTATGTATTAATTCAATTATCTCTCTCTGTTTCTTCTCTTTATGCACTAAAAATTCTTCCCTATGTTGTTTACCTAGTGCACAAGCTTCACATTCTATATGCTCATTTTTCAAAACAGGAAGTCCTTCAACCATCGATTTCTTCTAGAGTAGCACTAAGTCATTTTGATTAAGATGTCCATACCTGTGATGCCATAGCTCAATTGTTGACATTGTTGTAGATGTTAATGCTTGATGAGTGCCCCTTGTTACATCAAGCTTATACAAACCTCCAATTCTTGTTCCTGTGGCTATGACTTTATAATGATTCTGAATATGCTTCACAAAACATTTAGACTGCATAAATTCGACATTCAAATTTTGATCAGTTATTGTGGAAACAGATATCAAGTTCTTTTTTATGCCGGGAACATACAACACATTGTGGATTTGTTTCATTTTCCCATTAGGTAAATTCACACATATTACTCCATATCCCTGAATCTTATGAGATCTGTCATCTCCTAAATATATGTGTGTATCATTTGTGCTCTCATGATATTCATCAAACCATTCTTTGTTACAAGACATATGAGCTGAGGCTCCTGAATCTATGAACCATGCACTTTCATCATTAGATTCTGCGGATAATGCAGCGTTGGAAATAAACAACTTTAGATTCCTAAAACCATCATTGATAGAGGTGTCATTGTTCACATGATTTCCATTATGTCTTATGAACTTCTATTTGGATTCATTAGCTTTCCTTTTATAACAATCTTTATCATGATGACTAGGTTTCCCACAATAAAAGCAATCATTATTTTTCTTATTATGTGCATCAATTTTTGATTCAGTCATACCTATATTCCTTGGTTGAAACTTGCCTGTTCTGTTTCTGTCCCATGGCTTGCCCCTGTATGGTTGTTTCCCTTTTGCTACTAACGCCAATTCTGAAGTATGAGAGTCCATCTCAAACACCTTCATTCTTTCTTCTTGTTGTAGAAGAATCCCTGTCAATTCAGAAAAGGTAGGTGGTTGTACTCTACCTTTTAGACTTGAAATAAAGACATGATAATCTCGTATTAACCCTTTTAGTGTAATAGTTACCATGTCAAAATTTGAAACTTTCTCACCAATTGCACTTAGCTGGTCACATAAATCTTTAAATCTGGAAACATAGGTGGTAATATTTTCATTTGCTTCCATTTTTATGGACAGTAACTTAGTCTTCAAAAACAAAATTATATTTGAGTTTGTAGTTTCATACAAACCTTTCAATATTTCCCAGGTCTCCTTGGACGTTTTACAGTCTCTGGTGTGTGGAATTATGTTGTCCTTGACAGACATCCGCAACAACACTTTAGCCTTCATTTCTCGTTTCTCCCAATCTGTTCCAGCAGCACCTGTGGGCTTGGCTTCATCTCCTTTTACAATAGCTCACACATTCCATGCTTCAAAAATCATCAATATCTTAAATTTCCAATCAATGTAATTATCGCCATCCATCTTGGATGCTTCATTCAAATAATTTTCTGGGAATGAAGTTGACATTTCAACAATCAAAAATTCTTTAACCAACTCAAAAAAAAAAAATACCTCCACACAGACACTATGGTGTCTTCACACAGGCAACTCATCTTTGCAATTACTCCTCACCCAGTGAACAACTCTGATCTCTGCACACAACACTCCACATTCTTGGGCACGCAGATTGTAGATCGTAGCCTCTCCAGATAGCAGGTGAACACAAACAACGACAACACACAGGTGATGAGAATGATACTGTCTGCTCCAGAATGCAGATCGCAGCTAACTCAACACGCAGCAGATGACAAACGATGGCTGCAACTTCACAAAGAATGTTAAATAACAGATTAGGATCTGGATCTACGATGGAGATGACCGAGGTCATATAACCTCCATGAGACTTCTCTCTGCTACAGTCCTCGAATCAATGATCTCCTTCTACACAACAAACTGGTGCGATGTCGAGAAATAATTGATGCACGCAACGCTTCCTCACTTAAGCGGATCCTCACTGAGAGTAGTGATTCGCCTCTCTTCACTCTACGCGGTCGACCTCCGCAGTGATCCAAGCGATCTGTATAAGTGTGCGCCTCTTGTTTCATTCAGCAATCCTCTCGCTGCAATCTTCGCTCAGATGACAGAAGAAACATCGATGAGCCTTTCTCATGCTTAGTCACGCTCCACGGTCTAATACATTCTGCCTCTCTCCTTCTGGGCACACCAACAACGATCTTCCTCAGCAGATGGAAAATCGCCTCTTTCAGCGCAGACAACGATCCGGTCCAGCAGCCACTCACACTCTCCTCCTCGAGCTCTGATACCAAATTAGAAAGTGAGATAGAACTCACGATTCAACTCAACACTTACATTAATCAAAAAGGATTACATTTATAAGCTCTGAGAGTTGTTAACTAATTCCTTAGAAATAGGATCAAAACGGATCTCTACTTACATGTATCCTAACAATCTAACATAATTCTAATTTTAGCATTTTGACATTATTATTCCAACTGTCCAGTCAATGAAATTTGTGCAATGATATTACCAGCGATCTCATGGCACAAAATAGAGATCTGATTATATTACATCCCTGTTATGAGCTGCTTCTTTTCTTATTTCGTGCACAGTTTTAAAACTACCAACTCGTGGCACCTTCGCATAGTTTGATCGCCCATCAGAGATGTACAAGATCGGAGCTCAAATATCGTAGAGAATCCTTTAAAAATGTGTGGTTTATGCGATCCAAACCTTTAGCCGAAACCGGTGAGATCTTCAAACATACTTTACTCGTAGTAGCAAATTTGGATTTATTACCTGAGATTTTGTGCATCGGATCCCATAATCTGCGCATCTTTATGTGTTGGCGTAATTCCTATTGCAATCTCCAGCGATTTAGTGAAACACATGTGACATAATCGTTTCAATATTTGGTGGTTTAGTGTTATGGTGAAATCTTTTTTTTTGTCGTATTCATTTTTGTAAACTTTTAATATAATAATCTTATGATCAAAATGTTCTATCTTTTGACAGTTTTTCGATCGTTTGATTCACGTCGGGTTCAAGCTTTGTGTTTTAAAATGGAGATGCTTATTATAGCTCATTAATTTTTCCTTATAACTTTAGCTCGGGAACTTGGCCCACTGCCAAGGAGTTGACTAGGCCGGGTGCTGCCAGTGATTTTTTATTGGACGACCCACTCTAGATCATGTCCTTGGAGATTAGTGCCCTAATGGGCACTGCAGACGAGGAGTTGTGGGAGTGTGAAGGCTTGTTTAACACTGTAGATAATCTGTGTAGAGGTTTAGGTGGTGATAAGCACTTAAATGATTCATTAACTCATGTAGTTAATGATTCTCAGCTACCATCCTCGGCCACCACAAAGGTGACGGCAAAGACTACACCGGTTGTTCGTTGTTCTCTTTCGTTTTTACAGTCTCGTGATGGTTTGCGTGATGAGATTTCTAGGAGGGAGCCTAATAACGGGGTAGATTTTGTTGATTTCAGGTTGGGGTCTAACACTCATCTAGGGGAGCTAAAGGAGGATAACTTACCAGTACCTTCGCCCTACAAATATTCAAGTGTGAAGGGTACACAGAGGAAAAAAGCGGGGAAAGCCTGGAAACCCAAGAAGCAGCGACGTCGCCTGGTGATTGGGATGGATGTTGGACTTGAAGAAATGTTCCAACTATCGCTCTGTGCGTTAGTAGGACGTTTTTCCTACAAATCAAGGAGTTCTATCTCTTTTAATGAGTGGATGCACACACACTGGTTTACACTTGGCTATGCGCTGAAACTTTGGACTCTTCCTTTTGGCTGGTTTGGGTTGAACTTTAAGTCTCCGGAAGATGCTGACCTTATTCTGTCTAGTTTCTGGGCCATTGAGGGAGGTAGCATAACGTTAAAAAGGTGGTCTACTAGTTTCAATCCAGCTACGGACTATTTTAGTCACCGCCATATTTGGGTCTTGCTCCCGGGACTCCCACTTAATCTGTGGAATAAGCTAGCGCTGAGAGCTATTGGTAATTTACTCGGTCGCTTTCTAATGGTTGATGAGAAGGGTCTAAGCCCCCAGGATAAGTGCATGGCGCGGGTTTTGGTGGAGCTTGAAATCCACGCCTGGCTAATGGAGACTTTGGAATTGGAATGGCGCGGACAGATAATGCTTCAAAAACGGGACTACTTAGGGATACCTTTATACTTTTCAGGTGTTCACATTGTCGTCAATGGGACATCTCATGATAGACTGACCAAACTGGTTCGGGGTTGATAGGTCGGGAGATAGTGTGGAAGAACATCCTTCGGATCTGTATATGAGTGACAAAGAAATAGCTGGCATGGACAACTACACTGCAGACATGGATGCTTCTACAAAAGGTGATTTATCAGGCACACACATTGGTGGAATCCTGCTCACAGGTATACATCTTCCAAATAATAAAAGGATTTCCCTCATTAATGCTTATGGGTCGTGTTCGGGGCGCAGATCCTTTTGGGAAAAAGTGGATGCTAAAGGCCTTTTATCCTTGAAGGCACTCATTTTAGCAGG
This sequence comes from Picea engelmannii, assembly GCA_009831015.1. Taxonomy (NCBI): domain Eukaryota; kingdom Viridiplantae; phylum Streptophyta; class Pinopsida; order Pinales; family Pinaceae; genus Picea; species Picea engelmannii. The sequence continues at coordinate 262,328 of ML794731.1, read as the reverse complement.
GGATCTAAACTTTACTACCATCTTTGCAGAATTTTGGGGTGTCGGGGCTCTTATGGATCCTTTAGCAGGTTTCTTTAAGGATTTGTTTGCAAAAAATCTTTTAGTGGACATTCAGCCCGCGGAACTGGTGCCAACTTGGCACAATGGCAGAAGCGAGGGGCAGCGGATATTAAAGTGTTTGGACAGGATTTTTGTTTCATCATCTCTTCTAGGAGACACAGTTTGGTACATAACATGGGTTGAATTCCCCTTCATCTCGGATCACGCACCAGTGATTTTACAATTGGAATATGGACAAAAGAGGATTGCTTATGCCTACAAATTTAATCTTGCACATCTTCCAGATGAGTCATTCATATGTATAGTCAAGTCGGTTTGGTGTGACAATCAGGGTACTAGATAGGAAGGTGCCTAGTGTAGACTGGTATCTAAGTTAATAAAGTTAAAAGCCCGAGTTAAAAAATGGATTATAGAAAAGAAACGGCTCAAAGTAAATCAACTTGCAAAGTTAGAAGCTGAAATAGCTGGACTTTTTCAAAAAACTCTGGATAGTGGGCTTAACTTGGATCGAGATACTCTGTTAAAACAATGTGAATATGATCGAAATAAACTATTGATGGAGGAAGAGGAACGTTGGTGCCAAAAAGCAAGGCCACATGGATTAAGTACGGGGACAAAAATACTAAGTACTTCCACAATTTTGCAAGCCACAGACACAATAAAAAACATATGTGGGAGATAAAGGATGATGAGGGCCAAGTTCATCTTGGCCAGGAAGATATCAAAAGAGAAGCAAAGAAACACTTTAGTTCCTTTTACAAAGCATCGGATCAGATTTCGATAGTTGATCAAGTTGAATTAGTTAGGATGTACCCTAGATTGGTCACGGCAGAGGACATCAACACTATTGAAATTGTTGTTACAAAAGAAGAATTTATGGATGTTTTAAAAGGCATGGCCAAAGAAAAGAGTCTGGGCCCTGACGGGTGGACTGTGGAATTCTACATTTCCCTTTTCGAACTGGTAGCTAATGATTTGCTGGCAGATATTGAAGAAGCACGCCAAAAGGATGAGGTAATTAGATCTCTTAATTCAACCTTCATTGCACTCATTCCCAAGGTTAATGGACCTGCATCTTTTGGAGACTTCCGCCCGATTGCTTTGTGCAATCTCTACTATAAGATTATCTCTAAGATCGTCGCCAAAAGAATTAAACCAATTCTTTCGCGTGCACTATCTGAGGAGCAATTTGGTTTCTTCAAAGGAAGACAGATCATTGATTCCATTAGAACTGCTCAAGAGTGCCTTCATAGCATCAGAGAGAAAAAACTTCAGGCATTAATTCTCAAGAGAGATTTAAAAAAAGCCTATGACCTAATCAGTTGGGATTTTCTCAGGCTGGTTTTACTTCAATGCAGTTTTGGCTTGCCAACGACAAACTGGATCATGGGGTGTATTACCTCCGCGACATTTGTTGTTTTAATCAACGGTGAGCCCTCAGATTTTTTCCACAGTGGAAAAGGACTCATACAGGGTTGTCCTTTGTCGCCCTTGTTGTTTATTCTAATTATGGAAGGGTTGAGCCTAGCACTAAAGAGAAGGCAAGAGGAAGGTCTGTTGACTGGTATCAAAGTCTCAAGGTCTATAAATATCCTACATCTTTTGTTTGCAGATGATGTTCTTATTATGACTAGAGATTCCATTGATGAATGGAAGGAGATTAACAAAGTCCTATCATTGTTTTGTAGTGCATCCGGCCTGCAAATAAATCCACAAAAAACTACCTTCTTGCATTTCGGTGTTAGCCTTCAGGTACTTGATGCTCTCAAATCCTTCTATCATTAAAATTTTATGGATCTATCTTTTGGTTTCAAGTATCTTGGGTATTACTTGAAGATGGGCAGGTACAAAACAGATGATTGGCTTTGGCTTTTAGAAAAGTATGAGAAGAGGATTAGACATAGGTGTAATCGGTGGTTGCCCATTAGGGGTCGATTAGTGCTGATCAAAGTTGTCCTCGACAGTCAACTGGTGTACTGGTTGGCCTTGTCGAATATTCCTGCCATGATCCGTCAAAGGATTCGTCAGCTTATTTTCGGTTTCCTTTGGACAGGATGCAAGAAGAAAAAGAGCTTCCATCTTTGCAACTGGAACATTATAGCCCGCCCAAAACTATTTGGAGGTTGGGGCTTGAGGAACCTTCTTTGTTTCAGCAGAGTGATGGCTGCCAATACCCTTTGGAGGGCTTTGATGCATGATGGACTTTGGCACAGGGTTTTAAAATCTAAATACCTATTGTCTGTTTCTGTGGAGAGATGGTTTCGTACTGTCAACACATCCTTGATCAGGGGTTCTCAGTCTTGGTCCTACCTTTTAAAATCCTTTCATCTCCTTATGCATTGGATAGCTTGGCGGTCGCAATCGGGTCAATCCATTTTGATTGGAAGGGACCACATACTGGGTTTGGGGCTATCAACAATTATGTTTAAAGATCGTATTCAAGCATTAAATCAGAAAGGAGTCTACTATCTTCACCAGGCTACTACGAATCCTCATGAGAGGTTGGTGGCAACAAACTGGCTCTCTGGAGAGGCTTTGAACCTAGGGGGGGCCTTACTTGTTGAATGGAAAAACTTCATATGTGGGATAATTAACTCCAGGATTCTCCTTCTAGACAGACCAGATGCTCTGATCTGGACCGGTGGTGACTAGACTGGCATTATCTCGATCAAAAATGTTTATTGGGCAGTGGAAAAACTGAAGTGGGGTCACACTATCCGTGGATGGAGAAAGGCATTTTGGTCCTAGGATTGCCCCCTAAAAATCTTAATTTTCACCTGGTTGGCGGTTGAGAACAGGATCCTTACATGGGAGGCACTCCAATGTAGAGGTTTTATAGGTCTCAGCTTCTGCATCCTTTGCAAAAAAGATTGTGAGAATACCACTCACTTGTTGGTGGACTGCAATTTTACTTTGGCTATTTGGGGGAAGATTATCCTAAATAAAAACCTATTGGGCACTTGGACAGGTAGCTCTTTAGCAGATTGTTTAAACATTTGGCATAAACAAAACACATTTTATCCAACGTTGTCGGCTTTTACTTGCTGGTGCATTTGGCAGGAAAGAAACATGGCGATATTTGAAGATCAACATCCAAATGTCCAAAGGGTGGTGCATCGGGTATTGGAAGCCACAAAGGACCATATTGAGAAACCAGTATCTGTTGTCCGGAGAAAGAGGCATTGCATCTTTCCTTTGGGTGGAACGACCGACTGGTTTGATGGAGCGGCGACGTCCTTGGGACATAATAGTGGTGTAGGTGGCATAATTAAGTTCGATGATCAGTGTTGTATTAAATGGCTACTTAACTGTGGATGGGGGACGAATACTAGAGAAGAATGTTTGGGAGCTTGGGCTCTCCTCACTTTAGCTTCCCAACTCTCCATTCGCACCATCCATGTTCAAGGTTACTCGAAGGTCATTATAGACTGGCTGAGTGATAAAGGTCGCCTCCAAGTTGTTTCATTGGATTGTTGGAAGCTTAGAATTAAGAGTCTAATCAACTTGTTCCAATCTATCACTTTTGCGCATGTTTATAGAGAAGATAATGAAGTGGCAGACAATCTCTCCAAGCATGCTCTTCACAAGGATTTAGGGAAGATCTACTATTACCAGTGTATTGAGGGACATGAGGGTCCTAAATTGACACTTGATCTTTATTAGATTCTCAATGTGTTTTTTTTGCTTTGTGCTAGCTCTGAGTCTTTTGAACAGGGCTACTTTAGAACTTTCTTTTTGTCTGCCTTGTATGGCCTGTCAGTTAATTTTTGTTTTGAATATGTTTCATCGGATGGGATATACATTGATGCATCTGAAATGTGTTGATACATGTCGCGGTATTTGCACCTTTATTGGGGAATTATAGTTTTTATGATTCTCCTTGATGGTTATGTAACCATGACTGTCGATGTGGAGTTTTGAATGTCATTTTGGGAACTCTTTGTAAAGACCAGTTTATATTTTCTATAAATATGAAGTGAAATTTTTCTGTGGAAAAAAAGTTTGTATAATCCAAATGCTTCGGGGGTTTTTCAGCGCTCTGAATCTATTTATATATTCAGAAATACAATTTAAACAACAGAAAATAGTGATTTTGTCTAGATTTACATGGTCTAAAAAACCCCAAAATAAAACGTTTAACCAACGCCCCATGACCTAGTGTGCAACTCGAATTTTGCATACCTCTTCTATCCATGATTAGTCAAAAATAATTGTGTACGTGTGATTGGTTCATTTGCGTGAAAGTGTTTTTTTGGGCCATCCAAAAATTAAACCATGTGTCCCTACATCAAAACCATGAGATGTTATTATATAGTCAACCAATTAATCTTCTACACAATTTAAGATGGTTGTATTGACAAAGGTTCAAAATATCGAGTATTTTGCTTCAAGTGTAAAATCCCTCAAGATAAGTCGTTAGATTACATCTTAAGAAAGCTTAGTAGTCATGTAAAATTAATCATTTTTGTTCCTCCAAAGTGTGAAACAAATGCATGTGATAAAACCTTGATTGAGTCAAGAGTAGAGATTTCTAATAAACACATAATAATTTAAAGCTTTTAAACATGATGCATTGTGAAAAACCCAAAACTATTAGCTTGCTTCAACTCTTCAACAAATACTCTTCGAAGGTGTGAATTGACTTAGGTGTGAATAAGCTTTCAATTGAATCATTTCAACATATAAAGAATAAAAATTACAAGCATAGAATGATTTTTTTTTAACGAAAAATTGATGCTCGTAAAATATGATGTAATATTCAAATTAAAAATTGTTAGCTCGCGTTCATCCCTTAACATGTGTTCTTTTAAGGCGCAAATCGAATAACATATAAGCAAACCTTAAATTGAATTGTTTTGAATTTCCAAAGAAAAGAAAATTTTGAAAATGCATGACTTTTAAACAACTTTTAACGATCCCTAAAAATAAAGCATCATGCAAATCTTAAAACCATTGACTTGATTTTATTCTTTGACATATACTTTTCTAAGGCGTTGATTATTTATCTCAAAATATAACTCTTAAATGAATAAATTCATTCCACCAAAACTCCTAATTAATTCATTAATGCACCAAAATCAAATGTTGGTGAAACTGTCAAAAAACTAAGGTAATCCAACTTACATGAATCGAGGCATGATGATCATTCAAGCGATGTTGAATAAGCGAGGAGGGAAATACTCAAAAAGGCGCAAATAACCCAAGTTGCCAAATCCTCATCTCACGCAAGATAAGTTAAAGAAAAGATAAAAGCACACCACAGAAAGGAAATCAACAAATCATCTAATTCAAAACAAATCAAAAGCAATCGAAAGCAGAGCTTACAAAATTTCAAATGGGGACCCTTTAAATTTCGAACAAAATTTAACGGGAGTTGTTGGGGCCCAACACGACCACATACCCACCTACCTAAACAAGTCTACGATCGTTTAAGCACACCACTAGAAAAAACCTATACAACAACAACAGACATAAATGACCTTGCTAATATCCTGACTCGAGTGGATTAGGTCATGAGATTGCAACAGTCACAAGGTAGGGTAAGGACCTTCTGGACAGAGGCACAGGTTGATTAAGTCCCATGGACCAACATACGAAGGAATGAGAAGTGGTTATCTCGACCTCCACTAACCAACCTCATCTGGTGCAAGTACCCACACTTCGCGAGGTACCCTCCAGTAGTACTGAAAAGTGTGATGTGAAATCCACCCCGGGTACCATGGTAAACCCCTGTAGTCACCTCTGAGATCTCTAGGAATGGCCACTAAGGTCACCAACTTGCAGTCAACGTCTAGGGGGTACATTGGATAGTCGAGATCGAACGTATGAGGAGGGTGGCTAAGTCTGAAGCCTCAAAAGCACCGCCTCTCACGGAGGTATGGGCACTAATGAAACCCCCAATATACGATCTCTCCACTACGCTCATTTAAGTTCCATAGGGATCTCTCCTCGGCTCTCCTTCACGCAACCTTGTGTTTAGCTCCTGTGTTAGAGGAGGCTCTCGGCTATACTTATACGACAGATGGATTTAGGCTCTCCCTAGCTCAGACTCCTATGTTTGTTTTGTGGCCTTGGAAAAATTTACTCTCCAATCTAAACCAAGGCCCTAACTTATAACTAGTTTGTTCACCCTACAAAATGAAAATTTCTAATAAATTTTAGTAAGCGTTCATTTTATGGGGATTTTCGTTACTCATAAGGTACGGATGAAACTTTTGTGATGTTTTGACGAACTCAGAGAAAACACTTTAAGAACATAAAGTAAAATTGAATGTGGTTTCTTCACTAAAAATAAGAAGTGCTAAACAATGCTTCAGGAAAACAAACTCTTGTCTTTTGTATTTTTGCAAATGAAAGCAATATACATTTGACTGTATGCAAGATCTTTAAACTACTTTGCACTACATCCCTAGAATGCTTTGTAAACAATCATGCAAAATAGAGAGAAAGAAATTGATACACTAAACTACTTTTCTTTTTACAAAGGCTAACTTTGACCGAAATCATTAACTATCAAAACAAGCAGCAAGTATGAAGGCCTGAGTGCCAGCACACAATTTATTTTCATAATGAATTTGTAGGCAAAGGAAACAAGAAAAGAAAACTAGCAACCAAGCTATTTTTGTTTTTTTGTTAAAAAGAAATGAAAATGCAACTAACAAGGCAAATTTCCTTTTTCTTTTTAAAAACGAAGGGGGGGAGGAAAACAAGAAGAAACAAAATAGTATCTAACCACTGGAACAACAATCAACCTGGAAATCCACCTAGATATACCATTGACCCTTCAACTGACCTTAACAACCTAAAAAACTTCAAAGACTAGCTTACAAGCAAGCAAGAACTTTTGAAATAAAGTGAGAGTTTTCACAAACGTTAATTAACAATCCAGAGCATAAAACAACTCAGGAGGCTCAATGAACACTGAAGAACCAACTTAATCCAACAAATTATGAGCAAAATTCTCAAAAATTCAAGACAAATACACAGGTCTACGACTGTGTAGACTATGACTCGCAGATATATGTGGGTCATACAAGTGCAACTCATGGATATATGTGGGTCATACAAGTGCAACTCATGGATATCTGAAACTCACAAAAGGAAAAAGCGCGGATAAATCATTTAGGCTTGAAAAATAAAATTCAACGCAGAGAAATGGCTTGCAAAACCTTTTGGAAAAGTTCCTAGGTGGGAAAGCTCTGAAAATAAAGCCCAAAAACGGGAAAAAAATGCAAAAACCTAAGACAACCAGAGAAACCCTAAAATTGACCCAAACAAGGAGAATCCCCAATATGGTCGCCAATTCTGTTATGGGATTTTTCCTCCATGACTTTGGGTCATGTCACAGAAGAGATTGACCAAGTGAAAGACAGAACCCTAACCCGCACACAAGACTTGTAATGAAATAACTACTTTATCAAGGAGGGAAGAACGTTTCACACCTTGTATCCTTATGTTCGATGTTGTTCCTTGCTCTCAAACCTGGTACTACTCTTGACTCCTGCTTGAGTTAACCTACAAAAGAATATCAAGAAAGTGTTGCAACAAGGTAGTTATATCATAAAATCATACAAGTAACTAATAGATAGATTCAAATATGAAGAATGATTATACATATATAAACACATTGAATCAATACTATGCAAGTATGGGGAAAAGAGAACTATTTATTAGCAATGGTAAAAGAAGTGGTTACGACCTAACTCCAACCATCGGCACTGCCTCGAAACCAACCACCCAAGTTCCTCCAAAATGTCCTTCAAGCATCACTCAACAAGATTGCCCTTCCTAGGATGACCCAATAAGGATAAGAACACACCTTACGGCCATATAATGAAAAGGATGGAAAGATAGAACAAGGGTTTCAGGTTACAGGGATGCTACTCAGAGGATGGAGGGGAATAGGAAAACTTGCAATTTCTTCAGTATAACTTTGCACCTAGTTTGTCCTCCACATCCATGCCCCCAAAGGTGTCTTTATAACATTTTCAAGAAGTTAAGGAGGTTGAATTTCATTTGGTACGGACTCAGGGAGATTGGGAAACGAGCCCAACCGAAAACCCCACCTAAAAATGTGGAATTATTTTATTTTTCACATTTTTTTAGGGCATCCATAGGTTGTAAACTTTTTTAGGGCATCCGTGCATTGTTTTTTAAGTGACTTTGATGAGGGAATTTGGGATTTAAGCTTGCAATTCATGGACAAGGACTAAGCCATCTCACAATGCAAATGGTGTGGCAAATTTTGGTATAACAGTAGGGAACTCTTTTACGCTTTCAAATTCTTTAATTTGTATATTGAGATATAGAGATATTCAGGTTATAGTAGACGCGTGCACAAGTCTCCCATAGGTCATGGGACGAAGTGGTTGGATCTATGCAACGACACTAGGCCTGGAAAGAAACCTAGCCAAGGAATGGGAAGGCTACGTAGGTAAACTCTTTGAAAATATCATCTATTTAGAAGAGAACACTAACGACTCCCTGGCTTGGTTCAAAAACCCAAAAAATAGATCCTTTACATCAAAAATAGGTTATAAATCTTGGCATGAGGGCATATTTGAAGGACCCAAGAAGCGGTGGTGGGATTTGATTTCGAAAATCAAAGCACCACCAAGATGCAAAAAAACTCTATGGCTTTCCCTTAACAATAAGCTCTTCATGTGGGACAAAATTTTAAAAATAGGCTGGTGTGGGCCCAACCAGTGTCCTTTATGTAAAAATGATTTGGAATCTATCACTCACTTATTCGTTTCTTGTCCATATACAGTCTAGGTGATGAAGCAGGTGAAGGACAATTTGAAGGCCAAATTTGCTTTGAATAAGGACAACCTAGAGGATTGTTTCAAGGAATAGATTCAATATAGATCAGTTAAGCTTTATGTAGGTCTCCCTAGTTTGCTTGTCTCCAACATTTGGTGGGCCCAAAAAAATTACATTTTTAAAGGCAAGCTAGTCCTACCAAAAGTATCAACAGCTATCACTCTAAACCAAGCAGTAGAATTTAAATACACCCCGAAGGAGAAAAATCCACAGGTATTATTAATGCCCTCTATTGATTATGTGGTGCCTTGGGGATTTTTTGATGTAGCAAGTCAAGGACATACCCTTGTATGTGGAGTCGGGGTAATATTGTTCATATCCCACAATCATTACTTGTTCATCATATATGCTCCATGACATGGATCCAACAACAGAGCCAAATTTATAGCTCTCTAGACTCTTTTAGGAACAACAAAAAGGAAGGATGTGAGGAAACTTTAGATTATGGGAGATTTGAAATTAGTCATAGATTGGGTAAGACAGAAAAACGAAGCTCAAGACATCAGACTAGCTTCAATCATGAGAGATATCAATCTGCATTTCTAGAGTTTTGAATGGTTGTCCTTTCATCACATTCTTAAATAATTGAACGTCAAAGTGGATGACCTATCCAAAGAGGCCCTTTCCCTGCATGTGGGGGCAGTGAGTTTTTATGAACACATCGAGGGAGAAGAAGTGGAAGCAATGGAATTTAAGTTGTAAATCCTTAATTGTATAGTTTCTTTTTTTTGATGGAATGTTTTGCAAATGGGTATGTATAGGCAGGTACGGAGGTTGTTGGAACCTTTATTTGTAAATGAATATCTATAGGCAGGTAAGGAGGTTGACTAAGCCAAAATAGTGCCCAAGAGGTTGATTGATAAAGCACTGAAAAGGTTCTGTATAAGGCCGACAATTTGGATTGTAACAAGTATATTTATTTTTGGAATACAAAAGTTTTTTTTGTCGTAGTCTAAACATTCTACGAAATGACTATTTTTTGGTGATATTTTCCAAGTACATTTGCTCGAAATCCGGTGAGAAATTGTTAGATCCGCAGATTTGAGTCATTATTTATGTATGATCCAAGTACCCCAGGGGTTTTTCAACATGTTGAATCCATTTATGCATTCAGAAATGGATTTTAAACAACAAAAAATAGTGATTTCGTGCAAATTTATATCACCAGATTCCAGTGAAAAAATCCATTTCATAGAACAGTTAGACAATGTCATTTTTTTTCCAAGGAAAAAAAAATATACAAGCAAAGAAACACGTGACAAAGAGAACTTGTCTTTAATTAAACCAATCGCCAACTAGATGCAGACATCGGGCATTCCACCCAACCTTAGACATTGTTGTTCCAAATCTCAACAACAAGTCACCCCAGAGCCAGGGATATGAATCCACAAAGGACGGGTCTCAGACCGACACTCTATTTCCCAAACTAGTCAGCAATCAATCTCTCACGGGTTTCTCTAAACACACAGAAATCCTAGTTTTTCGACTCTCTTTCCCTTCAACCT
>ML794731.1:218293-251840 GCA_009831015.1 Picea engelmannii | reverse complement strand
TACATCTTTTGTTTGCAGATGATGTTCTTATTATGACTAGAGATTCCATTGATGAATGGAAGGAGATTAACAAAGTCCTATCATTGTTTTGTAGTGCATCCGGCCTGCAAATAAATCCACAAAAAACTACCTTCTTGCATTTCGGTGTTAGCCTTCAGGTACTTGATGCTCTCAAATCCTTCTATCATTAAAATTTTATGGATCTATCTTTTGGTTTCAAGTATCTTGGGTATTACTTGAAGATGGGCAGGTACAAAACAGATGATTGGCTTTGGCTTTTAGAAAAGTATGAGAAGAGGATTAGACATAGGTGTAATCGGTGGTTGCCCATTAGGGGTCGATTAGTGCTGATCAAAGTTGTCCTCGACAGTCAACTGGTGTACTGGTTGGCCTTGTCGAATATTCCTGCCATGATCCGTCAAAGGATTCGTCAGCTTATTTTCGGTTTCCTTTGGACAGGATGCAAGAAGAAAAAGAGCTTCCATCTTTGCAACTGGAACATTATAGCCCGCCCAAAACTATTTGGAGGTTGGGGCTTGAGGAACCTTCTTTGTTTCAGCAGAGTGATGGCTGCCAATACCCTTTGGAGGGCTTTGATGCATGATGGACTTTGGCACAGGGTTTTAAAATCTAAATACCTATTGTCTGTTTCTGTGGAGAGATGGTTTCGTACTGTCAACACATCCTTGATCAGGGGTTCTCAGTCTTGGTCCTACCTTTTAAAATCCTTTCATCTCCTTATGCATTGGATAGCTTGGCGGTCGCAATCGGGTCAATCCATTTTGATTGGAAGGGACCACATACTGGGTTTGGGGCTATCAACAATTATGTTTAAAGATCGTATTCAAGCATTAAATCAGAAAGGAGTCTACTATCTTCACCAGGCTACTACGAATCCTCATGAGAGGTTGGTGGCAACAAACTGGCTCTCTGGAGAGGCTTTGAACCTAGGGGGGGCCTTACTTGTTGAATGGAAAAACTTCATATGTGGGATAATTAACTCCAGGATTCTCCTTCTAGACAGACCAGATGCTCTGATCTGGACCGGTGGTGACTAGACTGGCATTATCTCGATCAAAAATGTTTATTGGGCAGTGGAAAAACTGAAGTGGGGTCACACTATCCGTGGATGGAGAAAGGCATTTTGGTCCTAGGATTGCCCCCTAAAAATCTTAATTTTCACCTGGTTGGCGGTTGAGAACAGGATCCTTACATGGGAGGCACTCCAATGTAGAGGTTTTATAGGTCTCAGCTTCTGCATCCTTTGCAAAAAAGATTGTGAGAATACCACTCACTTGTTGGTGGACTGCAATTTTACTTTGGCTATTTGGGGGAAGATTATCCTAAATAAAAACCTATTGGGCACTTGGACAGGTAGCTCTTTAGCAGATTGTTTAAACATTTGGCATAAACAAAACACATTTTATCCAACGTTGTCGGCTTTTACTTGCTGGTGCATTTGGCAGGAAAGAAACATGGCGATATTTGAAGATCAACATCCAAATGTCCAAAGGGTGGTGCATCGGGTATTGGAAGCCACAAAGGACCATATTGAGAAACCAGTATCTGTTGTCCGGAGAAAGAGGCATTGCATCTTTCCTTTGGGTGGAACGACCGACTGGTTTGATGGAGCGGCGACGTCCTTGGGACATAATAGTGGTGTAGGTGGCATAATTAAGTTCGATGATCAGTGTTGTATTAAATGGCTACTTAACTGTGGATGGGGGACGAATACTAGAGAAGAATGTTTGGGAGCTTGGGCTCTCCTCACTTTAGCTTCCCAACTCTCCATTCGCACCATCCATGTTCAAGGTTACTCGAAGGTCATTATAGACTGGCTGAGTGATAAAGGTCGCCTCCAAGTTGTTTCATTGGATTGTTGGAAGCTTAGAATTAAGAGTCTAATCAACTTGTTCCAATCTATCACTTTTGCGCATGTTTATAGAGAAGATAATGAAGTGGCAGACAATCTCTCCAAGCATGCTCTTCACAAGGATTTAGGGAAGATCTACTATTACCAGTGTATTGAGGGACATGAGGGTCCTAAATTGACACTTGATCTTTATTAGATTCTCAATGTGTTTTTTTTGCTTTGTGCTAGCTCTGAGTCTTTTGAACAGGGCTACTTTAGAACTTTCTTTTTGTCTGCCTTGTATGGCCTGTCAGTTAATTTTTGTTTTGAATATGTTTCATCGGATGGGATATACATTGATGCATCTGAAATGTGTTGATACATGTCGCGGTATTTGCACCTTTATTGGGGAATTATAGTTTTTATGATTCTCCTTGATGGTTATGTAACCATGACTGTCGATGTGGAGTTTTGAATGTCATTTTGGGAACTCTTTGTAAAGACCAGTTTATATTTTCTATAAATATGAAGTGAAATTTTTCTGTGGAAAAAAAGTTTGTATAATCCAAATGCTTCGGGGGTTTTTCAGCGCTCTGAATCTATTTATATATTCAGAAATACAATTTAAACAACAGAAAATAGTGATTTTGTCTAGATTTACATGGTCTAAAAAACCCCAAAATAAAACGTTTAACCAACGCCCCATGACCTAGTGTGCAACTCGAATTTTGCATACCTCTTCTATCCATGATTAGTCAAAAATAATTGTGTACGTGTGATTGGTTCATTTGCGTGAAAGTGTTTTTTTGGGCCATCCAAAAATTAAACCATGTGTCCCTACATCAAAACCATGAGATGTTATTATATAGTCAACCAATTAATCTTCTACACAATTTAAGATGGTTGTATTGACAAAGGTTCAAAATATCGAGTATTTTGCTTCAAGTGTAAAATCCCTCAAGATAAGTCGTTAGATTACATCTTAAGAAAGCTTAGTAGTCATGTAAAATTAATCATTTTTGTTCCTCCAAAGTGTGAAACAAATGCATGTGATAAAACCTTGATTGAGTCAAGAGTAGAGATTTCTAATAAACACATAATAATTTAAAGCTTTTAAACATGATGCATTGTGAAAAACCCAAAACTATTAGCTTGCTTCAACTCTTCAACAAATACTCTTCGAAGGTGTGAATTGACTTAGGTGTGAATAAGCTTTCAATTGAATCATTTCAACATATAAAGAATAAAAATTACAAGCATAGAATGATTTTTTTTTAACGAAAAATTGATGCTCGTAAAATATGATGTAATATTCAAATTAAAAATTGTTAGCTCGCGTTCATCCCTTAACATGTGTTCTTTTAAGGCGCAAATCGAATAACATATAAGCAAACCTTAAATTGAATTGTTTTGAATTTCCAAAGAAAAGAAAATTTTGAAAATGCATGACTTTTAAACAACTTTTAACGATCCCTAAAAATAAAGCATCATGCAAATCTTAAAACCATTGACTTGATTTTATTCTTTGACATATACTTTTCTAAGGCGTTGATTATTTATCTCAAAATATAACTCTTAAATGAATAAATTCATTCCACCAAAACTCCTAATTAATTCATTAATGCACCAAAATCAAATGTTGGTGAAACTGTCAAAAAACTAAGGTAATCCAACTTACATGAATCGAGGCATGATGATCATTCAAGCGATGTTGAATAAGCGAGGAGGGAAATACTCAAAAAGGCGCAAATAACCCAAGTTGCCAAATCCTCATCTCACGCAAGATAAGTTAAAGAAAAGATAAAAGCACACCACAGAAAGGAAATCAACAAATCATCTAATTCAAAACAAATCAAAAGCAATCGAAAGCAGAGCTTACAAAATTTCAAATGGGGACCCTTTAAATTTCGAACAAAATTTAACGGGAGTTGTTGGGGCCCAACACGACCACATACCCACCTACCTAAACAAGTCTACGATCGTTTAAGCACACCACTAGAAAAAACCTATACAACAACAACAGACATAAATGACCTTGCTAATATCCTGACTCGAGTGGATTAGGTCATGAGATTGCAACAGTCACAAGGTAGGGTAAGGACCTTCTGGACAGAGGCACAGGTTGATTAAGTCCCATGGACCAACATACGAAGGAATGAGAAGTGGTTATCTCGACCTCCACTAACCAACCTCATCTGGTGCAAGTACCCACACTTCGCGAGGTACCCTCCAGTAGTACTGAAAAGTGTGATGTGAAATCCACCCCGGGTACCATGGTAAACCCCTGTAGTCACCTCTGAGATCTCTAGGAATGGCCACTAAGGTCACCAACTTGCAGTCAACGTCTAGGGGGTACATTGGATAGTCGAGATCGAACGTATGAGGAGGGTGGCTAAGTCTGAAGCCTCAAAAGCACCGCCTCTCACGGAGGTATGGGCACTAATGAAACCCCCAATATACGATCTCTCCACTACGCTCATTTAAGTTCCATAGGGATCTCTCCTCGGCTCTCCTTCACGCAACCTTGTGTTTAGCTCCTGTGTTAGAGGAGGCTCTCGGCTATACTTATACGACAGATGGATTTAGGCTCTCCCTAGCTCAGACTCCTATGTTTGTTTTGTGGCCTTGGAAAAATTTACTCTCCAATCTAAACCAAGGCCCTAACTTATAACTAGTTTGTTCACCCTACAAAATGAAAATTTCTAATAAATTTTAGTAAGCGTTCATTTTATGGGGATTTTCGTTACTCATAAGGTACGGATGAAACTTTTGTGATGTTTTGACGAACTCAGAGAAAACACTTTAAGAACATAAAGTAAAATTGAATGTGGTTTCTTCACTAAAAATAAGAAGTGCTAAACAATGCTTCAGGAAAACAAACTCTTGTCTTTTGTATTTTTGCAAATGAAAGCAATATACATTTGACTGTATGCAAGATCTTTAAACTACTTTGCACTACATCCCTAGAATGCTTTGTAAACAATCATGCAAAATAGAGAGAAAGAAATTGATACACTAAACTACTTTTCTTTTTACAAAGGCTAACTTTGACCGAAATCATTAACTATCAAAACAAGCAGCAAGTATGAAGGCCTGAGTGCCAGCACACAATTTATTTTCATAATGAATTTGTAGGCAAAGGAAACAAGAAAAGAAAACTAGCAACCAAGCTATTTTTGTTTTTTTGTTAAAAAGAAATGAAAATGCAACTAACAAGGCAAATTTCCTTTTTCTTTTTAAAAACGAAGGGGGGGAGGAAAACAAGAAGAAACAAAATAGTATCTAACCACTGGAACAACAATCAACCTGGAAATCCACCTAGATATACCATTGACCCTTCAACTGACCTTAACAACCTAAAAAACTTCAAAGACTAGCTTACAAGCAAGCAAGAACTTTTGAAATAAAGTGAGAGTTTTCACAAACGTTAATTAACAATCCAGAGCATAAAACAACTCAGGAGGCTCAATGAACACTGAAGAACCAACTTAATCCAACAAATTATGAGCAAAATTCTCAAAAATTCAAGACAAATACACAGGTCTACGACTGTGTAGACTATGACTCGCAGATATATGTGGGTCATACAAGTGCAACTCATGGATATATGTGGGTCATACAAGTGCAACTCATGGATATCTGAAACTCACAAAAGGAAAAAGCGCGGATAAATCATTTAGGCTTGAAAAATAAAATTCAACGCAGAGAAATGGCTTGCAAAACCTTTTGGAAAAGTTCCTAGGTGGGAAAGCTCTGAAAATAAAGCCCAAAAACGGGAAAAAAATGCAAAAACCTAAGACAACCAGAGAAACCCTAAAATTGACCCAAACAAGGAGAATCCCCAATATGGTCGCCAATTCTGTTATGGGATTTTTCCTCCATGACTTTGGGTCATGTCACAGAAGAGATTGACCAAGTGAAAGACAGAACCCTAACCCGCACACAAGACTTGTAATGAAATAACTACTTTATCAAGGAGGGAAGAACGTTTCACACCTTGTATCCTTATGTTCGATGTTGTTCCTTGCTCTCAAACCTGGTACTACTCTTGACTCCTGCTTGAGTTAACCTACAAAAGAATATCAAGAAAGTGTTGCAACAAGGTAGTTATATCATAAAATCATACAAGTAACTAATAGATAGATTCAAATATGAAGAATGATTATACATATATAAACACATTGAATCAATACTATGCAAGTATGGGGAAAAGAGAACTATTTATTAGCAATGGTAAAAGAAGTGGTTACGACCTAACTCCAACCATCGGCACTGCCTCGAAACCAACCACCCAAGTTCCTCCAAAATGTCCTTCAAGCATCACTCAACAAGATTGCCCTTCCTAGGATGACCCAATAAGGATAAGAACACACCTTACGGCCATATAATGAAAAGGATGGAAAGATAGAACAAGGGTTTCAGGTTACAGGGATGCTACTCAGAGGATGGAGGGGAATAGGAAAACTTGCAATTTCTTCAGTATAACTTTGCACCTAGTTTGTCCTCCACATCCATGCCCCCAAAGGTGTCTTTATAACATTTTCAAGAAGTTAAGGAGGTTGAATTTCATTTGGTACGGACTCAGGGAGATTGGGAAACGAGCCCAACCGAAAACCCCACCTAAAAATGTGGAATTATTTTATTTTTCACATTTTTTTAGGGCATCCATAGGTTGTAAACTTTTTTAGGGCATCCGTGCATTGTTTTTTAAGTGACTTTGATGAGGGAATTTGGGATTTAAGCTTGCAATTCATGGACAAGGACTAAGCCATCTCACAATGCAAATGGTGTGGCAAATTTTGGTATAACAGTAGGGAACTCTTTTACGCTTTCAAATTCTTTAATTTGTATATTGAGATATAGAGATATTCAGGTTATAGTAGACGCGTGCACAAGTCTCCCATAGGTCATGGGACGAAGTGGTTGGATCTATGCAACGACACTAGGCCTGGAAAGAAACCTAGCCAAGGAATGGGAAGGCTACGTAGGTAAACTCTTTGAAAATATCATCTATTTAGAAGAGAACACTAACGACTCCCTGGCTTGGTTCAAAAACCCAAAAAATAGATCCTTTACATCAAAAATAGGTTATAAATCTTGGCATGAGGGCATATTTGAAGGACCCAAGAAGCGGTGGTGGGATTTGATTTCGAAAATCAAAGCACCACCAAGATGCAAAAAAACTCTATGGCTTTCCCTTAACAATAAGCTCTTCATGTGGGACAAAATTTTAAAAATAGGCTGGTGTGGGCCCAACCAGTGTCCTTTATGTAAAAATGATTTGGAATCTATCACTCACTTATTCGTTTCTTGTCCATATACAGTCTAGGTGATGAAGCAGGTGAAGGACAATTTGAAGGCCAAATTTGCTTTGAATAAGGACAACCTAGAGGATTGTTTCAAGGAATAGATTCAATATAGATCAGTTAAGCTTTATGTAGGTCTCCCTAGTTTGCTTGTCTCCAACATTTGGTGGGCCCAAAAAAATTACATTTTTAAAGGCAAGCTAGTCCTACCAAAAGTATCAACAGCTATCACTCTAAACCAAGCAGTAGAATTTAAATACACCCCGAAGGAGAAAAATCCACAGGTATTATTAATGCCCTCTATTGATTATGTGGTGCCTTGGGGATTTTTTGATGTAGCAAGTCAAGGACATACCCTTGTATGTGGAGTCGGGGTAATATTGTTCATATCCCACAATCATTACTTGTTCATCATATATGCTCCATGACATGGATCCAACAACAGAGCCAAATTTATAGCTCTCTAGACTCTTTTAGGAACAACAAAAAGGAAGGATGTGAGGAAACTTTAGATTATGGGAGATTTGAAATTAGTCATAGATTGGGTAAGACAGAAAAACGAAGCTCAAGACATCAGACTAGCTTCAATCATGAGAGATATCAATCTGCATTTCTAGAGTTTTGAATGGTTGTCCTTTCATCACATTCTTAAATAATTGAACGTCAAAGTGGATGACCTATCCAAAGAGGCCCTTTCCCTGCATGTGGGGGCAGTGAGTTTTTATGAACACATCGAGGGAGAAGAAGTGGAAGCAATGGAATTTAAGTTGTAAATCCTTAATTGTATAGTTTCTTTTTTTTGATGGAATGTTTTGCAAATGGGTATGTATAGGCAGGTACGGAGGTTGTTGGAACCTTTATTTGTAAATGAATATCTATAGGCAGGTAAGGAGGTTGACTAAGCCAAAATAGTGCCCAAGAGGTTGATTGATAAAGCACTGAAAAGGTTCTGTATAAGGCCGACAATTTGGATTGTAACAAGTATATTTATTTTTGGAATACAAAAGTTTTTTTTGTCGTAGTCTAAACATTCTACGAAATGACTATTTTTTGGTGATATTTTCCAAGTACATTTGCTCGAAATCCGGTGAGAAATTGTTAGATCCGCAGATTTGAGTCATTATTTATGTATGATCCAAGTACCCCAGGGGTTTTTCAACATGTTGAATCCATTTATGCATTCAGAAATGGATTTTAAACAACAAAAAATAGTGATTTCGTGCAAATTTATATCACCAGATTCCAGTGAAAAAATCCATTTCATAGAACAGTTAGACAATGTCATTTTTTTTCCAAGGAAAAAAAAATATACAAGCAAAGAAACACGTGACAAAGAGAACTTGTCTTTAATTAAACCAATCGCCAACTAGATGCAGACATCGGGCATTCCACCCAACCTTAGACATTGTTGTTCCAAATCTCAACAACAAGTCACCCCAGAGCCAGGGATATGAATCCACAAAGGACGGGTCTCAGACCGACACTCTATTTCCCAAACTAGTCAGCAATCAATCTCTCACGGGTTTCTCTAAACACACAGAAATCCTAGTTTTTCGACTCTCTTTCCCTTCAACCTGCACAACCCAATGAAAATGAACCCACTTCACTCTCATGCAATCCCTCATGATGTCCACCTATTTTCAGGGCTCCACTGCTACTGGTTAGGAAATCTCAATACTAGGACTCTTTGGATTCACAATTGTGAACAAATTTCATCAACATGCCAATGCATCCATGCACTCAGGGATTAATTCTTTACTAGAATACATCATTAATTCCTAAAGCCAACCAACCATGGTTGCTTACCTTCAACAATTCATTTTCCTTTTGTTGGGTTATTATATTCTTAGCTGTGAAAGTCTAGTCGAGGTGGATCGACTCACATTGAAATTCAAAGGTCGAGGTGATTTGACCGAGTAAAGTCGAAGTCGAAGAAATCGACAGTAAGTCGAAGAGGTCAACCGACAATAGGTCGATAGGTAGGTGCATGGCAATCGACTGAAGATGGAATGGAGGTCGACCAGTAAACCGACTTAGAGTCAACTGTAACAGAATCCTGAGATTCACAAGATTTTTAGCCAATGATCTGCGAGGACCTGTAACCATTTTTGGGGTGCCTTTCTTTAGGGTTTTTCCTACTGTAAAGCCTATAAATAAGGCGTGTTGTAATATTGTAAAAGAAAATATTTAGGGAAATCGTTTTAGAAGTTGTTGGTCATGTAGATGTAAGTTGAATTGGCTACAGGGTTGTTCTTGTGTAAAGCAAGAAGGTATGATGTCGATTGTGTATTAGGTGTAGACCAAGGTTAGGCATGTAACCTTTTATTTTAAAGGAAAAAGACAACAAGAGAGAAAAACGTTGAAGGAATGTTGGCTTTCCCGTTTGGGTTTCCAGGGTAAAATCTTTGTGTATTGTGTGTTTTCTTTGTCATTTACTTTCTTGATTAAATATTTCTTAATCTATTCTGCTAGGTTTAGTGTGGAAGTATTCCTCATTTCCTAACATGTGGTATCATAGCTTGGTTTAACAATGTTGTATCTGAACTAAAGCGTAGGTTTAGTAAGAGTCGTAAGTCAGAAATATTTAAAGAGTGTGCTTAAATAATGGCGAGTATCTCGAGAATAGATATCGAAAAAATTAATGGCTGGAATTTTGAGTTTTGGAAGATTAAAATTGAATATTTCCTTGTAGATTGAGAACAATGGGAAACAGTTTGTCTAGGCGCCATTCTGACAGGTATGACGAGGGAAGAATGGGAGAAACTCGAGAGAAGGTCAAGGAGTACAATTCAACTTTGTCTTACATATTCAGTATTGTTGAATGTCGCGAGTGAAGATTCAGCCAAGAAACTGTGGGACAAGTTGGGGAGCTTGTACCAGTCAAAATCCCTAGTAAATAAGTTGTTCCTTAGAAAGAAACTGTATATTTTGAGGATGAGTGAGGGAAATTCAGTGACTGAGCACTTAAATGTGTTTAATACTATAATAATTCAGTTATTTGTTGTGGATATTAAAATCACTGAGGAGGAGAAATGTGTTAGCCTATTATGTTCTGTGCCAGACTCCTAGGATAGCTTAGTCATGGCTATAAGGAGTAATTCAACCACATTAGCACTAGAAGATGTGGTTTCATATCTATTGTCAAAAGAAATGAGAAGGAATAACATGGAAGAATCGACCAAAGATGTGTTAGTGGTAAGAGGTTGACCAATTGACAGAGATAAAGGAAAATTCTCCGGTAGAAAGTCTAAGTTGAAAGGTAGATCTAAATCCTCAGTTTATTCTAAAACAAGAAGATGTTGGAAATGTAGTAAAGTTGGGCATTACAAAAGGAACTGCAAGTTGAAGGCAACAAAAGCTAGTACATGATCTGATGAGAAGAACTTGACTGAGAGAAAAATGACTCCAGATAAAGGAGGTGATGTGTACCTAGTGTCGACCAGTACATAGTCGGATCAAGATGTTTGGTTGATCGAATTAGGAACATCCTATCATATGACACCACATAGAGAATGGTTCTATGAATATGAATGATATGAAGAAGGAGATGTGTTCTTAAGGGAAAACTCGACAACCAAAATTTTTGGATAAGGAAGAGTTCAACTGACACTGTAGAATGGGAGGAATAGAACCATTCTAGGTGTGCTACACATTCTTGGTTTGGAAAGAAACCTGATATCCATTAGTAAGATGAGTGATACAAGGGTGCACACTCCATTTCAGAAGGATACGTGCAAGATGGTCAGAGGTGTGACGGTATTAATGAAAAGAGTTCAGATTGGAACCCTATACAAGTTATTAAGGAATGTTGACTCGAATGGATGCAACAACATCATTTTTCTTGAAGTTGACTCGACTGGGGCTGAGTCGATTAAACCTGACTCGACAAGTCCTCGTCAAAATTACCCGACCATGCTATGGCACAAGATGATGGGACATATTGGAGAAAAAGGAATTTGATTTATGCACAACAAAGGTATGGTCGAAGATTTTCCTGAATGTAATTTAAAATTCAACTTTTGTGAACATTGTATATATGGAAAACAAAGTCAGGTGAGGTTCCCATCTTGAGCAACAAGGGCAAAGGGGATTCTAGAATTGGTTCATAGTGATTTGTTTGGCTCTATTTCAGTGCCTTCACTTGGTGGATCCTTGTATTATGTCTCTTTCATAGATGATTTTTCGAGGAAGACGTGGATATATTTCATGAGGAAGAAATCATAGGTTTTCGATAAATTCAAAGAGTTTAAATCTCTTGTAGAAAACCAGACAGATAAGAAGATTAAGGTGATGAGAACTGGAAATGATGGTGAATTTTGTGCAAAGGAATTTGATCATTTCTGCAAGTAGTGTGGCATATCACACCAAAATACCACACCATATACCCTGCAGAAAAATGGAGTTGTTGAGAGAATGAATAGAACATTGATGGACAAGGCAATGAGCATGATCAGTGGTGTTGGGATCGCACAAAAATTCTAGGCAAAGGCAGTCGACACTGCAAAATATCTGGTGAATATGTCTCCTTCATCAGTGCTAGTCGATACGACTCCACATGAGGTATGGTCCTGTAATAAGACTTTGGTTTCACATCTCAAAGTATTTGGTTGTGATGCGTTTGTGCATGTTCCCAAGGAAAAGAGGAGCAAGCTCGATAAGAAGGCATTCAAGTGTATTTTACTTGGATACGAAGAAGGAATAAAAGGATATAAGCTCTGGGATATTGCATCAAATAAAATAGTGTACAGTCAAGATGTGGTCTTCAGAGAAGTCGGAAGGAAGTTCGAGTTTGAAGTGATGGTTCAAATAGAGAATAATCCAGAGAAGATGTGGTTTGAACTGCGGAACGAAGAAGGTGATTCAAATGAGTCGATTGAATCAGATGAAAAGGTGGAAAAACTTACCCTGGTTGTAAGGAGGTCGGAATGAGTAAGAAAATCAGTTGAAAGGTATAATCCTCCCGACTTTCATTATGCATTTGTGTTAACTTCCACTAACGTAGAGTCCAAGTCAGTCAGGGAGGCAGTCGACTTAGCAGAGGGAAACTCTGGAAGGATGCCATGGGCGAAGAGATGGAATCCTTGCATCAGAATGAGACATGGGATTTAGTCGAATTACCGAATGGAAGAAAGATCATTGGTAGCAAGTGGGTATTCAATAAGAAAATGATCGTCGCAGGTCAAGTCGAGAAATTCAAAGCTTGACTGGTAGCGAAAGGATATTCCCAAGTCAAAGGAGTCGATTTCGGTGAGAATTTTTCCCCTATTGTAAAACTAACTTTCATTAGAGTACTAATGTCTTTGGCTGAAGCATTTGATATGGAAATAAAACAGATGGATGTAAGGACAATGTTCCTACATGGGGACCTGGAATAATAAATCTACATGAAACAGCCTGAAGGATTTATAGTAAGGGGCAAGAAAGATTTGGTGTGCAAATTGAAAAGATCCCTTTATCGTCTAAATCAATCACCAAGGATGTGGTATCAAAAGTTCGACACATACATCCTTAGTTTAAGATTTGTGAGAAGCAAAGTTGATCACTACATATATTCCATAGAAGAAGGTGTGTGGTTCATATATGTAGAATTGTATGTCAGCAACATGTTGTTGATTGGAAACAACATGAACGCAATAAAGGAGGTGAAGAAGCATCTATCCTCCAAGTTTGACATGAAGGATCTTGGTGCAGCAAACTTCATTCTAGGAATGGATATCAAGAGGGATCAAGCAACTAGAAATCTCTGGTTGAACCAGAAGAAGTATATTGAAATAGTCTTGAAACATTTCAACATGTAGGATTGCAAACATGTGAAGGTGTCAATTATTGTGGGAGAAAGGCTAACTGTTGAACAGTGTCCAAAGACACGAGAGGAAATAGAGGACATGGCACGTGTTCCTTATGCAAGTGTTGTTGGTAGTCTAATTTATGTGATGGTATTCACTCGACCAGACATTGCCCATGCAGTGGGAGTGTTGAGTAGATACATGTCGACATTTGGAAATGAGCACTGGACAATTGTCAAGAGAGTATTCACATATTTGTGTGGCACAAAATGCTATGTTATATGCTACCAAGGAAAACCTAGAGGTGACAGTGAATTAAATGTACATGGCTTTGTCAATGTCGACTAAGCTGGAGATCTGGATCATCGAATGTCGATCAATGGATATGTGTTTGAGATGTTTGGGGGAGCAATCAGTTGGATGAGTAAGCGACAGGCAGTCGTAGCCTTGTCAACAACAGAAGCTCAATACATGGTCGCAACTCATGGAAGCAAAGAAGCAGTATGGTTGTAAAGGTTGTGTTCTGGAATCGGGTTTGAGAAGAGAGATATGAAGATAAGTTGTGATAGTCAAAGCACAATATTTTTGGCAAAGAACCCAGCTTATCATGCCAAGACTAAGCACATTGATGTACGATACCATTTCATGAGAGATGTGGTGGAAAGCAACAAGGTGTTGTTGGAGAAAGTAGACACGTTGGAAAACATACCAGACTCTTTGACCAAGTCTATGAGTGTCTGTGAACGAGAGTTCAGAAATCTCTCGCTTTTGGCAAAGAAGAAAACAAGTGGGAGAATTTTAGGTTTTTATATTATTAGCACTGAAATTCTAATCGAGGTGGATTAACTGACAATAAAATTCGAAGGTTGAGGTGGTTCGACTGAGTAAAGTTGAAGTCGAAGAAATTGACAGCAAGTCGAAGAGGTCAACCAACAAGAGGTCGGCAGGCGAGTGCATGACAACCGATTGAAGATCAAATGGAGGTCGACTAGTAATCGACTGGTAAACCGACTTAGAGTCAACTGTAAAAAAATCCTGAGATTCACGGGATTTGTAGCCAATGATCTGCGAGAATCTATAACCATTTTTTGGGTGCCTTTCTTTAGGGTTTTGCCTATTGTAAAGCCTATAAATAAGGCATGTTGTAATGCTGTAAAATAAAATCTCTAGAGAAATAGTTTTAGGGGTTGTTGGCCATGTAGATGTAAGTTGAATTGGCTACAGGGTTGTTCTTGTGTAAAACAAGAAGGTATGATGTTGATTGTGTCTTGGGTGTAAACCAAGATGAGGCATGTAACCTTTTTATTCTGAAGGAATAATACAACAAGAGAGCAAAACGTTGAAGGAATGTTGATTTTCCCGTTTGGGTTTCCAGGGTAAAATCTATGTGTATTGTGTGTTTGTTTTGTCATTTAATTTCTTGATGAAATCTTTTTTCTTCTCTTCTGCTAGGTTTAGTGTGGAAGTGTTCCTCATTTCCTAAAACCTTTCCCCATGACAAACCAAGAATGAGAAAGAAGAGTGAATGAGAGGGAACAACTACAAAAATAATTTTGAGTAATAATGATTGGCCAACCAATTGAACCCCAAATAACTCATAGGCAAGATTTAAATAGAAAAATGCCCAAGACACAACGTGGTCTCCCCAAGAGACTCGCGTGCCCCCTCATTTGCCCCCCAAACACAAACATGGGTAAAAAATAATTAAAAAATAAAGGCTTATCCCCTTAGCTTCCCCCTCTCTCGTGGAATCATAGCCCCCTATAACTCGTGTCCTTTTCCATGTCACAACCAACGATGTATTTTATTATTTACAATGTTCAAAGTATTACATTTTCTAGGCACTCCAACCCCTTTCAATTGTTCGAGCACTCTGACCTTTCATCAGATGAACAAAATACATTATAAATTTGGGGACTCAAAACCAGTGTATTACATTCCTCTCCCCCTTATTTTGGCATTGTCCTCAGTGCATATATATAAAACATAAATCAAAATTTCAAAATTTCTCAAAAATTTGGGGGTATTATACCTACATGGCATCTTCGTGCTCCCAAGTAGAATCTTCAGGATCGTAGTAGGTCCACTAAACTTTTACCAATTCTATGACTCGATTCCATAGCACTTTGAATTTTTTTGTTCAATATGTGCATCGACTGGACCTAAAAGTCTCATTTGGGCTCCATCTGAATCAAATGTCAATCAATAACATGGTTAGGATCATGCACATACTTTTTCAACAAA
The DNA here is from genome assembly GCA_009831015.1 of Picea engelmannii. Taxonomy (NCBI): domain Eukaryota; kingdom Viridiplantae; phylum Streptophyta; class Pinopsida; order Pinales; family Pinaceae; genus Picea; species Picea engelmannii. Next base: position 236,652 of record ML794731.1, on the reverse strand, counting down.
GATACATGAAATACATTATGCACATACATGGAAGCATGCGATGCAAGCATTTATGCATCTGGCCCTATTTTGTCCAATATCTCAAATGGACCATAGAATCTAGTTGTTATCTTCGTACAACTGCCCAACTTCAATGAACTCTTCTTGGGCTTCACTTTCAAAAGCACATGCTCTCCCACTTTAAATTATCTAGTTGTCATGTTTGTATATGTATAACTCTTCCATCTCTCTTTTGTTGCCTTCAAATTCTGCTTAATTTTAACCATTTGGTCTTCCATGTCCTTAAGCAATTCTAGCCTAAGTATTACTCTGTCTACTAGGTTGTCCCAACTCACTAGGTATTGCGTTTTCTACCATACAAAGCTTCAAATGGGTTAATCTTTAATGAAGCTTGATACCCCTTATTATAGGCAAACACAACCAAATGCAAGTAATATTCCCACTTAGATAGCTTATCTAACACATACATTCTTAACATATCTTGAATTACTTGGTTGACTCTCTCTATCTACCCATCTAACTGTGGATGGTATGTTGTGCTAAAATTCAGATTTGTACCAAATCCTTTAAATAATCCCCTCCAGAAATTTGAAGTAAACTTTGTATCTTTGTCTGAGACAATTGTCTTAGGTCTTCCATGCAACCTAACAATTTCCCTCATGTAAATTTCTGCAATATTAGTTGTTGTATGAGTCATTTTTACAGAAAAACAATGAGCAACCTTTGTCAATTTATCTACCACTACCATTATTGAATGATGTTGCCTTGTTGTCCTAAGCAACTTAGTAATAAAGTCAATGGTTATTGTTGACCACTATTTTGGTCCACAATTCTTAGTCAGTGAAGCATTGTCAGGATCCCCCCTCAATTATATTGTCTCACAAACTCGACAGTGATTATATAGCTTGCAAATAATTGCAAGGCATACTAAAAACTTATTATGATAAATATAATTAGTAGGTGGGACCCCCTTAAAAGAGAAAACAAGTGAAGAGTTTATTGTCAATTACTCCTAAGATGATAGCACATGTGTAAAAATTTCAAAGGGATAATCTACGTTATGAAATGCATGACAATATTTTCATTTCTCTAGCTTTATTATGAGGTACGCTTTAGCTTGGTTGCATGCAGTATTTAAAGATTGATACTGGTATGAAGAAATACATGTTTTCAAAGGTATAAGATGTTTATCACCACATGGTATTGAAATCTAAAAACATGTTCTACTGCAAAAGATATATATATATACTCAAGCATTGAAGTTTCATTATAAGCCCAACATTTACTTAATGAAATCGATACCAATTCACAAGATTACTACAACAGTTTTGATTATATGGGTCGAAGATGAGAACATTTGATTGTATTCAAAGATATAACCAATTAAAAAAAGATTTGGTTTGTTTCCTATTATACATATAGGACCAACCCCCCTCATTGTTCCACTGTCCAGACATTATTTCACAAAGTCCCAAATCATGCATCATTTAAATATTCATTTTTCCCCCTATTGTATAAATAGATAATGGTTATAAGAAAGAATATGTATTGGCACTTTTTGCATATATAGTTTGAAGCTTGGTTGGTATAAGGCATAAAGATTGTGGAAATAGTATAAGCAAACTAATTATATTTGGATTATGAACATGCATCATACACTCCTATCATTTAATTTCATTTTTCAAACATTACAAACCCCTTAAGCTCTCCCAAATTCATTATTATTCCCATGTTCTAAGTCATTATTAGTTTGTGGAGATATAAAGGATGTTTTTTTTGCAAAGATGTATAATTACAAGAGAATATTGAAATAAAACAAATAAGAGATATGTAGAGGATTCCCACCTATTAATTATTATTTATTATTATCCTTTATCGTTATTTAATAAAATTGTCCTACTTAATTAAATTTATGTAGCCTTTTGACTAAAAGGTAGTTTAACTACTTGAACTACCTCATTCAAGAATAAGAATAAAAGGAGAAGGCAAGGAAGGACAAAGGAGGGAATTTTTTTTATGAGAGGTATGCAAAGAACTGAGTGAGGTTCATTATTTTCGTCATTCATCCTCCATTCATCTTCAACCGGGGATTTGATTATCTATTGATAGCAGGGGCATCTTGCAAAGTGGCAGAAGGAACAAGCAAGGTTGAGTTTTAACGGTGTTCTTGAGGTAATTGTTTATGTGTTAAGTTTGTTATGTGAAAAGTCTGAAATATTTCAGTACTAATCAGTTTTCTTGTATGCAGATGGCAGCCTTGAGCTTCATCGTCATTGTTATGTTCAATGTTCGAGATTTTGCTTCCTCTTCTTTATGTGCTTGGCTATTCTATTGTATGATGATAAATTCCATCTAGAATAGTTAGAGACAACATTGGTCCGAATTCTCGTAGGGATTCGAAAGAATAAAAAAAATCTATTAAAGTGTATGGGAATATATATTTTAATAAAGATCAATTTTTTAACTCTCGAATTATTTCTTTTTGCTTTTTCTAGTTATTTATTTTATTCTATTTTTACATTATTCAATAAACACAAAAATGCAATCTTTTTCTTTCTTGTATTTATTAGTTTACCTTTTCACTAATTGAAATATTAAAATAAAATAAAAAAGATCCATTTCATTTATTTCATTATCATTTATTTAAAAACATTAAAACTAAAAAACTGCAATTTACTTCGTTTATGTTAATTAGTTTTAACCATTTCTTTCTTTTGCTCACTAATTTAACCTTTTACTAATTACATATTTTAAAGAAAACACAAAATATCAAAACAATGTTAATGTTATTAAATTAATTTCAATACAAATAATTTCTTTATTTTCTTTTTGTTTATTAAGTAGTTTACCTTTTTGTTTTATCAATTACAATATTTAAAAGAAAACAAAAGATTCAATTCATTATGTTAAATACTTTAAGGTTTTTTCTTGTCAATATTAACTAATTTAGTTTTAGCTTGTCTAATTTTATTTATTTTTAGTTTTGCACTTGTATTATTAATTTACACTAACTTTTATTTCATTACATTTCACATATAAAAGCAAAATATAAATATTATAAAGTTGTAAAATATATAAAAATTAAATATTTACAAAATCATAAATACAAGTTCATGCTTAGAATCTTAGTTTTAGGGTTTAATGTGTTTTTCTTCAGGGGATTTAAACTTAGAGTGGCATTCTCGTCTCTTTCCACCTATCCTCACGGGAGGCTAGGATGTTGGTATTGAAACTTCCCAGTTTTGGCATCAATATATACCACTTCTCATTTCTTCTCTGAAATTGGAAATGGATGTAGCAAACATGTTGGGTGTCTATGCTCGGCCACTCTCTGGCATTCCATACATATAGCAATATAATAAGCAATATCTTTTTTCATTTATGGCCAAAAGAATTGGCTTGTTATTGTTGCGATTTTTTATGGTAACCAGGATGTTCGGCATATGGAACATTATGCATTTCTTTTAATACCAAATTCCTAAGTTCTCTGGAACTAGGAACATAAATTCTATTTTTATGCATAAATAATCCATCTTCCTTCATCTCATACTCTTTAATTTTTTGATGTACATTTTCCTTCTGTAAACCTTCTTTTACGTATAGGTAATGCTGGTTTGTAATAGCAGCCTCTAAAATTCTACTCTTCAAATCTAAATGATGCATATTAATGGTTGCAACATGCATGAGATGTACCCTTCTGTTGAGTGCATCAACAACTTTGTTTTCTTTTCCCTTGATATGCTTGATGTCAAATTCTTACTCACTTAAAAATTTCAGCCATCTTGTTTGCCCTACATTCAAAGGTGGTTGCTCAAAAAGATATTTCATACCACTATGATCTGTTCTTAATTAAAATCATTCCCCATGAGGTAATGCCTCTACATATTCAGTGCATGAACTATGGCAGCAAGCTCCAAATCATGTGTGGCATAATTTCTCTCATGTTCTTTAAGCTTTCTGGACTCATAACTAATGTCATGTCCATTTTGAGTGAAGAATCCACAAAGTCCTTCTTTGCATGCATCTGTACATACCAAAAAATTCTCATTTGGGCCAGCAATCTTTAAAATAGGTTCATTAATAAGAAATTCTTTCAACAAATCAAAAAATTATCTTCACACTTTGTTGTCCATTCAAATTTAATTCCCTTATTTTGCAAAGAAGTGATGGGATGAGCAATCTTAGAAAATCCTTCTATAAACCTCGTGTAGTATTCGGCTAATCCCATAAAATATCTGACTTCTTAAACATTCCTTGGTGATGGCCATCCTCTAATGGTTTCAATCTTCTCTGGATCCACTGTTATGCCTTGTTCTAAAATGATGTGCCCCAAATAATGGATATGTTCTTGGTAAAAAGAACACTTGATTAGCTTGGCATACAATTGATGTTCCCTTAGAACTTGTAGCACTAACCTCAAGTGATGTTCATGCTCTTCCTCGGACTTAGAATAGATAAGTATGTCATCCAAGAACACAATGACAAGCTTATCTAGATAATTTCTTAATATGGCATTCATTAGGCACATAAAGACAACTGTTGCATTGGTCAATTCAAATGGCACCACTACAAATTCATAATGTCCACACCTGTTTCTAAAGGTTGTCTTACTAATGTCATCTTCCTTAATTCTTATTTGGTGGTATCCTGATCTCAAGTCTATCTTTGAAAATATATTTTCTCCACTTAGCTAATCAAAGAGGTCATTAATTATGGGTAGAGGGTATTTGTTTTTCACATTGGCTTATTCAGCTATCTAAAGTCAATACATGGCCCTAATATTCCATCCTTCTTTTTAACAAAGAGTATTGGTGCTCCCCAAGGTGAAACACTTGGGCGTATGTACCCTTTATTCAACAATTCTTCCAGATGCATTTGTAATTATTTTAATTCTGATGTACTCATTCTATAAGGAGTTTTTGATATTGAGGAAGATCCTAGTACTAAATAAATAAAGAAATTTGTCTCCCTCTTTGGTGGCAATCTTGGTTTTTCTTGGAATACATCTTCAAACTCTTGCAATACTAAAAAATCTTCAAGGCTTGGCCCTTTTGTCTTTTCTGCTTCCTCCATATGAGTTGCATACAATTGACATCCTTTCCTGAAATATCTCTTCACCTGTAAGGAAGAAATCTCCCTTATAGAAATGGGTCTTGGAATTCCTTTCACAATGCTTTGTTTTCCTTCTTTATCAAGGCATGTAAATGTCTTGTTATGACAATCTGGGACAAATTGATGTTTGTCCAACCAATCCATTCTGATTTGGATATCATAAGATCATAATGGTATGATATTCAAATCAACAACTGTATTTACTCCATTCAGATTTATTGGACAACCTCTAACTATCTCATTGATATTTTTGTTGGTTCCAATGGTTAGCTGAACGAAACTTGATTTTTCAAGCTTACTCTTCTCCAAATGAAATATATCCACTACTTTAGGATCAATGTAACTATGGCTTGCTCCTGAATCAATCAAAATAGAAATAGGTTGATTAATGATCTTACCTTCCACCTCAATCATATGGGATTAGTGTTCTGCTTGTCGATCTTCCAAGGCTACATATATTCTTGGAATATTTATGCCCATGTCTTATACTATTGTAGCCTCTTGGATGTTGTGCAAGGTCTTCATTTTTCCTTCTATGTGAGGGAAATCCTTGTACATGTTATCTCCTTTGCATCCCCAACATTTGATTGGTGGTCTTCCCCTTTTTCCCAAGGAGTCCTCCCTCTTGGATTCATTCTCAGCAGATCGATCTTGTTGATTTTTATTAGGATTGTTTCTATTGGAAGGAGGTTTGAATACCTTCCTTCTCTGATCAAATTTCACCCTCTTCTTATCCTTCCAAGACTTCTGCAAAGATTCTCCACCCTTTCCTTGCTCATACAAGTACTTATCCTTTCTAATGGTCTCTGTCAAAGTTCTAGGTTCATCATATTGAATCTTCTCTTTATAAAAAAATGGAAGTCTACTCAAAAACCTATGTATCTTCACCTTCCCATCCCTTATAAACCCTACATACTTAAGCAATCCCCAAAAAAAAACATATTCTCCCAAGGTCATGCTTCCCAACCAGAGTTCAAATAACTCTTGCATCTTCTTATCATAGTAGTGCTCTGAAAGATATTCCTTCTGAAAATATCTCTTGAACTACTTCCAAGTGATTATGTTCTCATTAATGTGCTCAACTTTCTTCAACTGATCCCACCACATAGCAGCTTTTCAATGCAAATGGTATGTGGCAATTCTAGCTTCTAGATTAGATGAATAGTTGTGCAATTGAAAATAATTCCTTATTTCAAGCAAACAGGCTTCAACATTATCTTCCCTTTCTCTTTCACCATCAAAGGATGGTGGCTTCAGCTTCCTCAACTCTCCTTGCAAACCATCCATCTCATATCTTCTTCTTTGATGCCTAACATGAGACACTTCTGGACTGTTTTTTGAATCTTCAGATGCATAAAAATTCCTAGTTGATTAAGGAGGTGAGTGATGTCTATGACCATGTCTTTTGTAGTTATCTCTTCTTTCACGTTGTCTGCCTTCTTCCTCCTGGCTTGAGCCTCATCCATTATTTGCTTGCCTCTACAATTGATTTTTAATATTAGACGTGTCTTCCATGGAAGATATTTTAAGCCTCATCCATTAGAGTCTACTATTTAACTCTGCACTTCCATTCTCAAGCTTCCCATAGTCTCCTCCAATGTTGTTGGCTCCATTCTACTCATGTGTCCATTAGATTCTATCACTACATTACTAACATTGATATGTTGGCATTTGGCTTCTCTCTCATGACTAAAGGCTACTCCCATATCTTTCATGACTCTAATATGAAATCTTGTCTTGAATTGATATGCTCATACCTCTAATTTTGCAAAATGTGTAAGCAACCATTTTTTTTAGAATTATACATATTATAGAATTTTTGTTAATTAATGTTATAGGTCATTTTTCTGCTCAAATCATGAAGAATTAAATCACATTTATCTCAATTATACTAATTCTGGGTTATTCTCCTCTAAATCAGTTTTCTAATCACTATTATTGTGCCTCGATCTGATCTCTGAGATGAAAGTTATGGCTTCCTGGAAAATCCACTTTTACCCCATTTATACACTTTCTCCACTGATGCAATTTTACTAGAAGGTCAACTTCTATCAACTATAGAAGAAAATCCACAAGGAAAAAGAAAAAAATTGTATGGGATACTAATAATAATCATAATGGTGAACACACAAAAACCTTCATATTTTCCATCTGTTTCTCTAGTAAGATTCTACAACAATCTGGAATCTGCAACTTTGTCCTTTTTACAAAAAAATTCCAAACTTAGAACTTTTAGAAAAACTGGCTATCTTTCAATTTGTGCACTTCTGAAAAATTTCACTAAACCAAAGTTAATTATCTTGATGATTATGTAAAATTTTGAGTATATAATTTTTTCCAATTTTGTGATCTAGGGTCACTTTTCCTCTGAAAATCTCAAAAATCCCCAAAACATGGTCTGGAATAGTGGATTTTGGCCTATTTTAGCATCCCCATTTCAATCCCCTTAAAATTTATTCAATTCTTTCATGAGTTATTTCCTTATATGCTTTTTGGACTCTCTCCAATAATTTCATCTTAATTTGGATCTTTTCCAATGATCTAGACCTAAATATTTTAAAACCACTATTTTGCAGTTTTTGACAAATTCATGCCAAAATGGACAGTGCCCCTCTCTGGAACTTTTAAGCCCTCCTCTCAACGAAAAAAACCTAGAAGTTTCATCTCAATTTGACTTAACATTCTCTAGTTGTTGCCAAAATAATAAAATGGCTCCAGACTTAGTTTGTTTTTTTAGAAATTATAGGACAGTCTTTCCTACGTGGCAATCTACTGACGTGGTTGATGATGTGGCACTGACATGGCATTGATCACTAATCCATATATCATCAGGGATTGCTTCCCCTTCTCGCTTTTATACGCCTCCAATCTGGTTCGACCATCGAGCCACCCCATGCAAACCTCCATCCAATCTCTCGCGATCGAACGAGAGTTCGATCCAGGCCACCAATCGCTTCGCGTAATCTTCCCTACAACACTTTCCAACTGACTATGGTCTGGTCCAGTCCACCGACCCACCGAATTTCCCACATAATCTTTCATACAACACTTGCCAATCGACTCTGGTTCGGTCTAGTCCATCGGGCCACCGAGCACCGCACAAGTCTTCTATCCAGCTCCCTGTTAACTTCGATTTGGTGAACGACATTTCTCATGTGTCTGGACCTCCACACCACTCTTCCCATGACACATGGAAGTGAAATGGACCTATCACGGGTTGACAGCTGGCAGGTACAGTAGACTACTTGGCACTTACTCGCATACAGACTGGGTGATGATGTGGCAATAAAAAAATTAGACCAGGCACAAGCTCTGGATGGTTCCATAGTTCTCTTTCATACACAATAAACAAAGGATCAATTTTGATTCTAAATCGGTCATGCAATCCTTCCTTGATGTATGTGGGATAAAGAAATGATACATATCACAGATTAATAGTGGGGGTCCATGCGAGGGATAGATCGACGATTGTTGTGCGTTGTCTCTCCAAAAGGAATAATTGTCGATTATGAAGCCCAAATTGTGAAAGAGAGAGCTTGCTGGAATTCCAAGTCCATAGAGGTTAACTTGGAAACGGTTTCCATGGTTAGAAAGACAGGGTTAAACTACAAACTTCTACCCTTCAATGTTGTTCCATAGCAATTTATTAATTTCTCTCTAAAGAAACTCATCCAAACACTTGTGTCTTGTCATGTAGCAGGCCCTTGAAGGTATGATGTTGTAACCTACATCTATGATACCACTTGTAACAAACAAAAAACAACAAACCAAAAAAATTATCACATGTTATTGCTCTAAGATCGATTTGAAACATACTCATTGCCTGGGTACCTCGAAATTCACCATCTTGGACTGATTTTGAATTTCTGATCCTAATTAATTAATAAAGAAGCATAAAAGATACACATGAGATTCATGCTACACCATAAAATAAATGAACAATATGTCATGCACAACATTAACTAGCAAGAAGGCACACCATAACTACATATCTCAGAGATAATAATTAATACACAACGAAAAATAAATATACAAGTAGAGAAACACATGACAAAGTGCACTTATCTTTAATTAAACCAATCACCAACTGGTTGCAAATATTGAATTTTCCACCTAACCTTAACCATTGTTGTTCTAAATCTCAACAACATGTCACCCCCAATCAGGGGCTATGAATCCACATGGACCGTTCTCGGATCGACACTCTATTTCCCAATCCATTCAGCAATCAAGCTCTCACAGATTTCTCAAAACACACAACAATCCGAGTTTTCCAACTCTCTTTCACTTCAACGTGCACCACCCAACAAAAATGAACCCCCGTCACTACCATGCAGTCCCTCAGGTTGTCCACCTCTTTCCTGTTGATGATTACAGCTGCGTGAGACATCCTCCAGGACACAGATTGATCAAGACGACCTGAGAGAGAGCCCATGAGTTGGGTGTGCCCATGAGATGGGTATGTGGCTCCTATCTGAGACAGAACTAGTATATTGACCTCCTCTGTGCAGAGAGTTGAGATAATACTCCAAATGATTCTCTTATGTAACACAATGAGAAAGAAGATCTGTTGAGTGGGGCGTGCCTATGGCTGAGCACAGGTGAACGTGTGAAATCCCATGAGATGGTTTCATCGTTCTGAGACAGAAATGAAACGATGTATTAGCCTCCTCTGAGCAAAGAGTTGATATGATGAAATCCAGATGACCCTCCTATGTAACACAGTGAGAAAGAAGATCTGTTGAGTTGGATGTGTCTTGGATGAGCACAAGTGAACGTGATCCTAGTGGCTGAGCACTAGTGAGTGTGGTTCTCTTGTGAGACGTAGTAAGATAGAGAGACATCATTGTAGTTGAGCACAGATGGATGTGCCCCTAGTGGTTGACCACTAGTGGGTGTATAAGATCCCTTGCTATATTGTTCAAGAGTCAGACTTACATGTAACCCTAATTGTTATTTAAAGGGTACAGGTTGGCCCCACCTTAATGTAAAAGATAATTAATGTAACAGATAATTAATATGGTAATTATTAATTATATTATAAGTTATTGAGTTCGGCCCTATTGTGCCAACAGACACTTTTGTTGGCAGATTCGGTCTAATATAAATAAAGGTAAATTCCCCATTGAGGAATCATACCACAAGTGTGAGTTTGGAAATTTCAGCAAACACTTGTTCTTGGGAAAAGTGCTCACCTCTCTTGGGCGCTAGGTTTATAGGGTTTGTGAGCACCCTTTTGTGTGCTAGGTGTTTATGGTGGTGGAGGTATTTCTCTTGAAGAATATAGCAAATGATTCGCTGGGTTTTCTTCCCTTGTTGAGAAGGGTTTCCCAGGATACTTCTTGTGTACTTGTGCATGGTGTTTCTTCTTGTGATCTTGGTTGCTGCAACAAATTGTTTATGGTTTAAGTAAAATGCTAAAATGGAATGAACTTCATGCTTAAGCCTAGCTTATTGAAAAATCAACATGGTATCAAAGCATAGGTCTTGAAGAACCCATTGCACAAGCATCTACCAGTCATCTTCTCATTTATGCAGAACCGTACGACCCTCCTAAGGTTTCCAAAAAATCTGCATGGCCCTCCTTTCCGAGGTGTTCCAGCCCTTAATACTTGGACATTGGGGCTGAAAATTGGACAGGAGGGTATGGCCTCCTTCATCGCACCTCCGGAAGCTCTTAAAGTGAAATTCCGAGAATTTTTTATTTTTGGCCCTAGGGTTTCTAGGGTTTCGCAAATTTCTGCAGATTTATGGTTTTTAGGGTTTTTGCAGCTCTTTGAAGAAGCCTTCAAGATTACATGTGTTCTTCTGAATTTCAAGGATTAATGTTGGCAGTCATAAGCCCAACAAAACCTAAGGTTTCTAGCCTATCCTAGCAGTTAGGTTTTCTAGCCCAGTTGACAAGGGTTTGTGAAAAATCTAAAATTATGATGAACAGAACTATGATGGAAGATAAGCTTGATGAATCAAGCAACTTCAAAGTTCTTGGAAGACAAGACTTCAGAGGAAGGCTTATTGTGGGTGATACAAAAAGGTGACACTGTGAATACCTTCTTCATGAAGATGTCAGAGGACAAAATTCATCCAGGTGTCATTGGAGAAATCATATCAGCACCCTCAGGTATGCACTTGTATATATATATATTATTTGTATCATTGTCATGAGGGTAATTGCAGGAGGAAGGAACCTTTTGTTGAAGTCATGGATCCAGAGGAATCTAAGTGCATTCAGAGGAACAACACACTGGAAGTGAAGACTCCGGGTTTGATTGTTGTAATTATCATTCCTCTAAACTATATTTCTAAAGTTTGCTACATTACAAGTAGGTGTTGTAGCTATGACAACAATCCTTAAATTGTTTTGATTCTAGAGATGTACTCATTATTATCCTTTAGGAGATATTCTTGTGTTGGTTCCTTTTTTTTTCTTATTCCAGACAGGTTAACAACAAAGGAAGATGTTTGTCCTTCATAGGGACTCACTTGACTCAGAGGGAGTCAAAATTATTTGAGAAAGAGGAAGAATAGAACCATCATTGAGGCAACCAATGAAATAATGCATGATCAGAATCTTTCTATGATTCTATGGGCAGAAGCATGCATGACACAGTATATGTTCAGAACAAGAGTATTCACTGGACTTTGAAAAACATAACTCCCGAAGAAGCCTTCACCAGAGTGAAGCCTCAGATTGAACACTTCAGGATATTTGGGTGCCCAATGTATTTTCATGTATCTAAAGAGAAGAAGTCCAAGCTAGACCCTTTAGGGAGAAAGGATACATTTATGGGATAACAATGAATCTTATAAGACATTCCAAATCGACATCCCTGGTCAGAGACAGATTGAGACAAGCAGAGATTTCGTCCTTGAAGAAGAGATAGCCTTTCAAAGATCCATAGAATCTCATATGGAGATTGACATTGAGACAATACCTTGTCCCCCTTCAGCAATTCAGAGGGAGACAGACATTATTCCAGCTGATCCAATTGCTCCAGTTGATATGTCCAGAGATATTGCAGTAGGGCATAAATGGCCTACCTAGGTTCGATAAACTCTACAGGAGGCAGAGGAACACACAAGCCCCTCAAGGCACATCCAGAGAAAGTAAAGAAATTTTTGAGCTATTCTTCATCCATGAGCCACATCATTGATTCTAAGCCTTCTTAACATGAAGAAGTAACAGGTGAACAGGTATGGCAAGTTTCCATGACAAGAAGAATACCAGTATACCTTAAAGAATGATGTATGAGATATTGTTCAGAGACCAGAAGGGAAGTCTGTGGTGACTTCCAAGTGAATATATAAGATCAATCATGCAGCTAATGGAAGTGTCGAGAAATACAAAGTGAGATTTATAGCCAGAGAATTCCCACAAAAAGAGGGAGTTGTCTATGATTAGACACTTGATCTAGTAAGCTCGATACACTTCCATCCGTACCACCATCCATGAGTTGGAACTCACATCAGATGGATGGATTCTTGATGAGTTGGGCTTCAACAAGAGTGTTGCTTATCCAAACCTACATTATTACATTGTTGGTGACGAGAGTCTGATTTTGGTGACTTATTCAAAAAGCCGTGTTATTAGATACAAGTAAGCCTTGAATTCTGATTTCGAGATGAAGGATCTGGGTATAATGCACCACTTCTTGGGACAAGAAGTATGATAGAGGACCGATGAGATTTTCCTAAGTCAAGGAAAATATACAGTGAAGATATTCGGTATGACAGAAGTGCAAATCCATGCCTACGCCGATGATGATGGATTTGAAGAAAATAAATGATGATGATTCAGACAAGATTGATCCACAACTGATTGGATCACTGATGTATCTGGTTAATACCAGACCTAATTCATGCTATGCAGTGAATGGACTTAGTCAATTCATGAGTCAGACGAGACAGGCCCACTGGATAGAATTAAAGCATGTGTTGAGATATATATGAGGCATAGTTGGATATGGCATGAGATATGCCTCCAATGTGGACTTTACTTTGCAGGGATATGTCGATATAGATTGGGTAAAGAGTACAGTGGACTGAAAGATCACATCTAGTTGTTGTCTTATCTTGGAGTTTGCCATGATTTCCCGATGCAGCAGGAAGCAAAGCTCTGTGGCCTTGAGTACCGCAAAAGCAGAGTATATAACATTAAGTGTGTGAAGCAGTGTGGCTTCACAAACTTCTGACAAAATTACTTGATCATGAGATCGATTCTATGATTATAACCAGAGCTATGTGAAGCTCTTTGAGAACCCTGTGTTTCATGATAGATCGAAACACGTTGAGATAAAATATCATTTTTCAGAGACATGATGCAGAGGAAATCATTACACGTGCAGTACCTTCCTACACATGAGCAGATTACAGACATCTTCACCAAACTATCTTGGTGAAGAATACCTCTCTAGCTGAGAGGAAGTGTTGATGACTACAACCAAGACAAATTTTGAGTACTTCCATGAGAGACTTGACCTGATGGAGAATGCCTCCCTAGATGAGAGGGAGTGTTGATGATTACAGTTGTGTGAGACATCCTCCAGGACACAAACTAATCGAGACGACCTGAGAGAGAGCCCATGAGTTCGATGTGCCCATGAGATGGGTATGTGGTTCCTATCTGAGACAGAACTTGAATGTTTACCTCCTCTGTGCAGAGAGCTGAGATGATACTCCAGATGATTCTCTTGTGTAACGTAGTGAGAAAGAAGATCTGCTAAGTGGGACATGCCTGTGGTTGAGCACAGGTGAACGTGTGAAATCCCATGAGTTGGGTGCATCGTTCTGAGACAAAAATGAAACGATGTATTAGCCTCCTCTGAGCAAAGAGTTGAGATGATGAACTCCAGATGACCCTCCTATGTAACGCAGTGAGAAAGAAGATCTACTGAGTTGGACGTGCATGTGGATGAGCATAGGTGAATGTGATCCTAGTGGCTGAGCACTAGTGAGTGTGGTTATCATGTGAGACGCAGTGAGATAGAGAGACATCCTTGTGGTTGAGCACAGATGGATGTGCTCCTAGTGGCTGAGCACTAGTGGGTGTATAAGATCCCTTGCTATATTGTTCAAGAGTCACACTTACCTGTAACCCTAATTGTTATGTAAGGGGTATAGGTCGGCCCCACCTTAATGTAAAAGTTAATTAATATGGTAATTATTAATCATATTATAAGTTATTGAGGTCGGCCTGTTGTGTCAATAGACACTTCTATTGGCAGATTCAGACTAATATAAATAAAGGTAAATTCCCCATTGAGGAATAATATCACAAGTGTGAGTTTGGAAATTTCAGCAAACACTTGTTCTTGGGAAAGGTGCGCACCTCTCTTGGCTGCTAAGTTTCTAGGGTTTGTGAGAAACCTTTTGTGTGCCAGGTGTTTATGGTGGTGGAGATCTTTCTCTTTAAGAATATAGCAAAGGATTGGTTGGGTTTTCTTCCCTTGTTGAGAAGGGTTTCCCAAGATACTTCTTGTGTACTTGTGCATGGGGTTTCTTCTTGTGATCTTGGTTGCTGCAACAAATTGTTTATGGTTTAAGTAAAATGCTAAAATGGAATGAACTTCATGCTTAAGCCTAGCTTATTGAAAAATCAACATTTCCAGGGCTCCAGTGCTAATAGTCAAGAAATCTCAATACTGGAACTCTCAATATTCACAGTTGTGAATAAATTCCATCCACATGCCAATGCATCCATGCACTCAAGCATTAATTATTTGTTGGAATACACCAGTAATTCCTACAGCCAGCCAACCATGGTTGCTTAACTTTAGCAATTCATTTTCCTTTTCCCATGTCGAACCAAGAATGAGCAAGAAGAGTGAATGAGAGGGAAAAACTCCAAAAATGATTTGAGTAATAATGAATGTTCAATCGATTGAACCCCAAATATCCCACATGAAAGATTTAAATAGAAAAATGTCCAAGGCACAATGTGGTCTCCCCAAGAGACTCGCGCGCCCCCCCAACACAAACATGGGTAACAAATAATTAAAAAAAATAAAGGCTTAGCCCCTCAATGTAACATACCCACTACCTAAATCAAACTTTTTTCGTTTAGTTCTCAACAATGAGAATCCTTGAAGCTTGCATCAGCGAAATGCCAACCCTGAGCAGCGGGTCTTCCATTCACCTATACGGCTCTCTACACCCAACCGTGGTCTTTCCCTGATGACAACTTCAGGTTTTCGGAGTTTTGTCCTTTCTAATGTCGAGGGTTCATATGCCCTCGATTCTCCGATCTCCGATGAGCTCTCTTCCGGCCTTAACCCCTCTGGGCTATGCCCTCTGGTCCATATGACCGCTCTCATGAGACCGCAGCCTTATCCTTCTTTCGGGGTTTGGACTCAAAATTCCCGACGCGCTCCAAATTCCCGCAGGCTAAGCTCTTGGTCCACGTGACCTCTATCTCACAAGACCGCGGCCTTGTCCCCCATTGGGGTTTTGGACTTCCCAATGTCGAAATGCAAACGTCCCCAGGACTCGCGATTCCTCAAATCTCGACGTGCCCTTTCACGCGCTAGCTCTCCTAGCTAGGTTCCTAGATCACATGACCACGATCCCCGTGACCGCAGTCTTAACCCTCGTCGGGGCTATGGGGTTTTTAATGCCAAAATGCATTGGATCACGGGATTCCCGATTCTTCAAATCCCGACTTCCCGCTATGCTAACAGCTGGCCCCCACAGTGGCGCTTCCCACTTCTCTGATGTGCTGACAGCTGGCCCCCACTCATCGGGGTTTCGAGCTTCGCGATTCCAAAATGCATAAACAAATTGTCACTAGGATTCCCGATATCCTGATGACCCAAACGCCAATCAACAATTTCCTGTCGGGACTTTCCCCGACAGTGCCAATTTTTTCCATGCGTCCATCTCTGATGGATGGTCTCGATTTCTCTGGGATTTCGAGACTTGTGATGTCCCAATTCTCACGGCCTCAGGAACTCCAATTTCCCGATGCCGAATATCCTGACTCTCCACGGATTTCTAACACCTGTCTCCCCAAACGGACGGCTCAGATTTTACCGGAGTTTTTTACTTCGGACTTCCCCGATCTCCTATCCACGGGAATGTCAATATCCCGACTCCCGATAGTAAACCTCGATCTCCGCCACGTGTATCCTCAAACGGACGGTCCAGATCTTCCCGGCGTTTCGAGACTTGAAGTGTCTCGATTTTCTTGTCCTCGAGAATCCTGATATGCCAATGGCTGGACTCCCGATGGTAACCCTCGGACAACTCCGGTCCGATCTGACGGCTGACGGGTAATTGGACCAAGATATAACGCTCTAGATCCGTTCTTCCTGCGCACACAATAGAGACTAAACTCCGAGCATCTTAACCCGATCCAACGGTCGACGGGATTTCTGGATGAGATCCAAAGGCTGTCAATATCCCCCTTCTATATGCTTAACTTGGTACACCCTAGACGTAGAAACCAATGGTCCAGGTCTCCCTCTCCTGTCGATCTGACGGCTCAGGTCTGTCCCACCTCGCGCATTTCTTCCACTATTTCGTGGGTGTGGAAAGATCAACGGTCCAAATGTTCTCATGGACCTTGGGGACCTACGATCCCGATTTCCTCGCTATTCATGAAGATAGAGGGAAAAAGGGGCAAGATGTGTAACGCTCTTATTACTTCCGTCAATCTGATGGTCGTGAATGACCATGGGTTTTCCGACAGGATCTCATCCGTCGATTCGTTACTTATCCCTACACTGTTACTTAGGAATTTTAAGAGGGTCATTCCTCCTTGTACAGGGTTATTAAGACTTGCGCGTTCAAGTCCTTTTTCTGGGTTCTTGGTGAACCTTTCTAAGGAGGGAAAGTCTCTGTGATGAGATCTATTTCGGGGCATCCCTGGAGATGGGTAAGGGGAAACAAACTCCCGAGGATGGACTGGAAGCCTGACTTGGTTCGACTCATGCATAATTAAATTCATTTATCAACATAAGCTATGCGTGGTCTTTCTGTTATAAGCATATATCTAACATTACTTATCAAAACATTGCACAGACATTCTTATACTGTAATTGTTCACAATTTCACAATTTATGAGCACATATGTCAGCATATGAATTTCAAGATGCAATATGAACAAAACACTTATCAGAAATAACTTCAGAAGTGGGTACGACTACTGAGAGGGGTGCGCGTTTCCACCCAACCATAGGCGTAGCGACTCCCAACGGATTTACCACTAGCCACCCCCGAGCTGAGACCACGATGATGTGAGACTGTGTCCCTCCCTGTCTGCCAGTGACCAGGAGCGAAGGTTGCAATCCTTCCTCTCTGCTATCACTCACTCTGCGTAATGCTAAAGTTCCCCTCGCGTCTGCCCCCTGCAATCGCTTCTACCCCACGCCTTATCCTCTCGCGAGGTTACGTGTGGCGCGATTACCCTCACACTGATCAGGCCTGACGGCTCTACGGATAGGCAGTTCACCTCCCCATCCCTCATTAAGCCATCAACCTGTCAGCCTGCAAGGCATTAAATTTTAGGGCCAGTGAGCCGCTTTTGGTTCTCCAGGCCAGTGGAGTTCAAATACGGTATTTAATTCTCGGTGGAAGTTAACGCCCCCTTTCCAGGTTCCTTCCACCGCCATCGTGGTCTCTTTTCTGCACATCCCCTCTCAGGAGTTCTGCAATAAATTCAAAATGTTATTCGCATTCATTGACCTCTTCCTCAAGGTCCATTTACATCACATATTCATATTTACGAGTTTGCCATAGTTCTTGGCCAGTCCGGTTATATTTACAAGCTGGGGGAAACAGGGTGTTACAATTCCCTCCCCCTTAAAAGGGAACATTGTCCTCGATGTTCTTGTCTATTAGCGTGAATTGCATGTACAGAAGTAAACAAAATCGGATATGCCTGTCTCATGGCATCCTCCATTTCCCATGTAGCCTCATCTGGGCCAAAATGTTTCCACTGCACCTTGACCTGTGCAATGGTTTTGTTTCAGAGCGGGGTTTCCTTTCTGTCCAGTATGCATTGGGGTTCTGGTAGAAATTCTCCCTCCGGTTCCACCTGGATCACAGACCAGTCAATTATATGATTAGCATCATGTACATATTTCTTCAATAATGAAACATGGAAAGCATTATGTGCTTTTACTGTGGGAGGAAGTGCTAGCCGATAGGCTACAGGTCCCACTCTGTCTAGAACCTCAAAGGGTCCACAATACCGTGGTGCCAATTTGGCACAAGCTCCCATTTTCAGGGAACTCCTTCTGGGCTTAATT